>NXGY01000018.1:638-135564 GCA_002893645.1 Metschnikowia hawaiiana
CTGGTTCTCCAGCTTCTACTGGTTCTCCAGCTTCTACTGGTTCCCCAGCTTCTACTGGTGCCCCAGCTTCTTCCGGTTCTCCAGCTTCTTCCGGTTCCCCAGCTTCTTCCGGTTCTCCAGCTTCTTCCGGTTCTCCAGCTTCTACTGGTGCCCCAGCTTCTACTGGTTCTCCACTTACTTCCTTTGCCACTGTGACAGTATCGTCCTCCACTATTTTAGTTGGCTCAGATGCTTCTCAGACAACAGGTGGCTTTGTTCACGCTTCTACCGCTGCAGCAGTTGTGGCTCCTTCCTCATCGATTTCTATCATGGAAGGCGCAGCCAGCAGCAAGTCAGTGGCATACTTTTTGGCTCTTGTGCCATTCTTGTCATTGATCTTTTAAAGTTCATGATTCGAGAAATTTCAAGAACATTACTGAGCTCATCTTCTCCATGGAAGCAATTAGACTATACTTAGCAAAATAAGCCAACGCATAGCAGTCTTAAGCACGAATGAAGGAGTGGAGCTTTTTCGCACGCAAACACCTGAAAAGACACACTTGGTTTTGCCTTAATGCGTCTCCCGGTCATCCCTAAGTTTTGCCCGATAGATTTACACATCGCTGTTTCTACCACAGCTCATTTATAGACACACATTAATATACTGTTAGGGATTACTTTGTCGTCAACGTGTAGAAAAATAAGAGGGCAGCCCCTCTAAGGAATAAAGAAAAAGAATACAAAAGGAAAAAGAAAAAGAAAAACAACAAGCAACAAAAGATGGAGAGCAGGAAACAAAAGACCGAAGGCACAAGGATTGCAATCTGGTTCTGAGAAACCCCCTGCAGCAATATCCGAAAGCGAGAACGATAGGGACCCCCAGGATAGACCCGTGCATTCATCAACACATAAACAACATAGCGCGCGCCATAGTGGCGTGCAACCTACGCGTTTCACTGCCTGTCGCTAATCTCATCTCACCACGACTCCTCCTAATAGGATTTCCAAACATGGTTTATAGAAAACCACTTAAGGAATTTACGACTCCGCTCGGGTCAGGTGCTGGCGTGCACAAAGACAAGCGGCCACCCAAAATCCGAGACTCCCAAACGCGTTTGGCCCGTCCCTTTCGCGTTCCATTCTCCTCCAGGGCTTCTGCGGCCAACAGCTCTCAGAACTTGCAAGAGGGCCGGGCCAGAAAGGCCAAAGATGGGCCCAAGAAGTATGACGATGGATCCGAGGGCACTGAGGCTGCCTTGCAAGATCACTCCATTGATGCCGATGGCAACCTCATCCGCACAAAGCGCCGAGGCGCGTTGCTTCCGCGGGCCATGCTCCAGGGAGACAATATGGACCGGGCCGAGGCCAAATTCCGCAAGTTGTTTACAGTGCCTTTTGTGAAAAATGAGGCCAACATAGAGCTCATGGCCAATGCTCTCCCGCCACCGCCCTTGGGCACGCGTCGGAAGGTGGTTATGCCGCCTAGGCCGCTTCACGATCCAACCAACGAATTCGCCATAGTGCTTTATGACCCCACTGTTGACCGATTCCCCCAGATAGAAGCAGTGGAGGAAAGCGCACAGGAATCATCTACTTCGCCGACAACAGAGGAGCTGACAGACCTGGCTCAGCAGCCGGATGAGCAGCCGCCTGCAAAGAAACGCAGACCACAAAAGTCTCTTGCAGAGATGCTCGGTATTAGCAAAGACCCCGATGCGGCCGAAAAGCATCCAGATGTTCCTGTCGTTATTGATCCGCGTCTCGCCAAGATTCTTCGGCCACACCAGGTAGCAGGTGTCAAATTCTTATACCGATGCACAGCGGGCCTCATGGATCCTGCGGCAAAGGGGTGCATCATGGCAGATGAGATGGGTCTCGGAAAAACATTACAGTGTATTGCACTCATGTGGACGCTTTTAAAACAGAGTCCTCGGGGCAAAAAAACCATCGAGAAATGCATCATCGTTTGCCCATCGTCGTTGGTCAGAAACTGGGCAAATGAAATTGTGAAATGGCTTGGCGAGGGTGTTCTCACACCACTAGCGGTAGACGGAAAATCCACAAAGACATCCGACTTGGGTCAGGTCCTTCAACAGTGGTCAGTTGCTTCAGGACGAAACATTGTGAGGCCAGTGTTGATCATTTCTTACGAGACCTTGAGAAGAAACGTCGACAAGTTGGCGGGTACCGAAGTAGGTCTCATGCTTGCTGACGAGGGCCATAGGCTAAAAAATGGTGACTCCCTTACATTTACTGCATTGAATGCCCTACGCTGTGAGAGGCGTGTCATCCTAAGTGGTACACCAATTCAGAATGATCTCTCGGAATATTTCTCCTTATTAAATTTTGCCAACCCTGGCTATCTTGGAACGCGGCATCAATTTCGCAAGCAGTTTGAAAATCACATTCTTAGAGGTCGTGACGCAGGTGCCACTGATTCTGAGGTGAAATTGGGAGAAGAAAAATTGACCGAGTTATCTCAATTAGTCTCCAAGTTCATTATACGGAGAACTAACGATATATTGTCCAAATATCTTCCTGTTAAGTATGAATATGTTGTTTACGTCGGCTTAACAGATTTCCAACGGTCCATCTACGAACATTTTATTCGTTCAGAAGAGAACAGGAAGCTTGTCAAGTCTACTCCGTTAAAAGCAATCGATCTCTTGAAAAAGATTTGTACACATCCTGACTTGCTAGATTTGCAAAAAGAGATCAGGGGTAGCAGCAAGCTCATCCCAGAGGAGTATTCAAGTCTGGATTCAGGAGGACGCAATAGGGAAATTCAGACTTGGTATGGCTCTAAGTTTGCAGTGCTAGAAAGGTTCTTGCACAAGATACACGCGGAAACTGGTGATAAAATTGTCGTCATTTCTAACTATACAAAGACTTTGGATCTCATAGAGAAGATGTGCAGATACAAGCGTTTCGGTTCCGTTAGACTCGACGGAACAATGAATATTAATAAAAGACAGAAGGTTGTTGATAAATTCAATGATCCTGAAAGTCCTGAGTTCATTTTTTTGCTTTCATCCAAAGCTGGTGGTTGCGGTATCAATTTGATTGGTGCCAACAGATTAGTTCTTATGGATCCAGACTGGAACCCAGCCGCGGACCAACAAGCTCTCGCTCGTGTCTGGAGAGATGGTCAAAAGAAGGATTGTTTTATTTACAGGTTCATCTGCACAGGGTCTATTGAAGAGAAAATTTTCCAGAGGCAGTCAATGAAGTTATCGTTGTCTTCGTGTGTTGTGGACGAGAAAGAAGACGTGGAAAGAATCTTTAGTGGTGATTTACTCAAGCTCTTATTTGATTATAGATCAGATACAAACTGCGACACGCATGACACTTACAACTGCAAGAGGTGTACAGACAAGGGCCAAATGGTCAAGGCTCCAGCGATGCTATATGGTGATGCAACGACATGGAATCATTTAAACCACTCTGCTCTCGGCTCGAATGAAGATATTCTTCTTCAAAACGAAAGCAATTTTAACGACATCTCTTTTGCATTTCAATATATTTCGCATTAGTGTTTAAGTATTGATACTGAACTTCACTATATGTATATAAAATATTATTAATTATTAGAAATCATTTCCTATACAGCAACAGAGCCACTCGAATTTGTCTTCAGAAGCTTTCCTTTGGCTACTTCTTGAATGTGAGTAACATTGTCCGACAATATAGAGTTGTCATCAGCGGAACGCTCTTCTCTCTTTTGCAAATATCTTATCAACATCGCCACCAACATCGAAGCGATCACAGTGGCGAACATTGCATAGCAACCCTTTCTAAATTTTGGCGCATTGTCGGCAGCATAAAATAGGAGAGACCACCAGGCATTCCAGGCATTACTGAACATATTCATAGAAGCAAGCACGATCGCTCTCTCTTGGATGTCATTGTAGCACACTAGATTGGCCCAGGAGAAGAAAACAGGCTGTCCCGCATAAGACCATGCGCTCAAGTAGTGGGCTGCAAAGACAAAGGACTTATCCAAAGGTCTCGCAGTCAAAAGAATTGTCGAGAGGAGCATGAAGAATCCAATTACCAAGCCAGCTCGATAATGCCCCTTTCCTCTCGAATAATCCACATAATAGCACAAAATGAAGTTTGCCAAGATTCCCATCGCGAACACCCCCATTGGATAATGATTACGCTGTGCAACGGAGAATCCAAAGTATTCTAACCATAATGCAAACAAAGAGTTGGTAGCAAACGACTCGTTTTCTCCGCCAAGAATCCAAAGAAAAGAGAATAAATACCAGTGCCAATTTCCCAATACCCTGCGGAAAACAGAGAAGTCAAGTTTTGTCGCCGGACGGGGCTTAACACGCTTCAAGGCTAGAGCGACCTCGTCTTCTGAGAAGTAGAACGCCTTACATGTTTCAGGAGTATCTGGGAAGAAAATGACACCATAAATGGCAATGGGGATGGTGATGATGAAATCAATGATGAAGAGCCAACGCCACCCAGCAAGACCACTCTTCATGTCCATGTTCTTGTAGATGGCAGCCTGCATTGTGGACGAGAAAATGTTCCCTAACAACCCAGAAGATGTGAAAACTGCAGCACGCTTAGCCAATTCATCTTCGGTGTACCAGGAGCCCAAAATCAAATGGCAGCCAGTGAAAGTCAGCGCTTCAAACATTGCTTGGAAGAAACGCACGACGCACAAGAACTTGTAACTGGTGGCTTTGTATAGCGAGAGAGTAAGTAATCCCCAACTAATGCAGCAGAAAGTCAACCAATATCGAGGACGAATGTGCAATAAAATAAGATTGTGTGGGATGAGAGCCACAATGTACCCAATGTTGAAGCACGTGTTGATTAAGTTAAATTCGTTTCCATGCATTTGTAGATCTTCCTTCATGCCACTGACGTAAGCATTGGAAAGATTCAACCGGTCGAGATAGTTGACCCAGTAGAGAAGACAACAAAAGGAGAGGACAAACCAATCGATCTTGAAAAGAAGTTTCGCCTCACGCTTAGCGTCCAGAGTTGTGAGGGACGTCATTTCAGCTGAACGATACAGAGCCAGAAGATTAGGAGAAGCTTTTGCGATGACTTAGAATTGATGTCTTAAAGCCCTTGATAGCTAAAGCGAGAATGTGGATTTCTTCTCAGCGAAGCATGAATATTTGTGGAGTAAATATAGTATGCAAAATCTTGAGGACAAGCACTTCGACACTCGTAACTCTTATCTTTAGTGGACGGGTGCAGTCTTACAGAGGGAATGGTGATGGCTAAGATATACGCGAAGAGGAAAATATACCCCAGTGCTGAGATCTTGTCAAAGACAAATACTGCAGACGATTAAAAAAGCTCCGGGGCTGCGAGAAATTGCGATCAAGACGGCTGAACGATTCCGCAGCGGCTCAACGGTTCCGAAAAGTTTTGCAAATTTGCGGGGTATGTTAACGTTTCCCACCTTTTTGCCGATTGAAGTCTTCATGAATCCTGAACTCGAAAAATTGAGACCTATTCGTACTGTCACCGATATTCAAATCAAATTCAGCCCATGGCTCGCCTTAAAAAAACGATTTATATGCGCAGGATCCAAAGCGCCTAATTCCTTATTAGCAGAGAAGGCTTACCAAGGAAGCCGTTTCTTTTAACTTTGATTGTACATCTTTATCAGCGATTATAACGTTTGTTCTTTCCATAGTATTTTGCCATTCTCTTTATATTTATAGGCGGACCTTTGAGAACATTTATACTTTTTTTTTTTTTTTTTTGCAGCCACTGTCACATAAGACATAAAACGGCTGCAGCCTCGAAGAACCAATGTACGACACATGTCTGTTTGCAACCCAGCTTTGTCACAAAAACAATAATTTATAAATTATGCCACAACTATCCTGGTTTTTTACTTTTTTTTTTTTTTCTTTTATCTCTATACGACATTTTCTTAGTACTCTTCGTGAACAATAATTTGAGACGGCCACCACGGTACCTTTCAAGAGCACAATCGATTGAATCGGACTTGATTCGGATTTCAACTTGTTGAATACAACCTGAGGATATTTAGTTGTTACTAAGGCTTAAGAACATTTTCAAAACAATTGTACCTCAGAACGCCTGTCATCGTCAGTATTGTTGGGAAATGCTTGATGCTGTTGATACGTTTGGAAGACCAGTAGACCTGACTGCGGCCATCAAAAACGGTAAGAAGCGAGTCAGATTCAACGAATCTGTACTGACAGAAATATTTAGCTTTCAATTTGCGGGCACCGGACCCACACGGGCAAGTACACAAAACCCCAAAAGGCAAGTGGCCAAGAAAATTTTGAAAGAACAAGTTTTTGATACTCCCAAAGAAAGGAAACCAAGCCCCATGAGACGGATCTTGATAGATTTGAAAAGGAGAGCAATCGTAAAGCTTTCTTTCGGCGCAGCCGTTTACCAAGAGTTCGAGTTGCAATTTGCAACTTACGAATTCAAGAGTAAACACTCTCAATGTGCGGCTCGTTTAAGACCCATGTATGATTGTTGTATCAAAGAGAAGTGCCCATCTGTGATGTTGAGCAAT
This sequence comes from Metschnikowia hawaiiana, assembly GCA_002893645.1. Taxonomy (NCBI): domain Eukaryota; kingdom Fungi; phylum Ascomycota; class Pichiomycetes; order Serinales; family Metschnikowiaceae; genus Metschnikowia; species Metschnikowia hawaiiana. The sequence continues at coordinate 7,153 of NXGY01000018.1, forward strand.
TTTTACAAAGCACCAATGAATGGTTTCGGAGACTGGGCTAACATTTCACATGATTGCAAACAGGGGATTGATATTATTGTCGAAAAATGCAACAAATCAGTTCACAAGTGCAAGAACAAACTATTCGAGAAGTGGGGGCAAGTTTTGACAAGAAAAGAACGTTATTGTAGCCCCAGAAATTACTATCCAGCTACAGATATAAACAATTGCGGAGTTCATCAAGATCACAAAGCTTGGCTTTACCAATATTCCGGGAGAAGAAAGCCTGCTGATGAAGATCAGGAGGAAAGAAAAAACAACATGGAGACAGAATTTCAGAGAAATCTTCGGAAATTCAGTGACCTACAGGCCCGCAAGATGAGACACGTTCAGCATCAAAATTGCGATGGAGATCGCCCTCAGCCTTCGGAAATCCAAAAGAAAATTGAACTACTTAATGAAGCAAGAAATGAGCGATGGGGGAAACTCAAAAACAGTCAGGCTCAATGTGTGCTGAATCGTTCGAGAAATGGACCTTATGAAACGGAGCATCCGAGTGTTCCACAATATCAAATGAGAAATTCTTTGCATGAGATAGGTTCAACAGCAGAACTCAACGAATTACCTGTACTTTTGCCCCATGAGCCTAATACCCGCGGGTTGAAGCTTGAAGAGATTTACCAACAGGGCAGTCCCCACAAACAGAGGTTGATCAGAGAGTATTTGCAGAATAGGTCTTTTCCAGACGAAAACAGTGCATTTAATGATTGAAAGCTGATAGCCAGTGGCGAAAAAAAATTAAGATGTTACAAACTTGTCCAAAATATATGGATACGCCAAGATCCAGACGTTCTCCGAAAATAAAAACAAAAAACAGAAAACAAAAAACAAAAAACTCCAAAAAAGACTATACTATTGCTAACTTAACTTGAAAAGAGGAATACTGCCCATGAATTACGCTTGGAAAGAAAGAAAAGGAGGCACACAAAAAGAAAAAAAGAAAAATCAATTTCTCATACGGTATCTTACAATTATCCTTTCCGAATATACTAAAAAACTGGAAAGAGTGGCTTGCAAACCGTCTCACTATCAGCTGCAGTGATTAATTTATTTTTTGAATTTGGGATCAAGAAAATAGAAATGAAATGAACCCTTCAAAGTGGGATTGTGGAATTTCAGAGATTGAGTCATAGATGCAATTTTGGGGAGATTTCATTTAGCCAAAGAACATTAGTTGAAGCAAACTCTTGTGTTTTGGGGTAATGGATTTCTTAATGTATACTTAGGGATTGTGAAGCTGACAAGATATGAACCCTTAGAAGTGGGATTGTGAAGTCAGTTGTAATGAACCCTCTGTGTACATATTTCGGGATTTCCGATGGAATGAAAGGAGCCTCTCATCATTAGTGATATTTTCGATCCAAGTAACTCATTGATAATCCCCAAAGAAGGACAGAAGAATGGAGGGAGATTATTGGGAGAGCAAAGATAGAATTCGGAGTGGGCAGTTCATGATACAGATTGAAAAGAAATTTGATATATATGTCGATTCAAAATATTGCAAACATCAAATGATAACTGTAATTCAGTATTTAGTTTTTTACCAATCCTTGTCAAAGGTGCACTAAGCAGACTTCACTAGAGCTTCCGTTATTGTCTTCATCATAGCAATGACCTTTTCTTCCTGGAACCTGCGTCCTATTACTTGCAAGCCGACGCTTCCTCCATGCGTTTCCTCGGGACTGTAATCAGACCAGACCTTCTCATCGGTGTCGCTGTAGAAAGTGTCTCTCGGCTCAATCTTGTCGATGTTTTGATCTGCACGAAGTACCGGGAAAACACCAGCAGAGTAGTCCAAGTGATTGAACGGAGAGGTGTAACCAACATGGTCGTGAAATTTCCCGTGAGGGTTTCCTGCGAAAGGGCTTGCTGGCATAATGATGGCATCGATGGGGTTGCCGCTGGAGGTCAACTTGGCTGAGGCATTCCAGCGGTCCAAATACTGTTTTGCCAAAGCAGTTCTTTCCGCATGAAGTTTCCAGAGTTGAGATGTAGGCATGTCAGGCGTTGTTCCGTACCGTGCCATGTAAGGAAAGTAGGGCTCTCCGGTCTTGGCCACCTCTGCCTTGATGTGTACACCGCCGTCCAGAGTAAAGAACTCGCTGCTGATTTCGGCAAGACGAAGGTGGTGTGTTGGAGCCCAATCAATTACCTCGTGACCAGCACTGACGAGAGCCTTACGGACTTTTGCTACCGCCCGAAGTACTGGGGGAGTCGGACGTACCAATTGGTCATCGGCAAGGATGGCAAAGGTCAAGCGGTTGGGCAAGCGCACATCACGCCACGGGATTTCGACCATTTTCGGGTCGTGGAGCCACGGCTCGCCATCCACAACAGCCTTGCAGTAGTACTCAAGACTGGAGAGGTTGGTGCAAATGGGGCCGTTGATGCTATTGACAGACTCGAGTCCAGGAAGGCCCGAGCGAGCGCCGTAGGTGGGAAACCGTCCGAAAGACGGCTTGAGTGCATACACCCAGTGAAAACTGGCGGGGATCCGGATGCTTCCGCCGATGTCAGAGGAGACGGCAATGGCGTTGGTCACGGCAGCCAAGCTGGCACCGCCACCACTGCTTCCGCCCGAGGAGAGAAGGCGATTGAAGGGGTTGACAGTGTTGCCATAGATGTGGTTATTTGTCTCGGGCATCATCATGGCCACAGGGACGTTTGTCTTGACGTACATGACAGCACCCATACTGCGAAGCATTTCCACGAGCACGGAATCCAGCAGTGCCTTCTCCGGGTCAAATGTCCAGCTGACTATACCCACGGAGGTGGCCTGTCCCTTGATGTTGAAGTTGTCTTTCATTGCCACCGGCACGCCGTGGAAAGGACCCACAAGCTGGCCGGTTTCTGCATATGCCAAATCTAGCTGTTCGGCGTCTTCAAGGGCCTCGTTGAAGAACACCTCCGAGAGACAGTTTGTCAACTGGTGGGCTAGCGACGCGGCGTGGCAGAACGCGCTTGTGACAGCCACGGCCGTCCACTCATGGTCCCGGATGTTTGCAACGATCTGCTCGACCGGGGAGGCAATTATCTCGAGCTCTTTTGCGGAAAGATGCCCGGACTTCTGGATCCATTCGGACACGTCTTTGGTCAGCAGTGAGGGAAGGTCTTTTTCGGGGAGCCACCATTCTGCCTTGAACTGGGCGTCCCGGTGCTGCCTTTTGGCCTGGGCGATTTCTTTGTAGTTTGACACTGTCATGCGGGCAATGGTCGCTCTGGAAGTGGTGCTTTAGATTGGTGGTTTGTGGGTAATCTGAGCTGTGTAGGCTTTGCTGCTCGATTCAACGATCGTCTATCTACTGCAGTTATGGTGTCGGCAATCTCCACTGTAAAGACGGGCTCGAACTCAGGAAAGGGTCTGTGTCCAAGAAAGCGTGGACTGCTTCCTTATAAGTTCCCCAGGATTCTTGTGCGGCAGTCTCTACGATACGCTGCACGCAGGCCGATAAGGGCGCGTCTGCTCTCCACCGATTATACTAAATTGGGTATGAAGTTGCGCTCTCCTGCTGCGGTGCACTTAGGAAATGACAAGCCGATTCGGCCTTAGGGATTGTGATTCCGATGCCCGTACATTTTTCGCTGATCGGAATCTCGGGCCAGAGAATTCCCACTCCGTCGTTGATAGCAGCGACGGCTTGATGACGCCCACTGAAAAAGTTCTTCTCCTGATTCAGAGGTCATCAGACCCCACCAATTTGCTAGGACTGAGGCCGTCCTGCCCGACACGCTCAATTGCCAGAGTAAAAGTAATTAGTTCAGAAAGTCCGAAACAGAAATTTGTGGAACAGTGACGTTAGTCCCTGAACCCAAAAACGTTGTGTTCAACAATATGGTGATTAAACCACGCAACCCGTAGCAGTTGGGGTTCTACGTACTCACAGAATTGCTATACTTATCGCCCTTATCACTTTGCTGCTCCAATACCGGCCAAGTATGCGAGCGACCATGTTCTTGACATGCCTGCGTCAATCAAATTGTCCTGCCAGTCCTGCCTGGAAAACCATTTCCAGGCTGCCTTGGGGTCGAACAAACCTTGGTTTAGCTTCAAGATTCCATGCCACCCATCTGGAATGCGATCAACAATGCCTGCAAGCTTTTGGTCCCATTCCTCCTTCACAAATTTAGGTCCTCTCATGTACGACGACATGGGTGTAATTGGGATCATGTGTATACCATGAACCCACTCGTTTCCCACCGTTCCCCTGCCGAAAAATGTGGCAAAGTCAATTTTATTCTCGAACAAAATTCCAGATACCTTGTTGCTCTTGAACTGGGCTGGCTGTTGCTTGTTGTCATCGGTATACATCATGTACATGTTTAACGAGTCTCTCATGATACCCAAGATCAAACTGGCCGACATTTCGAGCTCCTTGTCCTCGACAATCTTTCCAAACAACTTGACTCCGTAGTATGCATGGTAGTCTTCCAGTGAGGATTCTTCATTTTTACCGTCTCCACTTGGGAAGATTCCATGCGCAAATGAGTGGCCGTGATACCAGTCGAAATTTCTGAATTGGGGGAAGTATGGATCTTGTGTGCTTGGATTTGCAAAGTCCCGGATCAAGTCGTAGGCATAGTTGCGGATGAGCTTGTTATTCGCATCCAACCAACTAGGGTCGATACATGCAACCAATGCAATGGCATGTATGTGGTATCCGTAATGAAAGTGATGGTCGTTATAATTGGAATTACCAAAATCCTGATCAGGTGCAGTGTTTGAAATAAGCCCCTTCCATACCTTATCGTAAGCTAACGGGTTTTGCTGCTTGTTCTGAGCATATTTTTCGATAGCCGCCTTCACTTTGGGCAAGATCTCGTGGGTGAGATCAGAATCGCGTAGGACAAACTTTGCAACATATGCAATATAAGCATATTTGTCAAGCTGCTTGCCTCCAAAGTACATCGAGTCGACGTCGCACATACCGGCAATGTCTTGTCTAGACTCAGAAGTAGCCGCCTCTTTAATCAAGCGGCACACTCCATCTGTATAGTTTTTCCCATCGTACTTGAATCCAGAAACCGTGGTTGAAGGATCAAAATGAATGTCTGTCGGTAAATTTGGTACTGTCATGGCAAGCTCATCGGTGACGTAAGCCTTCATGACTCCCTTGGTGGGAGAATCCAAAGTCAAGCCAGAGTCTTTCTTCGACGCGTCCTTGGTAAGTTTTTCTTGATGGTGAGGAAGGGCCCAGATTAGACCAGAGCCGGATTTTGAGCCACCACTTAATGTGTGCTTGAGTGTGTAAGAGCCCGTGCTGTTCTTTGCATCCACAGAGCCTGCAATATCTGCCTTGATAGGATAGGTTCCACAGGTGTCGTCATACACAGAAGAGTCTCCTTTGGCAACCTGAATGAGACACTTCTTGGTAGAGTTATTAGCGGTGATGTGATTTGGGTCTGAGAGGGAAAACTCGAGACCTGTGTCCTCGCTAATATAGATGGACCAGGTCACTTGGTTGAAGAGCTTAGCCTTATACTTGATTGATTTGCCGCCATTGACAGCACCGACTTTGTTAAATTCTTGGATCCCGACCGCTGAATGGATCACAGGAATTTCGTTTTCGTACATAGCCGACACAAAGCCCATTCCATACACCAAGTGCATGTCAATAGAGCCGCTTCCGCCTCCGCTCACGCGAATCGACGAATAAAGCTTCCCGCTCTCTTTGATTTTGACATCCAATTTGCGGTTCCAATCTTTCCCAGTGAAACAGAACAGCTTGATCATTGGAGGATTGAAGTAGAATTGTGCAGGGTTTTGGTTTGGCTCTGGCCCGAACACCAACTGGCTCTTCTCAGTATGGTTAAAGGCTACTCCGTAATCGGAATCTCCATCTTTGGTGACCCACAACAGGTATGGGAGTGGCCAGGTTGGGAAGCATTGGTTATCCAAGAGTAAGTTGTTGAAGGTGTTGTTTGTTTGAATGGGTCCTTTGATCTCACTGCCCACGGGCGGCTGGTGGTGATCCATCTCCGGGTATCTTTTGCCCGGCGCGTCGGTGGATAATGGCTTTTGGAACAACAGGTCTCCGTCATTTTTGGTCGAGCGGTGAAATAACATTTTCAATGAGTTAATGCTTTGCTTAGGGGTAGTGATGCTGCGGCTGCAAGTCACGAATTGGCAGTCGGCACTCAGACCTCGGCACCGAGAGCGCACGTGATCATAAGCACGTGTATTGATATAGACATTCCGGAACAAGGGTGTATTCGCCTGAGGTGGCTCCACCACAGGCTTGCAGAGGTGTCCCCCCAAAGCCCCGGAGTTGCCAATCGATATGCCTATGAAGCACACCACATAACAGTCAGAAGAGCAGTTGCAGCCAAAGGCCCTGCACAGTTCCCTGTCTTACCAGGCAACAGCGCATTATCAACCGGAGAATTTCCGTCCCCCCAGAATTCCGTTGCGAAATTCCGGAACCACCCGCTATCAATTGCGCCATGGCCCCACATGTATAAATACTCGGAGCTCCACATTCAAGCTTTTTGCGCGAGTTGAAAGATCAATTTAGGGCCTGGGATACTTTGTCCGGATTTCTGCACCCACTCAGCTGAAAGTTCTGCCCTTAACCAGCCATCACCACCAAGAACACGTTCTTGAATTACTTTACACCGTCCAAACTAGCCTCAGCATCGTGTATTCTGACATGAAGCTTCAAATTCTTGCACTCGCGTCTTGCGTGGTCGCACAATACAAGCAAATGGGCGATGTGGTCTTAGACACGGCTGGAAATGCCACTCTCGGAGAGATTTGGGGCCAAGCATGGCCCTTCCAGGGCATCAACACCTTTGCACATTTACTGCATGAGGTATGCCTTACCAACAGAGACCTTAGTTACGATATTGGAATCATTGGCGTTCCATTTGACACGGCGACGTCGTATAGAGCGGGTGCCAGGTTCGGGCCACGTGCCATTCGTTCCGCTTCCCAGCGCCAGACCCTGTTGAGAGGTTACAACCCAAGGGCCGAATTCAACCCATATCTCGCCGGTGCTACAATTATGGATTGTGGCGACATTCCGGTCACGCCGATGGACAACCAATTGGCCTTCAAACAGATGACTTTGGCATTCGATGAGTTGGTTTTGGAGCACAATTCCACAGACTTCTTCAACAAGAACTCGGAGGACGCCAGGGCGCCCCCTCGTTACGTCGCACTCGGCGGAGATCACTCCATAACACTTCCTCATTTGCGGGCACTTCACAAAGTTTATGGGCCGATCAATGTCATTCATTTCGACGCTCATCTAGACACTTGGAAGCCCGACAAGTACCCAAGTTTCTGGACCACTCCTCAAAGTGAAATCAACCACGGCTCGATGCTCTGGAAAGCCCAACAGGAAGGTTTGATCACCGAAAAGAACCTTCATGCCGGCATTAGAACAAAATTGTCGGGGCCCGAGGACTTGCAGGATGACGATGAACAGAATTGGGTCCGTATCTCTGCCGACGAAGTCTGGATCTCGGGAGTTCACTCGGTTATCAGAAAAATCTTGGATAGGGTTCCACAAGACACACCCACCTTTATCAGTGTGGACATTGATGTCTTGGATCCTGGTTTCGGTTCTGGAACAGGTACCCAAGAGCCAGGCGGATGGTTACCCAGAGAGCTCTTGTATGTATTGCGTGGCATTGACCTGTTGTCCATTGTGGGCGCAGATGTGGTTGAGGTAAATCCCGATTTCGATCATGCTGAGATCACCTCCACCAATGGTGCCCAAGTGGCATACGAGGTACTCACATCCATGGTGAAGAAAGGCCCACTCAAGTTGCGCGGAGAAGAAACTGTGCAAGATCTGGTCGTGAAGACAGAGGTCCTTACAAAGGCAGACTTGGCTGGTCGGACAGATGAGGTAGGCCGTGAATTTTTGCATCTTGAGCTCCTTGAGAAAATCAAGATGCTCGAAACCGAGTTGAGAGAAGTCAAGAGCCTCAAAGGTGCTTTGAAGAGCCAGTTGCAGAATGTGCAGAACTTGAAAGTGTTTTCATAAAGACTGTGAATTCTATTCAAACCCCAGACAAAAAGACTAGCTGCGCAGCCCACGAGTCATGGCCCCAGCCACGATTTTGTATGACCAAAAGAGCTGGAGCTTGCGTGAGCATGGCCTAAAACCATCATATTTCATACATGTCTAGAGAAACTTCTTGCACTTTGACACTCTATCAGCACCAAATGATCGTTATAGAAGACACGTGCATTGTAGTTACAATCAATAGATAATCATACCAAAACGAATACAATATCTTGAAGTATTTAGTTTCGACGAATCGCCAAGTTCACCCTCATGTTCGTTGTGCTTGAGGGGACTTAAAATCTCGAAGCAGACCGCAGAAAAATTCGACGCTATTTATGTTTCGCTCTTTGTTGTTTCAGATTTGCAACCATCCTTCGCAGATACGTATAAAAACATGCGGTTGAAACAGGGCGCTCATGCTTGCTTTGGTTTTACCCCGTTTCCCCAAGGAAGGTCGCTGCCTTGTGCCAGAACATTTTTCTTATATCACCATCTTATTGATTATCTAGCGTCGGATCTCAAATGTTTTGCTGCACAGATTAATTCGATCCATCCTAAGATTGTCTCTACCACACAAGCAAATGGGCGGCCGAGAATAAGGATACCTATCTGGTGTACAATTCCACAGAAGCAAGACTACACCTACAAGGCTCAATGAAAAGATTGCTTCTCCACGGTTCTGCCTGTTTTCGATTTTTAATCTATTAGAAGAATATAAAATGGCACTTTGACAAGTCAAGCCAAAACAATTGAAATGATATAAGATGGTGAGAAAATTAAGCTATGGCCTCTAAGAGGTGCTTATGATTAATCCAGAGACTCCTTTTACAGCCATATTTTTGCCTTTTGAAGGTTGTTTAGATCAAGAGGAGACCGGCGGCAAGAGCACCAGCCAAGCCGAGGGTGTAACCAGAGGACAAAGAACCGGCACCGTTGGCAGCGGAGGAAGACTCAGAACCGTTAGTTCCGTTGGAAGCGTTAGCGCTGGAGTTGGAGGCAGCGAAAGCAACGTTCTTGTTGTTGTTGACGTAGACAGTGGTGGTCAAAGGTTCCTTGGTCTTGTCGAATCTACCGTACTTGTGGGTACCGGAGGTGGTAGTGGCCTCAGACTTCTTGGTCTTGTCGAATCTACCGTACTTGTGGGTACCGGAAGAGGTAGAAGCCTCAGACTTCTTGGTCTTGTCAAATCTACCGTACTTGTGGGTACCGGAGGAGGTGGAAGCCTCAGACTTCTTGGTCTTGTCGAATCTACCGTACTTGTGGGTACCGGAAGAGGTAGAAGCCTCGGACTTCTTGGTCTTGTCAAATCTACCGTACTTGTGGGTACCGGAGGAGGTAGAGGCCTCAGACTTCTTGGTCTTGTCGAATCTACCGTACTTGTGAGTTTCAGTAGTACCGGTGACAGTCACAGTGACAACCTCTCTGGTTTCATCAGCAGCAGCGATTCCAGTGGCGAGAGCGCTCACGGCCAAAACAGTGGATAACTTCATTGTTGTGGAGTAAGGTGTTGTTGAAGGAAGAACAAAAAGGTTTTCAAGGGTGCTGCCCGCAAATGTTTTGAGATATTAATGCGCATTCCTAATTGGGCGGAAAACATGCCGAACCTGCCGGAGCTGCGAAAAGGAGAATAAGCCTCCTGCACAACAGAACTCTAATTTGAGTGTGGTCAACAGAGGTACCCTATAAAGTGAGAGCACTGGGGGGCAATCAAGTTTTCAAATACAGCCATAGCCAAGCCCATGTTCAAAAAAAATGCTCCTTGGGTCTTTTCCCAACCGAAGTGGTGTATTCAGCAACATTTGTGAGATTCACTCAGAAGAGCCTGAAACCCGACCGCCCGCGGGGGGCGGCTGCGATACCTCTTTACGTACCGAAGCTGGCTGGAAATGGCGCATCACGTGCCGGTTTTTTCCGGACAGTACGTCATGCCGAAAGAGATTATTCTGCCAGCTACCGGGCGAGCAACCGACAAGCGCCGCCTGCTTTCTGGGATTCTTGCAACTTTGGCGTCGATCGAAGTCGTAAAATATTGCCCAGAGATTAATTTTGGTTTAAAGCAAGAGCAACAGTCTAGGCCAATTTTTGGTTCACGATCACTGATCAAGTGCAAGGCTAGGAAGAGGCCAAAGATTTTTTTGGTGGGAAATCCCGGACGCCAAAACCTGTTGACGAGGTAAATGTCTTGGTGAACCGGCGATAGCGGTGCAACGAGCCGATACGCCACACCCGCTTTTTTTTATTTTTTTTTTTTTTCTACAACGCGGAAGTAAGCAAACGATTAGGATACCGATGGCTCGGATGCCATGCTTGTGGCCAATTCACCAATCGTAGCCACTGCTGACCTATGAATGGGATTCACACCATAAGTCTTGTACTGCGTTTACTGGCTTTACTAGAGAAATGTATTGACAGATACACAGAGAATGAGACACCACAACGCGAATTGTGATGTCATTGAGAGTTAGGGCGCTCTTAGGAATTAGGAGCACAGAACAAGTGGGCCAAGGATGAGAGTGGAATCTCATTGACAACCTGAGCATGGTTCTTGAGCTTTGTGGTTGCTAAAAGCCAAAAGCACACCCTGCGAGAAGCCCAGTGAAGGCATAAAGTAAGATAATCCGCTCTAAAACTTAGGGATGTTAAAACTCGAGCAACAAACACTTCATTGCATTTCTGTATAAATGATGCGAGAGGTCAGTCAGTATAACAATGAGAGGAAAGATATTAAAATTGGAAGTTTTGGTTTTGTTGAACACCGAAACCAAAGGAGTCTCCGTAAGCTTCCGGCTGCAAGTCCTCCTCGTTGAATGCATCATCTTCATCAGCACCGAAGTACTTCTCGATGATTGCATATGCTTTGTTGTAAATGTTTTCGTTGGTGTGAGATTGACATTGGAAGATCTTTTCCATGCCTCCGGCCTCTTCGATGTAAACAGCGTACTCGTTAGTGGCGGAGTTTCTTTGGTCCTTGTCCAACTCACCGATCTTCAAAATGTTCATCAAGGAGTCCAAAGTGACCTCAACAATCTTGGAGTCTGCAACACCCAACAAGTCACACAATGGCTTGATACAACCCTGACTGACGATGTATCTGATCTGGTCTGGGTTTTGCAAACCACCCGAGCTGGCATTGGAGATGGCCCAGCATGCTTCCTTCTTGGTTTTGTAGTCACCTTGACCGAGCAATCTGATGATTGGAGGGATCAAGTTAGCATCAATGACAGCCTGGATCTGTTCGCTGTTACCGGCGGTGATGTTGGAAATGGTCCAGCAAGCCTCTTTTCTCAAGGTCTCCTTTGGAGAATTGAGCAATGGAGCCAAGTGGTGCAAGACACCGGCGTTGATCATGACTTGGGTTTGGATGTCGGTACCGGTGACAATGTTACCGATAGCTCTCAAAGCAGGGGTTTGGACAAGAGTAGACTCATGGTTCAACAACTCGACCAAACGGTGGGGAATTCTTGCATCGATGACGGCCTGGATGGCATCCGAGGTACCGTCACTCAAGTAGGAGACGGCCCAAGATGCATCGACCAAGGTCTCGGAGTCCACGGAGTAGATGAGCTTGGCCAAAGTTGGAATGGCTTGTTGGACGACATTCCAGTTTGGTTGCGGGTTCTTGCCTCTGCACAAGTTGGACAAGGTCCAAGTGGCAGTTCTGATCAAAGAGATCTTGGTGGTGTTGAACAAGGACAAGACAGGCTCCATGGCGCCGTTGCTCAAGACAAAATCCCTGTATTCAGGCGAGTCACCTGCAACGTTACCCAACGCCCAGATGGCTTGCTCCTTGACCTCCAAACTCTGAGAGTAAAGCAACTGTACAAAGTGGGGCACGGCGCCCAGGTCCACGACGACCCTGGTTTGGTCGGAGCTACCGGAGGCGATGTTGGTGAGCGCCCAAGCGGCCTCGAGCTGCAACATCTCGGGGTGGCCCTCCTTCATGAAGTCCACCAAAGTGGGGATGACGCCACTCTGGATGACAAAGTCGATGGGCGGGTTGTGCTCACGACTCAAAACCTGTCTGAACTTGACCGTGGCGCCGAGCTTGCTGTCGAAATCAGAGGACTGGATCATCTCCATCATCTTGGGCAAGTCCTGCAGCAACTTGCCGTAGAACAGCGAGTCTTCGTTGCTGGAGGCAAGGCCAAAGTCGTCGAGGTCGTCCTCGTCCTCGGAGTCGTTGGCTGCGGCATTGCCGTCGGTAAAGTTTCTGCGCTTGGCCAACACCTCGTCTCTTTTCTGCTTACGCAAGTCCACTTGGTGGGTTTCTCTTCTTCTTCTCAATTCATCGCTCTGGAATCTTCCTTTGTTCTTGAAGTTGGTACGCCTGTACTCAGGGATGAATTTGTTGCTGGAGTCCTCCATAGTCTTGGCTGGCAGGGGTGCGTTTGGAGGTTGTGATTGCTAAGGGCGAGGAGCGACTGATGAGAGGGTAGGTTTTTTCGCGGTGTACGTATTTTTTGCCTGGCTGTTTTGTGCGCGCCACCACTTCTTCGCCTGTCTGCGGTGGCTACTGTACGCTTGTGATTCTACGCAAACACCCTGGTGGGTGAGGCCTGCGGAGCCCGGCACTGCCGTTCTCTGTTGTGTCTTTTCGCTCCCGCTGTCTTTTGTCTCCTTCTTTTTTCTTTACTTTGCGTTTTCTAGAACTCTATCTTTTTTTTAATCGTTTTCTCGACTTCTGTTTTTTATTAACCTCTGTTTGTTCTGTGCTAGTATTTTGTCATCCTTCTGTTGTTTCGTATGATTCTTGTTGGTTTGTTTCTTGTTGGTGTACTAGGTTTGCTAATTCTTCTGCCATTTATTTTTGTGTTTTTGTGTGGATGTTTCGCTGCGTTTTTCTATCTACTTTACAGGTTTATTCGTGACGTGTTAGAGAGAATGTCACATGGCAGGCCACCCCCCGGTCCGCCCCCAAATTAGCGGCTGTTTTCCATTTGGGTCTTTGTTTTGTCTTGAGCCTGCTGATGCGTGCGATCTTCTTGCACCCGCGCACCTCGGCTCTTTGCCGGGGGTCATGAGGTGCCTAACATTGGCTGTGGGCTTGTCTAAGCACGGGGGTGTGTAGTCTGACCTAAGCGGAGACTACAGAGTCAATCAAAAGCAGGGATTTGGCCGAAGCAGCGGCACACCAAAAGCAGCGGCACACCAAAAGCAGCGGCCTGTGTCCAAGCACCATTGTGCGGTGAACTCAGCCCGAGCGTTGTTGCATCCAACTCTCCCAGCGCTATGGCCATGTGCACGTGAGGACCCCGGGCCACCGGGGATACAGTCGAAGCTGCACGGTATGGTGTTGCAGGCACGTGGTCCATGGGGACATTGGCGACCGACAGGGCCACACCCTGAGCTGCGAATACACACCTGGAGCTACAAATAGCCACGATAGCTGCGAATAGTAAGCGGCCCCACGAAGACCCAGGGAGCGTGCTTACAAGGCCCGTCAATTGATAGTGCCCACCCAAAAAAAGACAGCGCCTCTCCACAAATGGCGCAACCCCAGCCCAGCCGGGCCCCGCTGTAGCCAAATACCATCATACTACAAGGCCAAGAGGCACCCACCGCAAAGCCGCCTGATGCCAGCCGTGGTCGGGACTTTGACCCCGCCAACATCAACCTTTGCCCGCCATCAGCGTCCTTGCTGACTCACTGTGAGAGTGAGCCTCACCAAGCCTCCTAAACTAGCGTTTCTCTTGTGGTTGTGCATCGCCGGCTCGACTATGTGATGAGAATCCGCCGCCGGGCCGGGCCATGGGTTGACCAAAACCGTGCTCAACGGCCATCTGCAGCCGTCGCCCTCGTCCCCCCAAGCACTTGCCCTTGGCTCATTGGCCTCTGCTGCGAGAAAAAAACAACCGTCTACGACACTCCACATGGATAGATCAAGGTGGGCCGGGTGTACGGGTCTTCACCCGGTCGGTGCTCACGACTGCACCGCACACCGCTTTTCCTCCATCTCTTCCACATCGCCGTCACCCACCCCAACGATCCAGGTTGCAGCCCCCGAAAATGTTCGTTGCCCCGAGAGCATTCCGCAGCTGGCCCCGTGCCGCCCTTAGCCCCGTGGCCCCGTGCCCACAGCGCCTGTTCACCACCGCATGCAGACTTCTCTTCAGACACAAGGGTACATACAAAACCGGCGACACCACCGTGGAGAGTGACGAGATTGTCTCTGACAACGACCCTTGGTCGCCCACGCTCTACACCGACCAGGTGCACGTGCGCAAGGGCTGGCGGGACGTGGCCTTGCCGTCCAACTACCGGTTGTCATACGAGCCGCTCTACGAGGCCCCCGGCTCCAAGTACGTGGCCATGCTCAAGCGCCTCACCCTTTCGTTTGCCGTGCTCGGTGTGTACGGCTCCAAATTGCTCTACGAGCTGCCGCTGTTTGACGACATTTACGCCATGGCTGTGGTCGTGGGCACCTGGGCCCCTGCCTTGGCTGTGCAGTTCAAAACCAGAGACTACGTGACCCGTATTTTCCGTCTCTACGACAAGGACAAGCCGCAGACGCTCGAGAACTTGACTTCCGACGAGCGCCTCATCTTCGAGAAGTTGAACGCCACCGGTGGCAGAACCTACAACTCTTTGGTCAAGGTCCTGGGCAACCCGCTGTTGCTGCTCGCGGCCGGCGGGCGCACCTTGCCCTACAGAACCTGGCAAGACCTGGCTGACGGCAAGACCTCTTACTACTATGTCATGGACAACGTTGGCGGCATGAAGATGGACCGCATCTGGGGAATTGTCGAACACAACTCCGATGTCGACAACGGCAGATACATGGAGAAGGCCATCCACGACAAGGTCTAGGGCAGACGCCTCTTTGCCGTGCCACGCCGGGCGTGTTTCTCGTCCCCGTAGCCGTGCAAGACGACTGACCGTTGATAGGGCACGACTTCTGCACAGCCAGCCATTGATTCCCGGACTCTGTTTGCTTCCCTGATCCGGTTGCCCCTTCAGGGTTTCAGGTGCTCAACAGAATGCCCCGGCCGCAGACAGAGCCTCAGACCGCGCTCCTCCAGACCACATACATGCCAGGCATACACTCCATCCAGAGGCCACGCCAATTGCCGGCGGAGAGCAGGCGCCAGGCCCACCTCAGCGACTTACAAACGGCAACCCGCCAGCAAAGCGAACCGCCCTCCAGACCAGGGCCAGCGGAGGGCTAGCGCGCCATGCCCGCCTCATGGGCGGGCGCTGGATTGACGGCCCGATGATGCAGACGCCCATCGATAAGAGCGGCGCACGTGACGCACCACCTACAAGAGCAATGCACTAAAGATGGGGCGGACCGGTGGGCCTCAAACATCCCTCTGTATATAGACAAACAAAGCACACACACAAACAAGCCAACCAAAGGCAGCGGACAGAGTGCCCGAGGCCCCTAGTGACGAGGGCGCCCAAACACCGATTACGGAAATCTATGGCGACAGCCGCACGCCTCTGACAGTAGCCTGCACAGCCGCCCGCTTCCCATTAACCTGCACCATAGCAAGGCCCGTTTCTACAATCCCCTTTCCTAAGCCAGATTTGGACTTTGCCTACCCCACTCACTAGCACAGATGGGGCTCTTTTCCAAACACAAGGAGAGCAAGCCGCACGTGGCCCAGCGCAGCCCGCTGCACGGGCCCAAGCCCGCCGATTCTCCAACCACAGCAGGCCCAGACCAGCCCCTGATCTCTGACGCCCCACAGCTGGACACCACCGCCGCCGGAGAGGACGAAACCGCCGACTTGGACGAGCCCGAGAAGAAGGTCTACATGAAGGAGAAGGCGCCGGTCAACAGCAAGCCGGCTGCAGCGGAGGATGCGCCGTTTGAGATCCAGATGGGTGCATCTGAAGCCGAGACAGAGACCTTCATCAACACCAAACTCAACGCCCTTCTTTACCACACATCCGACGACTCGATCGACCGGTACCGCACGGAAAACAACCTGTCGGACCTCTTGGGCCGGCTCTACTATGACGACTACGATGCGGCCAACCGTCTGGCGGTGGCCTCGTTCACTTCGCTTGCGCCCATGGGGCTGCCCCTTTCTGTTGCGCCGGTGATGCTGCCTTTTTCGGTCGATCTGTCCGGCTCGTCGCCGAACCCGATGTTCGAGATTGGTGACGACTCGCTGAGCTCCATGCATACCAAGATGTCGGCGGTGGACGCCATCCGCAACGAGCGCCCGCTGTTTTCGCGGCAGGTGTCTTTTGACACGCTATCAGACTCTCACCACCAGGCCATCACCCTCAAAGAAAAGCATCCGGACTTCAAGTTCCGACGGAACAATAAGTGTTTTCTCATTGGTTTCAACAACGACTCCGAGTCTTACAAGGCCGTGGAGTGGGCTCTCTTGGAGATGGTGGTGCATGGAGACACCATCATTGTGCTCCAGGTTCTTGACCAGAAGGTACACAAGTATCTCGACCGGTCGCTCGCAGAAGCCATTTTGAAGAAGATCGAGAAGCTCAACAAACACCGCCGCAAGATCTCCATTGTCTTCGAGACGGTGATCGGCGTGCCGCAGAAATTGTTGAAACAGGCCATTGCTGAATACAAGCCTGCCATGATGATTGTGGGCACGTCCCACTATGGTCTGGCACCACTGTCGCTAAATAACAGCAGTACCAACATGCAGCAGCTTCACAACAATCATGGAAACAGCCACCACCGCCTCCACGTGCCATTCTTCTCGAAAGTGTCGGTGTCGCAGTACTTTCTTCAGTTTGCGTTGGTGCCAGTGATCTTGGTCAAACCATTCTATGAAATACATGAGCTGCTTGACCGGCCCATTGACAGCGAGTCCTATTTCCAGGACTGGCTTGCCGGCATTGACGTGTCGTCGTCCCGTGAAAAGAAAAAGAAGTTTTTGGGCATGAGAAGCCCCACCATCTCGCGAAACCTGTCTCATACGTCTCTCGTAGACGCAGTTGCCGAAAGCAGGGGCCGCTCGGAGATATTCCCGATAAGCAGCCGCGATTCGTCATCCTCTCGGTCTCAATCAAGGTCGCAATCAAGGTCGCAATCCAGATCGCAATCCAGATCGCACTCCCGCAGTGCCAGGACTGAGGCTAGGTCTGAGGCTGATCTGACTCGCTCATTATCACGCTCGGGCAGAGATCTCTTGCCGGAGGACGATCAGGCCCGCAGTCGGTCACGGAGCAGGTTGTCTAGGATTTTTAGCGCCTAGGCATTGGGGAATTGATCCCGAAAAGAAGATTATGAAAAACAAAACAAAAAAAGCAGCACACAAGCAGGCACGAATAAAAAATGTAACACATGCATGAGCTTCACATGGCAAGCTCAAAAGACATACTTTCTGGACCCCTGTCGCTGGCTTACTAATGCTCTTGTGGCTACACCTTGAAGGTGGTTGTCTCCTTATATAGCGGCCCGAGCGCGGCCCGCCCGGGCCGGTCGATTTGTGGGGTTTTTCTCTGCGGTGACCTCCTCATCTGCCTACTTGCTTCACTGGAATCGGGCTCTTTAGACTGCACCCCATTGAAAGAATCTAGCCAAAATAAAATCCTAGACACACCACTGGGATAGTGTAATTCATTGCAAAAGCATCCACTAGAAACCCCTCGCCTCGCCTCGGCAGTAATTAGAAAAACAAATGTCCGACACCAGCACCGCATACTTGGGCAAGCTTGCCATTGTCTTGATTGACGCAGTTGGGCTTGGGCTTGGAAGCTACGCCATCTCGTACATCTCCAAAAACGTCACGCTCCCCAGCCATCTTATTGGCGCAGGCCAAGGACAATTCCTCACCAACATCTCGCTTGCATTTTCCATCTTCGTCTTTGCCTTGGGATTCTTGGCCCATGTCGTGAGGTCAGAAAGGCTCTTTAAAATCAAGAACAATTTGCATCCAATTGCTTTGGTTCTTGAGTCTGTGGTCACACTCATCTACTGGCCATTGCGCCTTGTGTTTCTCCACTTGTTGGTGAAGGATCCGAGCGTGAAAATGGTTCCTTTGTTCGTCGACTTGTGCTTGCACTTCTTCCCTGTGGTTGTGCTTCTCATCGACTTCTTCTTTTTCATGCCTAGATGGGCTATCTCATCGAGCGTCTCTGCTGCCACATGCGTCACTTTATCTGCGCTCTACTGGGTTTGGCTCAAGGTACTCATTGACTTTGAGAATGGCGGAGAGTACCCTTACAAGTTTTTGAATGTTCCAACTGAGCAAGAGCGCATCGCAATTTTTGGCATTGTTGCCTTTGTTGGCTTCCTTCTGTTTTGCGCATTGCGCTTGTTATACGACGTGGTCAAGGGCAAGGCCAACCAAGCCACATTGAGCAAAAAACAAATTTAGAATTCGTCTTTGAGTGTATAGCCCAACATAAAACTCTGACTCACACCAATGTGGCAAAGCGTGCCCCGGTTCTCCTGGAGATAGAGGTTTCAAAAGTAGCTGGTCTTCGGTGGGCACGACTAACATGCATGACCGGTGGCCGAAGGGTTTTAGGGGAAACGATGCAGTTGTAGTGTCATTGGATTGTTGTTGTAGGAATAGTCTTGGGGCTGTTTTTGAATGAAGTGTCACGATTCTTGGAATCGGAAACTATTTTGCCTGGATCTTCTGTGTAGTAGCTAATCTGTGGGAGCTATATAGTGGTAGCTTATTTGTGGTAGCTAAACTGTGGGAGCTATATTGTGGTCGCTTATTTGTGGTAGCTAAACTTTGCTTATTTGTAATGGCTACGGTTGTAGCACTAGCATACCGTCACCAATGGTTTTCTTTAGAAAGAACACGAATAAAATACGTTGAGCTCACGAAGGCAGGAGTAGTCAAGGCCTCGGTTGGCCATGCAAAACACCTGTGGATGTCATGAAAGCTATGGATGCTGGGCCATATAAGAGGGCGAACCCTAAAGCTTGCAAAAAATATTGAACCCTCCCAGATAGTGGCAGGAAAAAAGAAGCCATACAGCTTTTTAAAAATCGCCCAAACGCAATTATATCTGCCCGAGAGCAAATCAAACCACCTTCGAACAGACCACCCGCTCAAGCCTTGACCCTCAATGTTTGCGTACTTTCCGAAGACATCCAGCCGCCCGCATATGAGTAAAATAGTACAAAGCATCGACATGTAAAAGCGGAAGTGGTCGTAATGGAATACCGCAAGCGGAAGGTGGCAGGCGGAACCACTGAATTCACCCAGCTGGTCTCCCCGCTCCAACTATTAGCAAGAAACTCCGTAGGCCGCTGCTGGCCAGACAAGCAACCAGCAAGGGACAAATATCCCAGTCACACCATTGACAGAGGAAGCAACTAAGCAGGACGTTCCATCCACGCATCAACAAACAGCAATGCCAGGCCAAGAGAAGAGGAGGGCCACTACGAGAAAGTCCCACAGAATGCACTTACATGGCTGCAAGCCCGCAGGGCACGGCCGCGGCCGCGATAAAGACACCCGTGCACCTCGCGCCTCCACCGGCCACCCCGGTCTCCATAAATCCCTACACCTTGCACATCCCCTTACATACTCCACGTTTTGCTCCCATTTCTGCCCACCATGCGGTTTCTATCGGCACTTCTGTACCTTGCGCTCGGGGCATGCTTCCAAGTCCCATTTGCTCCAAACAATTTCGAGGCGCCTGCCCGTGCCCACTACTCCACTTTCGCTGCCGACGACCTCCCGGTCGACTTGAGCTCGTACATGGATAATGTGGTCATCCGGGTGAACAAAACCCCGGCTCTCCTCAGCCACGCCCGGGCCAAGGGCCTCCAGATATGGGGCACCAGCTCGACCGCCCAAACGGTGGACTTGAAGATCCATGCGGACCAGGTGGACGCCCTCGTGACAGAGTTTGGCCTCAGCAAGCCCGAGATTTTGATCCGCGACTTGCCCCAGGCCGTGTTCGAAACATATCCTGAAACATTGAAGCTGGGTGGCGTCGACGCCTTTCATGCGGCCTCCAAAGACGAGTGGGAGGCTCTGATCACCGACGAGATGTCCGCCCTAGAGAAGATGACCATCGCCAGCGAGGTGTTCTTCAAACTGTACAGACCGTTGGCCTCCATCAACTCGTGGATGCAGTTGCTACAGCAAACATACCCAGACATCGTCAAAATCGAGACCATCGGATCCACCTACGAGGGCAGACCCTACAATGTCTTGCACGTGTCTGTTCCAGATGACGATATCTCCCACGACCAGAAGAAAACTGTGGTGGTCACCGGCGGTGTGCACGCTAGAGAGTGGATTTCTGTCTCCTCTGTGTTGTACAGTGTGTTCCAGATTATCCAGCACTACGAGACCAACCATGATCTGTGGGAGGCGTTGGCCAAGCTCGATTTCCTCTTTATCCCGGTTTCTAACCCAGATGGGTACGAGTACTCGTGGAACACCGACCGCTTGTGGAGAAAAAATAGACAACCTCTGGCCGAGTCAGAGGGTAGCAACTGCCGCGGTATCGACATCGACCACTCGTACGATCTCCACTGGCAACCTTCAAGTGACTCCATTTGCGGCGAGGAGTATGCCGGCAGCTATCCCTTCGAAGCTTACGAGTCGAAACTTTGGGACAAGTACCTCAACGACACCAACGCCGACCACAAGATCTGGGGCTACATTGATCTTCATTCATACTCTCAGGAAATCTTGTATCCCTTCGCCTTTTCCTGTGACCATCAACCGAAGGACGAAGAAAACTTGATTGAATTGGCGTACGGAATCTCAAAGGCCATCAGGTTGACCTCTAACAAGTATTACAATGTGTTGCCAGCATGTATTGACCGCGACTCCGATCTAATCCCGGATATGGGCTCTGGTACTGCTTTGGACTATATGTACCACCATAAATCTTACTGGGCTTATCAAATCAAATTGCGTGACACTGGATCGCACGGCTTTTTGTTGCCGGACAAGTACATTGTTCCAGTTGGGGAGGAAATAGCAGCAGGCTTGACCTTTTTCTGCCGCTTCATTCTCTCGGACGATTAGAAACGCCGCTATGGATAGCCTGCACATAACCCAATCGCGGTGGGGATCTGAAATCAAGTTCAAAGGAGCACTATCACCATTGTCTTTTCCCGAGATGCGTGTGGTAATCCAAAAAGTCAAAAATGCGTCGGTGACAGTTGAAAATGAAATCATTTCGTCGATCAAGAAGGGCTTGATGGTCTTGGTTGGGGTCTCCACCTCTGATACCACTGAGGATGTCGATAAGCTAGTTAGAAAGATTGCCGGTCTTCGAGTCTTTGAGGACATGTCCAACCCACCTCCAGACCAGAGCAAATGGTACGGAAAGCCATGGAGCGTCAGCTTGGCGCAAGATAAGGAGTTGAAAGTCTTGCTGGTATCCCAATTCACCCTTTATGGAACAGTGAAAAAGGGCACCAAGCCCGACTTCCACAAGGCAGCAAAAGGCCCTGATGCAGTGAAGTTGTACAACGAATTTCTCAGCAAGTTAAGACTGGAGTTGGGCGATGACGATAGAGTTTTGGATGGAAAATTCGGTGCCATGATGGATGTCCAGTTGACCAACGACGGACCAGTGACTATCATTTGGGACACCAGAGAGAACACTATTTAAGAGACTAATTGTTGGTGTAAGTTGGTAATTCTTCCCTTTAATGGAAAATATTAATGATATCGAAGCTGTATGGAATGGTGCAGAACGACCATTTCGTATCCAGAGTGGGTTCGATATGTGATAAAGTACGAAACGTAGAACTTCTCTGAAGCAGTCTTTTACGGATCTAATGGTCGCGAGCACATGCTTTCTCGCAGACATCCATTAGTGGACAGTGACCATTCATAGCGATTTACAATTTCGTGTTCCGAATATGACAAGCCCAGAACATTAGCGTATTGTGGAGTAATGCTCTCAGAATCTAGGGACGGGAGTAATAAATATAAAAATCATAAAGAAGAAACCAAATATATCACATAAAAGTTATCGACACGGCGTTTCGAACAGTCGATTGGGATTAAATTGCATTGCTAGCACACGAAAACGGGCTGCCGTAGGCATTCGATTGGTATGATAAAACAATACTGTCTATGGTGGCGTAAATTCCGGGCCCGAAAATGTAGATACCAATGGCTATCAAAGCCACGTTGACAAGCATCTCCAACTTTGTGGCCAATGTAGCCTGTTTGAAGTATGGCAAGAATTTGAAGTTTGGATTGCGATGCTGCTTCAATCTAAAGTAAGCCACGCCCCAAAATACAAAGCCAAACCAGCAGTCGAACAAAGAAGACATCAAAGAGAGCAAGTCCGAAAAGAAAGGAATGACCTGGGCAAAAATAAAGGCCAAGACCCAGAGGCCAAAGTTCAATGCGGTCCAAGTGATCCAGCCCACGACCGTGTGGGAGTTTCTGTTGATGGAGTTCTCGTCAAAAATGTGCAAGAAAATGAATTGAGACGACACGTTCGAATAGAGAGCACCCAAGAAAATGATGGTGGGCAAAGCAAATGAAAACGCAATCTTCTTGTAGGGCTCAACCAACGAACCAAACGCAGGAGCAGCAACATCTTGGCCTACATACACGTAGATAATGGAACCAGCCAAGGCAAAGGTAATGAGCTCTGCCAAGGTCACAATGTATAAGGCCTTTTTGAAATCGCGAGGCTCCTCCATCTGTGCAATGAAAGACGGGTATGTGATTTGCCCGACAAAAGTGTAAACAATGTTAAGAAATGCACTCATTCCCAGAACATAGGTGGTGCCCTTGACCGGAATGACATGCCAGACGACCTCAGCCAGATCCTGGACACCGGCAAAAGCCATGGCCAACACAACAGCGATAAACATGGTTGCAGCAGAAAAGTAGCCGATGGCAGACATATGGGAAAATGTACGTGGAAGAGAAACCACAAAACAAACAAGCATAGCCACGACCGAAAATATAATGGAGCAAGTGTGACCCTCGGGGTTAGTGTTGTAGTTGTTGCTGACAGTGTTGAAGTACTTGGCGCCAATGAGCACGTGAAGAGCTTGAATCAAGGTGTTGTTGAGCAAGAAACAGACGGCGGTGGCATACCACACGGCCCGGTAGCCACCAAACAAATGCTGCCCGATATCACACACGCTCGTCAAGTGAGGGAATGCAATACAATACTCAGTGATGATAAGCCCCGTGTAGAGCACGGTGACGGACACAAATGCGGTCAAGATAAGACCGGGCACGAGCCCCAACACCGAGTAGGACCACGGAAACGACATGATTGCAAGGCAAATGTACTCGGAGAAAAGGAGCCCGGCAGTTTTTTGCCACAGGCAGTTTTTGTAGTTGATCACAGGAGCATCTCCCTCCTTGTAGGAAAGCTTCTCTAGGTTGTCAGAGTCGCTTTTGTAAGCGATTTTGGAAAAGTCCCTATTACTAGACGTAAGCGACAGGTTGTCTTGGGCCTCCAGGGACTCTGCCGCTGGGAACCAGGTGGCCGGATTGGGCTGACTCATTTAAAGCAAGAGGCCAATGAGTCGAGATAGCACAGGAAGGAAGGATGTGGGGCAATACCAGGGTCACGTTAGACACGCGGGCAAAGGTGGTCGGCAGGGGGTTGGGTGAGAGACGCAGCAACTCAAGAGGGATCTTCGAAGTAGGGCGGAGCAATTTGAGTGTAATTTTGGCAATACGGATGGCGAATACGGCCGGTGTGGTGTTATATATTGGACTCGGTCTGAAGTCGAGGTAGAACGCCAACTTTGGTAGGGTGCAGTGATACGGCGCAGCTCGCATGCACTAGGCGAGGCTGCACCAGGCCTGCACAAAGGTTCTGGAAGCGGGCAAGTCCGACAACGTTGTGGGCTGTCCAGGACGAAGGTATTTCGGGCAGTTGTCTACTGCATCGCCCGCCGTTGTCACTGTGGCCACACCGAGGCCTGTGGATATGGGGCCCATTCTGTGAAGAATGCCATCTTACCCCGCTTCTCGGATGTAAGGGTGCCAAAGCCACTGTTGCGGCCATCTCTGCATGGCGTAATGCGGATCCTGCAAAACTGTGTATTTAAAGTGTGGCTTGCTGATTTAGCAAGCTTATCGAAACGGGTACTAAATGGGAATGTAGACAAAATCTCGTGATGCAGCGCCATAGTGAGTCTCTAGCGGTGGCCAGCGCGTCATGTGTGTGGCTGTGGGACCTGATCTAGGTGCCTGATGGTATGCATTCTGGTAGCCCGTAAGGATGTAAGCGATGCAGATTCTGCAAAGAAGCAAACACGTTCATTGCTGCGCATGTGGCATAGTCTTGATGCACACCGGTCTGGTAGGTGATTTAGGCTAAGCAGTAGACTGAAACAACAGTGTGGTGGCCCTCATCGCCATTAAGTGTCGAATATGTGACATGGCAGGAAACCAACAGACGGACCACCGGACTGATTGGGCGCTGATGTATACACCGGACTGATTGGGTGCTGGTGTATATACCGAATATGATACTGGCGCTGAATTTCGTTGGTGTTGAATATCTAACATGCTAAACACCTACATGTTTTGCGGCCATGTGTTTGCATGATCTCGATGGAAATTAATGCTGCCCAAGAAAACATACCACTTGGTATTGAGAAGGCCGCAGAATACAAACAATTTGGTGTGGAGAACTGTGTCTACTGGTCGAGGGCACGAAAACCAAATAGGCAAACACTAGAGTTGAGCGGCCCCAGCGGAGATCCCGAAGGATGGTAGGCTAAGAGTGAGACCGCCCAGGCCACAACTTGCACAGGGGTCAAGCGCCATGAGGGTAAGCAATACCCCCCAATACAGACGGCTACGCATGGTGGTTGTTACTATTTTTGTAGATGTTCAAAGCTCTATATATATGCGACACGAGTCAATGCAGACACGTGCATCATAGGTGGCTTTCAAACGCACAGCCTGGCATTTTGACATCTTCTTCGGCACACGGTGCTGGAGCAGACCACCCGGGTCTCTGACCCATAAAAAAGCGGACGGAGCGGGTCCAGCACCAGGCCGAGGAGCAGGAGACGCCGCGGCTGCACACCTAGACAATCTTCTGCTTGACGAAGAAACTCTTCAAGTGGCGCATCTGGTAAGCACAGGTACCGACCAAAACCACAAGTTGAACGATACTCCACATGACAACACGGGAGTTGGTGGACTCACTCTGGTTACGGAAGAAGGTCTCTCTCTCACGGATGCTCTCTTGCTCCATGTGGATCTCCTGCAACTTCCGGGTCAAGTCCTGCACCTGCAAGGTCAAAGCGTCGACCTTCTTGGTCGATTTGGAGTCCACGTAATCGGAGGCTGCACCAATGGCAATGTCAAAGTAGATTCTGTGGTGCTTGCCGTGGCTGCCGTCACTGTACACAGGCGACAAACAGAACTTGTGTTCACCTTGGCCGTGGGCAGTGAAAGTGAAGTCGCCCAGCGGGTTGGACATCTGGTTGACCACACGGTGGTCGTTGTCGAAGGTCTCGTCGACGCTGATCTTCAACTTCAATTGGGGGTTCTTGTAGTAGTCCCCGGTCCGCTCGTCGTACTCGGTGGCATCAAGTTTGCCCACCACCAACGCGTCGGCAGGCAAATCTTCGTAGAAGCAGCGCACCTCGTTGGTCTTGAGGTAGAAGTGCATGGCACTCACTTGGGCTATGAAAAGGAGGAGGGCGGCAAGAACTGGTCTCATGGTGGCACGGGATCAGGTGGAGGGTGTGACGGGGTGGTTTTTCATAACATTTTCAACGCGTACCACCTCGCAGGTGTACGGGTGCGCGTGTGTGCCCGGCTTGCTGGGCTGTGCCTTGTGCACTCTGCCAGTTCTCGTGATTTGTTGCTTTCCAGCCTTCTTGTCGCTGATCATTTTCGGCATACGCCCGGCTGGAGTGCACTAGCTATCCAATGGTACCCTCTGCTGCATGCCACCAGCGTTGGTGGCCCGTCCCGGCCTGTGTATAGCTCGGTGTGCACGGGTGTCAGCACCGCGTCCGCTGCTGCTTCTCCAGCGCGCTGCCCTTTGATCCGATTCACTCGCAGATTGCAAACTGCTCCACCTCTGTCACCCGTCTAAATCGCCAGCATCTGACGGGCCAGAGTTAGCAGCTCCTCTATGGAATTTTTTATAGCATGAAGCACCCGACCTACCAGCAACCTACCAGCAATCCCACACTCGGGTCACCGTGAGTCTACAGCCCTCGCTGATCTGTACACATTCAGCATATTCCTTTCCGTTTTTTATTCTTTTTTTTCTTTCTGTATTTCCTCTTTATAAATGTATTGCTGGGGTCCCTGTAGCAGTCCAAAGATTGTCTCTGCCCCAGACATCGAAGCGTCTGGTGGAATCACAGTCTGTTCTTCATCTTCTTGACCAAATCCGCCAAGTGGTTGCCCTCCTCGGCCTTTCTCTTCACCTGCTTTCCAGACTTGCTCTTCTTCAGTCTCTCGCCACGCTCCTTCAAAATTTGCTTCATGGTGTTGGTCTTCTTGAACTCACTGCTGGTAGGATCAATGGCGAACTCGTGACTCTCGAACACTTCCTTGAAACGGTCGTCACTCAAATCCGGCTTGAAGTTGTCTTGAACAAGCTCAGTGTCGTAGTTCTTCTTGGACTTGCTCTTTCTCTTTTGGTTCTTCTCGGCCTTCATGATGTCTCTCATGTTGAAGTGCTCGGCCTTGTCGCCGTCCTGGCTCTCGTCCATCATAAGCAACTCCAACTCGGCCTTCTTGCCCTCGTCCTGTTCGTCGAACTTGCGGTTCTTCTTGTTCTTGTTCTTGTTCTTGGCCGCCTTGTCCTTCTTCTTCTCCTCTTGCTCCTCCTGCTGGCCCTCCTTCCACTTGTCGGCTCTCTTTTGACGACGCTCCTTCTCCTTCCGCTTGTATGCCTGGATGGTCGATTCTTCTTGTGCGGGCTTCTCCTCCTCCTCGGCGCCCTTGCCGTCTCCGCTCAAGGCAGGGTTGAATGTGATCTCCATATCCACGTCCTCCTCGTCGCCATCGTCGTCCTTTTTACGACCAAACTTGCCACCAAGAAGGTTTTGGTACTTGGCCTTGGCGGCCTCGTCACCACTGTCCTCGGTGTCGGATGCAAGGTATGCCCTGAAGTCCATGTCGTCAATCTCCTTCTGCGAAAACAGCCGCGTGGACAAGGTCAACCGTTCCTTGGGCGTCTCGTCCCAGGTCAACTTGACCTTGGAGTGCTGCAAGGCGTCGGTCACAAATGTGGAGTCCGGTCTGTAGCTGGCCGGGATCTTGGTGCACACGTCCTTGGCGACATCGTCGGAAAAGTCCATGCCGTCGGGAATGTATCTCAAGTCGAAGATGTTGGCGGTGGACTCGTACTCGGATCCATCACAGTTGGTGTAGATGTTCTGCGCAGTGGCAACACTGTCACAGTGAACCACGGCGTAGTAGTACCGCAAGCGCTGCAATTGGTACCTGCGCAAGGCCTTGGAGTCGTAGTCTTGTTCGCCGTCGTCCTCTTCGTAGAGCTTGCGGGCAGCCTTCTCCAAGTCGTCCTTGTTGGTGAGGTCGAGCTCCTCATCCGAGTCCGAGTCCAGGTCTTGTGCCTGCTTGCGCTTGCTTCTGAAAAGCTCTTTTGGTGGTCCCTCGGTCTCCTCCTTCTGCATTTGCTCTTTTCCAAACTCAGATGGGTAGATGCTGATGGACTTGATGTTTCCGCCCTTTGGAACAAACGACAGGAATGTCGACATCAAGTCAACGGCCCGCACGTTATCCCAGTCGAGGTTCACCACCGCAAACGACGACGAAGGCTCTCCTTCCTCGGGTTTCTCCTCTTCCGGCTCGATGTCCGACTCCATCTCCACTTCCGACTCATCCTCGCTGTCCGTGTCGCTCTCCAAGCCCTCACCACGTGCACGGTCCACGAAGCCGGCACCGGCCTCGCTCTCGGAATCGCTGTCACTTTCACTGTCGCTGTCGCTGTCGCTTTCTTTGGCTGCCTGCTTCACCTGGGCTTTGGCTTGAGGCTTAGCTTGTGCCTTTTTCTTGGATGCAGCAGGCTTTTGGGCAGCAGCCTTGTCGCTTTCGCTTTCACTGTCAGAGTCAGAGTCAGAGTCGCTGTCGGAACCGCTGTCGGAACCGCTGTCGGAACCGCTGGCACTCTCAGCCTTTTCTTCCTCGAAGTATTTGTCGTAGTCGTTCTTATCGTCGCCCTGAAGCTTACGTCCGTATCTGTCGACCTTGGCCTTTTTACCTGTGGCAGTGACGTTCAATTTTCTCAACTCATCTTTGGAAAATCTCTCGTCCACCTTCACCTTGTTCTTCTTGGTGCTAGGCACAATGAACCTTGGGTCGTACGATGACGACAGGAATCGACTGTCTGCTTGTTTCTTGCCCATTTTGGATTTGCTTGTGTGACTGCTTAGGATGGGTGCCCGCAGTTCAGGCCATCTCTGCGCTTCTCATCTCGCCCGTCCTGCAGGCAGCCACGCGACCCTTCTGGTTCTTGTGCCCATGTAACTTGACTCGGCCTGTTGTTTTCATTTCGTTCACGATGCCTGGGTTCCTTTATCCTCGCTCAAGTCACATACTGTATATTCTTGAAAACCAAAAAGGATCCAGCGCTGGTGTCCCTACAGCATCGGCGCCGTTTTGTTTGTCACGTGATGTACATCAGGTGAACATGGGGTACGCCAACGTCGGCCGGTTTCTGTGGCGAAATTCCTATGTTTAGCAGGACTGACTGCCTTTTGTGTGGTTATATTTGAGCAGATTTGAAGACAATATGAGAAATTCCTTTTCTTTGCCGAATTCTCTCTTCTTGCGGATTTTCGAGCGCTGGGGCCTTGAGATTTTGCACCCACTTATCCTGGGAACCTGCATTGTATTTTAAGTATCCTTCAGTATGTAAAGGGACCCAAGACGCTACAAATTTTACTTAACGAAACTGTTCGTCCGGTTCATGTAGAAGGCATTCACAGAGGCATGTTTTTTGGAATTTCGAATTAGTAGATAATTGGAACGCTTGGATAAATTAACAGATGTTGCGTCAATATTGCATTGCAAATCGTTGATTAAAGAATTAAGATGGAAAAAATGTTGAAAAGAAATGAAGCGTATAAAGCGGACCTTTGCTCTTACTCAAGTGACTAGCGCATGGTTGTTTTCATGAGAAGTCCTTTCTCAGAACTCGCTCTACATGCCTTCAGCATGCACTCTTGTCCACTCATTCACGCTTGCATCATTATACTGACCCGCCCAGGCCATGGTTGCCCACCAACCCTACCATTTCCATGAAAGCCCTATCTTCACCCATGTTGCGTAAGTTTACGCTTTGACGTGCCTGCGCCTGTTTCTCCTCCCATTCCCACTGCTTGCGCTGCTCATCGAGCTCTTTGGTCAGTCCTACCCCCCAGACTTCCAAGTCCGTAATAATGAAACGGTCCTCGTAGTCCACTGAGGAGTCCGAAGCTTCGAAAAAGTCGGGGTTATTCGAGGATGCCGTGCAAATGTGGCGGAAAATCGCAAATTCCAAATTAGCCTCGATAGTCAAGGAGACATTGCCTGGATTGTACCTCTTGACATGATTCTTGTTGATGGGCTGGTCGTTACCGAAGCCAATTCCCATGCCTTGGTTATTGAAATACAACAGTTTTCCCTGATGTACGGCGGAGGCTTTGGAGGCAAAACGGTCGGCACGTGGCTGGAGTGCCATTATGACTGTTTGCAGATTGCCAAAATTCGATTTATTGGACATGCGCCACGGCTCGCTGATATACACTGCATAGACAAGTCTGTCAGCGTCGGTTTGCCCGGCGACGAGCGAAGATTCGTTACTTCGGAAGAAGCGAGGAAACTCTGAGTCAAACTCTTGATACCGTTTGTTTTTGGATTTCACTCGTTTGCCGGCCACAAAGAACACCGTAGGGGCCTGCCACTTGAATATCTTCAGTTCGAGCGACCTTATGGAGAAACCGCTCTTGGACCCATTGTAAAGCTCTACGAGATTCTCCCGCGAGACTGAAATGTTCATAGCTGACAAAAGAGCCGATATTTGCATGGCTGTAGCATCAGTCACAAGACGCGACGGATTCCAGCCCAACAGATCTGTTTTGGAAGTCATCCGCCGGAACACCCGTTTGCGCAATAACTTGGACATTGTTGACTCAAACACCACCACGAGGGACATGAGCCGCAAGAACTCGGCATAACTCACCCGATCTTGGGAGTCGGACGAAACCACATTTCGGACCAAGGCCAGGGCTGCCGAGTCAAACTGCCGCCATTTGTTTTGAATCGCTATGTCAATGTTCACCAGGGGCAGGCCGATGTCTAGCTCAATTATAAGGAGCACGGTGAAGAGCAGCTGTAAATCTGCAACGCTGACGTATCTGTGGGCAAGGCTCTGTGGGGACTCGAGGGCCTTGAGTGCATCTAATGAGTTCCAGTTTATCTGTTTAGCTGCCAAGCCTCGGCCGGATTCGCCGTGCGGAAGATCCTCGGGGAGCTGGAGCACTTCGACGTCAAAGCCATTGCCCTTGCATGTCTCGGATTCGGTCTTTTCACCCGATCCAGCGAGATCTTTGTCCTCGTCCGTCTTACTGAGAGACAAAAAAAGAAGCTGATTGTATTGACACTGCTTCCAGATCTTGGACACCCGGTGCATGTGCATGCTAATCGCCACCAGAAGACAAGATACAGTAAGGACTGACTCTTGAGGACTGGACAGCAGTACAGTATCGCTATGCTTCTCGGCATTGAGCTCGGGCGATTGCGAGGGAGACGACGAGCGGGCGGCGGTTCTGGACGCCAGCCCTGGACAAGCTGCAAAAGGAAGGAGCTGCCCTAGAGCGATGAACGAATTGTAGATGACATCCAACAGAC
Source organism: Metschnikowia hawaiiana (assembly GCA_002893645.1). Lineage (NCBI taxonomy): Eukaryota > Fungi > Ascomycota > Pichiomycetes > Serinales > Metschnikowiaceae > Metschnikowia > Metschnikowia hawaiiana. Next base: position 37,943 of record NXGY01000018.1, read on the forward strand.
GCTTCTGGTCGTCGCCGCAGGCCAAAGCACCTAGCCCTAGGAGTTCTGCTAGCTCAAGGGGCGACAAGTGGTCATTGCCGTTGGATTTGCTGCAAGAGGGGGGCAATTTCTCCGAGATGGAGCCCAACTCAGTACTGGTGAGGAGCTGGGTAACCCTGGTGTGGAAAAGACTTTGGAGCTCATCTGCCTTGTATGTTTGAGTCGAAGTGGCTACTTCTGTACTAGCAGAATGTCCCATTTTGAGGCTTGTGAGCAATCAGAACAGCAACCCACTATAGATTTATCGGGACAGATTTAGGTGGAACTTGTGGTGGCAAGATCTCAGGTAACTAGACAGGCAAGGTACACTTGCTGCGTATACACTGCGTCAATAATTATTGATTATATATGAGCTTTGATTATTAATAGGGTGGCGGCCGTCTTGGAGGAGATGGCCTACTGTGAGCCCAGATGAATTCAGCAAGTTGTAGATGTAGTCGCAGGGGTAGAAGCAGTGCACTCAAGTCTGGGGTAGTCAGACGATAAACAGTGCGCACCTACCACCACGCGAGAAGCATCAGAGCATTGCTGCCCGCCACTATGTACAGGCGGGTAGGGCTGGGAAACACATTTAACGGGGATTCCAAAGATACCACGATCTTTTTGAGCGCATGGTGGGGTTATTATACCAACCGCTCTTATGGGACCGGTGAAGCTATGGAACAAACTTCTATTCTATAACCGGCCGAGGATCCAAATGAACATTTGCTTGTCGATCAGACGGGTGGATATTAGTGTTTGTCGATCATGGGGATCCTTAGGAGATCATGATCCTTTTGCAAATGCTCGAAAATTCGACCTGTCTGCAAGACTCTTTGCTCGTGTGGCGAGCCGCTGGCGTCAAAGAGCCTCAGTCTGCCCGGGTGCAGACGAATGCAGGTCTAGGCAAGCGTTTGCGTGAAGAAGTCCTTGGCACGCATCTCCAAAGCATAGACAAACTTTTTCACCTTCCCATTGAAAGACAGATGTTCTGCCGCGTCAGACAAGCAATCGTGTCCATGGTTACGTTGGTTGTGGAGATACTGGAGTAGGAGCTGCTTGGTGAAGGAAAGCAAGATGAGACAGGAGTAGATGCGGGTGATTGTTTGGAAAAGCACACCGCACACCGTCAAAAACAACTCTCTGGACGGAGACGCCGACTGGCTCATGTCCTCAGCACGTTTGAGCAAAGCAGTGGCAACCTCCAAGGAGTCTGCGGGCAGCAGCGACACTTCTTCTCTGCTGACCCAAAAGTGAATGAAGTAGAGCGTGTACAAAAAGCCGGTAACGGTGTCCAACAAGTAGACCGAGCAGCCCAAGCACATTTTCCTCAAGTTGGAGGTGTTATCCTGTAAACAGAACAAAGCCAGGATGTAGAAAGGGAGCGTTGAAAACGCCAACAAGTTATAGACCCATTGCCAGAAATTGAGGTGGTGGCCTGTGAGAAGAGAGAGGATACCGTAGATTCCTCCTGCCTTGTTGAGGATGGCCACAGACAAGATGATCTCCACGCCGATGTAGAGGGGAATAAAGTAGAGGAATTTCTGCTGGTTAGTATGCATATACTTGGAGAGGCCGTGGGCAGGGCAGCGGGCTTGAAAAGCCGTAGGCAGGGCACGGGTGCTATGCTATGGGCCACTGCAGATGCAAGTGGTTGTTGTCAAAGGGAGCCTTTCTAAAGAGGCCGCTTGGGGCTTTGAGAGCGGCATAGGATACCTGAGAGCGGCCTCGGATACCTGAAAGCAGCGTGGACTCGTGTGAAGCGGCAGGAGTTTCATGGCCAGTAAGACCTCGACTATACTACATCGATAGCCGGGTTTAGTGCTAGCGAGCTGGTGGATCCTGGCCAGTAGCGTGGGCCACACCGGAATCGATGGGAATCGGATGTGATCTGCCTGGCGTCCGGTGCTAGACCGTCGTCTGCAGCCAGTTTCCCGAGCAGCGGTCTCGTCTGATCATTGGAATCCGCATCATCCGCCTCACGGATCCACCTCAGGCCCGCCTGTGTCCCATTGGCGAGTCATTGGGTCCATTCTTGCCATGTTTACGCGGGTCAGCCATCTGGCAAGTGGCCTTACGGAGACCGGGCCGCCCACAGACAATACACGGCCGTGCGCAATATCCCAGCAGTGCCCTCGGCAAGCGTGGAACGGTACATACCTTAGGAAGAATCCTGTCAAGCGTAGAATGGCTGATCATTTGGAAGGATAGGATGGGTATGAAAAAGAGTCTGCGCGCACTTTGGAAGTAGCTGGAGGAGTGCGGCTTCTGCGCGTGGGTCTCGGCTGCAAACAGCCAGGGACTTGGGTGCGAGTGAAGGATCTTTGGAGGGATAGTGGTCTGGCAGATGTATGAGGTGGTACAGGATGAGATACTACAGGTTGAGTTAGTACAGGATGAGTTAAAACCCGTTGGGATAGTACAGGATGAGATAGTACAGGTTGACATAGTACAGGTAGTACAGGTTGAGTTAGTACAGGTTGACATAGTTTACGTTGAGTTAGTACAGGTTGACATAGTACACGTTGAGTTAGTACAGAATGGGATAGTACAGGCTGGGATAGTACAGAATGGGATAGTACAGGTTGACATAGTACAGGTGAAAAGCGAAGGATGCTGGAGTCTTTTTCGAGATGGGCCGGAAGCCCCGTCTGCCAATCGACTAATGAGCCTTCTGTACCAGATATTCAGCAACACTCAGGTATGGCAGGCAGCCGTCAAAAACACCACTGGACCAGTGGCTTGTTGAAAGGGGCAAACCTCATAGAAGTCGCCAGGCCGAAACCAATTCTGCAAATCACAAGATGATATCCTGGTGTTCAAGCAGCCAGCTCAGAGAGCATACCTCTCAAGCCACCCGCTTAGCTAATGAGGCACCCTACGTTTTTGCCGGCTCATCCCAACTACAAACTCTTGTGTCTAATTGGCGAAATGTCAAACGGGGACTCGTTTCATTGCTACAAAAAGCGCAGCATGAGCTATTTGGGTGTGGGCCCCAATGGCACACCGGGTTCTGTTCCGCTGCTGGAAAAGTCTCCAAACAATTAGAACCAACATCGTGACACAACAAATCACACCCTCTAACAGAGGACTTCGAGGATACTTTTCCGGCACAAATTGCTCAGACGGACCCCAAAATCGGGCCATCTAGATTATCGCCTAGCTGTTGATTCCAGTCGAGAACAGTGGTTGCGTATCGCTCTACGCATTACTGACCACACCACCCGCTTATACCGACCGCCACGCCACTTGCTTCTTTTTTCCTCCTTTTGCTCCATGCCACCTCTGAAGATCGCCTAATCTCCGGACAACAACACACCCGCCTCGCCCACTTTCCGACCCCTCAGATACTTAGACCTTTTACGCCGCCAAGTGGGTCACGTGGGGGCCCTTCCAGAGACCCGCGCCGCACCTGTACCAACAAAATCACCATCTCATCTCGCATCTCCCCCAAAGCACCTATTCTGGCCCAATCCCAACGTGACAGTGCTCGTGATCCCTAATCCGCACCATGGCCGATCTCAGCAAACACATAGAAACCCTTGAAATACAGGAGCCCCTGCTTGCGATGCAGCAGCAGCACTCCGACAGCCCCACCGAACACGACCTGCACTCGGGCACCAAGGCAGAAGAAGAGTACGATTCCGATGCCGACTCCGACTCCGATGATTCCGACTACGACTCCGACTCCGACTCCGACTCGCAGCCTGTGTCCAGAAGTGCCGCCGTGCCCACTCTGGCCCAAAAGTCTCTGCTGAAGACTATCACAGACCGTGGTGAGATTGCAGAGAAATACTCGCTGGTGATCAACACAGATCCTTTGAAGAAGGGCCCCAAAACCACCAAGGACCGTGCAAACAGAGCAACCGTCGAGCAAGTGTTGGACCCCCGTACCATGAACTTCTTGAAGAAAATCATCAACAAGGGCATTCTCTCGCGGATCAACGGTTGCATCAGTACTGGTAAGGAAGCCAATGTGTACCACGGAACCCACGATGACCCCGAGGTCACCACCCGAGAGTATGCAGTCAAGATCTACAAAACGTCGATTCTTGTGTTCAAGGACAGAGAGAGATATGTTGACGGTGAGTTCCGTTTCCGGAACACCAAGAACCAGAGTAACCCACGTAAGATGGTCAAGGTGTGGGCCGAAAAGGAGTTCCGGAATTTGAAGCGTTTGTACACACACGGCATTCCATGTCCTGAGCCCATAGAGTTGCGTTCACACGTTTTGGTGATGGAGTATCTCACCAAGGGAGAAGCCCAGCCCTCGCCGAAATTGAAGGACCACCCTTTCAAGGACACAGAGGAGATTGTGCACTACTACCAACAAATGTTGTTCTACATGAGAAGAATGTACAAGACTTGTCGGTTGGTGCATGCGGATTTGTCGGAGTACAACTCCATCGTTCACAACGACAAGCTTTACATCATCGATGTGTCGCAGTCGGTGGAACCCGAGCACCCAATGGCATTGGACTTCCTCCGAATGGACATCAAGAACGTCAACGATTTCTTTGCGCGGAAGAAGATCAATGTGTACCCAGAAAGGTTGTTGTTCAAATACATCACTGAGTACGATGACCAGCTCGGCTTGTCGGGCGACTCCGACGAGGAGTTGGGGCGGTACTTGGACCAGCTTCCCTTGAAAAGCGAGTTGGAAGATGCCGGGGTGGATGATGAGGTCTTCAGATCCTTGCACCTTGTCAGATCCTTGAACCACTTGGAAGAGAGAGACTTCGAGAAGTTCTCCCAGGGAAAAGTGGACACTTTGACAGACTTGGTGCCTACAAGCGAGCAAGGAGTAAACTTTGTCAAGGACTCTGCCGGTCAGTCCGACTCTGAGGAAGACGAAAACGAGGACGATGACGACAGCTCTGAAGGTGATTCAGAAGACGACGAAGACGACGACGAAGAAGACGACGAGGAGGAGGGCGCTAAGAAGAAGTACACTGGGCCTAAGAGAGAGAAGGAGTTGAAAGGAAAGAAGCACGAGGACAAGGACGAGAAGAAAGCACGGAAGTCCGCCGCCAAAGAGGCCAAGGCAGACAAGAGAAAAACCAAAATGAAGAAGCACGTGAAGAAGAAGTTGATCAACAAGAGAAAAACGACATAAGACGGCAACAGACGGTGCAATTAGACGACAACAGATGCCGCCCCGGAACCGCTGGGCCGGTCGGAAACAGTCCCCGTAGGCCGTCCCAAGATCGTGGTTTGCATCCAACCAGGTTAGCGCCCGCCTGTACGCAGTCTGGTGTCTCCAAAACCCAACTCACTCTGCAGTTCCTGCCGTTTTGGTTATTCCGCGCGCACTTTAGATGAGTTCTCCTTCCCAAACAATCCCCGAACCCCAGCTTCGAATTTCCCACGGTACTGCCCATTGCCGTCCAGCTGTTCCTTCCTTTTAGCCACCCAAGTATCATTCGACTTGAGGCAAGAACCTAGAGTTCATCAACACATATCGTGCCATGGAAGACTTTTTGAAAGATCCGTTTGACGAAACCCCCACCTCCTTCACCACCAGCTATGACACCACTCAGAGCCAGTTTCGAGAGAACGGGGGGGTTTCGGAAAAGACAAACATGGGTCCAGCAAAGTCGGCGTCGCAAAATTATAGACCGGAGGGTGCCATGGCCGAGGAGGCCTTTCTAGATTATTCAAATACCTTAAACACTCAGTGGGAGACACAGAACCCTGTTTCAAACACCAACTACTCGGGGGCCAACTACTCCACCATGGCCAATGTAAATTACAATTCAGGCTTGCAGCGAAACGCTCCGCAAAATCCCTCGGAAGCCCCGAACTACAATTTGACCGGCAGCGATCCTTCCAACGACCCATTGATGGACCAGCTTAACCTCCTCGGGTCGCCATTGAACACTCTGTTTTCGATCGACCAGTCCCTCTCCGTGGATCCTCTTGGCGACTCTGCAGTTGGTCAGGCAGACGTGTTTGGCCCTTCGAACATCGACAACTTCGAGGCACACGAAGGTGTTGACCCTCTTAGTCAAGAACATTCCAGCCTGGCGTACACGGCCATGCACTCGGGCAACGTGGCGATCTCCCCGGAAAATATGTCGGGCGACATGCAAGCCAACAATAATAACAATATGTTTTTGTCGTCACAGTATTTCTCACCGAAATCTCGCCATGGAAATTTTTCCCTGCTCAATGCAATTGCAGAGAACTCGTTGTCCAATTCTTACCAGAACAATACTTTCACCCCCAATATTTCTCGTCATGGCAGTGTGAGTGTGCATCCGCCTACAAATGACATTGGCCAAAACTCATATTTATCTCCAAAGAAATTCATGTCGCCGCAATCAAACGCGTATGAAGGATCGTTCGACACGCTAACGTCGCCCTACGAAGGTTCCTACAGTGGCTCGTACATCAATTCGCCGCCGCCTATGAGTTTGAACCAAACCATGGCCATGAAAGTCCCTGGAGGACCAAATTACAGCCACATGAATGCTGCTGTGTCGCCCATCAACCCGTCACAAGTGGCCCCGGGGTTCCAGGACCTCGGGAATACGGCGACTTCTGCTCCTGCTCCAAGCTCCCAAGCACGGAGGCCTTCAGAACACAATGTGAGCACGAAACAGTTGTCTCAAGAAGAGAAGGTAAAGCGCAGAAGAGAATTTCACAATGCCGTTGAACGCCGGAGGAGAGACTTAATTAAGGAGAAGATCAAGGTCTTGGGAATACTTGTGCCGCCGTCTTTACTCACGCCGCAAATGTGTGCCGTGCAAGCATTGCAGAAGAAAGAGGTGGAGAATCCTCCCGAAGTCCTAGAAGTTCTCGCTAATATCAAGGTGAAGGAGAACAAACCCAACAAGTCGATAATTCTCCAGAACTCAGTGAAATATTTGCGGCACCTTCACAAAGTGGCCGAGAGACAGAAAGAGCGGCAAGAGGAGCTCAAGTCAATGATTGCCGAGTTGGAAGGCTTGGGTCTCCAACAGTCCGACACAACGTCAGGCAAAGCCGACGGAGTGCTGGGGTCTGTCAAAACTGAAGCTGGCAAAGCGCAATTTGACGAGGATGATTTCTTTGCTGACCTCATCACTGAAAACCCTTGATTGTGGACTTTACGTTCGCAGAACTTATACAGAAGATTCTCGAGTGGAGCTCAACACTAGAAATGGTCTTTCAGACGCACGAGGCGTGGCCTTTGGCATATGCCGCCTCACCATATATCCCTGTAATTAATATATCGAGTGTAATTAGCAAAACCCGGCTCTGTACCAATTGACTCTGAGCTGTTGGCAAGCGCTCCATCAGCAGCTCTGTTCTTGTTGTGCGGTTTGATTACAAGCATTTGTTTGGTTCTCAGGGCGCCTGTAATTATGCTGGTGGAAAACATAAATACTGAGTAGCCGCCTGAGCTCCAGAACCCTCCCGGCCGAATTTGTCTATTGCAGAGATAAAGGGAACGGCTATTGAGCCGAAATTGTCTATTGCAGAGATAAAGGGAACGGCTATTGAGCCGAAATTGTCTATTGCAGAGATAAACGGGAACGGCTATTGAGCCGAAATTGTCTATTGCAGAGATAAACTAAAATAGCTATTGAGCCGAATCTCTCAATCTGGCGTTTCTTCTGTCCGGGAAGACTTCTTTTTTTTTTCTTTTTTTATGCAAAGACTATTGTGAAGAAATACTTCTTATCTACCGCACCAAGAGGGTTAGTTTGGATGGAAAAGCTCCCATGCGAGAAAAGTCCATCTATACGTGTTAGTGCAAGTCTTTGTGCAAGCTAGACCAATGCAAACTCTCTAATTTATTTAAGAAAGTGCATTCTTCTTACGTAAAGCTATTGAGATTGTCAAATGTGCGAGTCTTTCAATAGTTGATAAATAACTATGAGCTCTGGGTGCGCCATCTTTCCATGCTGCCAACTGCAGGCTTTTCCAATCAAACCTTGCTTCTGCTCCCTCATTCTAGATCAGTACCTCTGTTGATTTGTTCTTTGACTGAGGCGCTTATCGCCCCTAGCCAATTCCCCTGAAACATGTTTCCCCTCCGAATGCCAAGACAATCCCTTGGGTTCCACAGGTTTGTGCAGTCTTAGTGCGTGGATCTTGACCCGCTCGTTAGGTGCCTTGAATGCAGCCCACGACAGAGCCGCACAGTGGAGAGGACTCACGCCAAGCTGCAACTCAAACCACCCTAGAGCTCAACCCAGCAAATGATCGTGAAATAAAAATAAATAAGCAATTGAAAAAAGGAAGCGACGGCCAGCTCCCGTAGACAACGCCTGGTCTTCCCAAGAAGCAGGTCGATGGTGCCACCTTGTAGTGACGCTGAGCGTGCAGTCAATTGATAAGCCTTTTTTTTGCCAGGCTTTTTTCTTTGGCATTCGCTGCGAAAAAGCTCTTTACAGTACTACTTCACCAGACCCATTGATTTGGCCCAGCCCTGATTGATAGTTGATTTAGCCACGTTCCACAATGGACTCCAGAACACAAAGCCACGCCAGCGGATTGGTGGATTTCATCACCAACTCACCCACGCCCTACCATGCCGTGGCCAACATCAAGGCCAAACTCGAAAAGCACGGGTTCCAGATGTTGAACGAGCGGGAAAACTGGACCCTCCAGCACGGCAAAAAGTACGTGGTGACCAGAAACGCCTCCTCGCTCATTGCCTTCACCACCGGAGAAGCCTCCCAGAACAATGCATATGCCATGGTGGGAGCCCACACGGACTCGCCGTGCTTGAAGCTCAAGCCGATCTCCAAGAAAACCGGCGAGGGCTTCATCCAAGTGGGTGTGGAGCAGTATGGAGGACTCATTGCCCACACGTGGTTCGACAGAGACTTGAGTCTTGCCGGAAGAGTATACACCAAGACCGACAGTGGGGACTACGTGCCTAGACTCGTGCACATCAGAAAGCCGTTGATGAGAATCCCCACGCTTGCCATCCATCTCAACCGGGAAGTCAACCAGAAGTTTGAGTTCAACCGCGAGACCGAGCTCGTGCCCATTGTCGGCCAGGAGAAGTTTGAGGGCAGCTGCAAAGACGACCCCAAGCTCCAGTTGTCCGAGACCGAGTTCGAGGCGATCAAGCATGTGGTGACGCGTCACAACGACTCCTTGATCAAGCTCATTGCCGCCGACTTGGACATCCGCGTGGACCAGATCGAGGACTTTGAGTTGCTTTTGTGCGACTACCAGGACGCCACCTTGGGAGGCATCCACGACGAGTTCGTCTTTGCTCCCCGCCAAGACAACTTGACGTCGTGCTACGCCGCCTCGGAAGCCATCATCGGCGCCGCCCCAACCTCCAAGAGCTTAATCTCCTTGTTTGACCACGAGGAAATTGGCTCTGTGTCTGCGCAGGGTGCAGACTCCTCCTTCTTGCCCGACATTCTCCGCCGTATTTCCGCCGGTTTGGGCGGCTCGGCCGCTTCGCCGGACGAGTCTTTCTTGCGCATGTGCAGCCAGTCCTTCTTGCTCTCCTCGGACCAAGCCCACGGTATTCACCCTAACTACGAAAGGTTCTACGAGAAGAACAACAGGCCCCACGTCAACTCGGGCCCTGTGATCAAGATCAATGCCAACCAGAGATATGCCACCAACTCGCGCGGAATTGTGTTGATCAAGGCTGTTGCCGAGAAGGGCCACATTCCTTTGCAGTTGTTTGTGGTCAGAAATGACTCTCCTTGTGGCTCCACCATTGGCCCCATGCTTTCCGCCAAGTTGGGTCTCCGTACCTTGGACTTGGGTAATCCTCAGTTGTCCATGCACTCTATTCGTGAGACCGGAGGCTCCCACGATGTCGTCAGACTTGTGGACTTGTTTGAGACCTTTTTCACCAATTACGAGGAGATCGACTCGAAGATCCACTGCGACCTCTGATCCAGGCACCTTGGAATGCCTTTTTATAAACGGAATTAATTTCTATCCAATTGATGACTCATTGCTTACATTTTTGTGCTCTGCTCGTGTCCCGCTTTTGTTCGTTTACTACTCATCCACAGTGGTCATTCCGTTTAAAGTTCTCGGCCATTTTACCTTACCCTCTCAACCTTATTTTCTTGACCGAATCATCTTGACCTTATTTTCTTGACTTTATTCTCTTGACTTTATTAGCTCGCCCTGATCATCTCAACCTTATTATCTCGACCTCATTATCTCGACCTCGTTTATTAAACTTATTATGTCCAACCACCGATCATTGAATTGGGACTCGAACATTCCGATTCTTCGCTCAGCCTTGTTTGCTCGATTTTGTTCATTCAATCTTGCTCAATCTTTGTCTTTGTTTTCTCCAACTGTGTATATTACCTTTGTTCACTACCTTTGTTCACTACCTTTGTTCCTCACCTTTGTTCATTACCTTTGTCCACTACCTTTGTCCACCACCTTTGTCCACCACCTCTGTCATTTTGTCTTTGTTCGTTCTACATTTATCCTTTTTACCTCCGGCCCAGCTTTTTTTTTTTTCTTTCCCATCACCGTCTGAGTAACACGGTCCATTTCGCCATCTATACGTCTACCTTTGTTCACTCTACCTTTGTTCACCATGTTTTATGCCGCCTGAAGCTCTTCTGCTTTTTTTTTTTTTTTTCTTGTTTCTGCCCCACTTCGTGCTTGCAGTCACCTTTGGCCGATGCCCCCTTTTCCAATTCATACAAATACTCTCGGTCCAAAGGTCTGAGTTGCCGCCATGGATGCTGCAGCGCGCGGGTCTCTTCTCGGTACCTGGCACTTCGCCTCGGGTTCTCTCGTCTTCTTTCCTGTAGACAGATGGTACAGACGTGGTGGCAGGTGAGAACGCCAAATGCCATTTCTGCCGCAACTCCAGTGCATACCATTTCTTGCCAAATATAGACAAGACCCGCCTCGACCTGTGGCTCTCCAACCTTCCTAAGCTGGCACACTACTGCAATTGCGCAATCGGCCTCTTCAACTCCGACAGACGAATCCGGGACTTTTCATACCCAGTCTGCCTTTGCATTTCACATACTCTGCTGATCCACCACCTGCGCCCGGTGATCCGACGCCAGAGAAACCTTTTTCCACTCGCCTGAAGCGTCCCCCGTTTTACATGAAGATCCTCTTTGCTCTCTTGCTACTTCTCGTGGCCCTGGTCCAGGCTCACGAGGTTGCGCCGTTCTTGATTGCATCCCACAAGCTCGTTTCGGAGCTCAAAACGGAGATCCTGGGCCACGAGTTTGATAAGCACACGCCGGCCTCCGTCACCAACGTCGCCAAGAAGCTTGTCACGGAGTGCTCGTCCGACGTGTACCTCCTTGTGAATGTTCCAGGGCTCTCCAGTCTGGATATGTTGGAGCGCAAACAGACCACGTGGCCACACCTCCGCAACTACCTCCACATGGCGTCCACCATCGTTGGCCTTCCGTGGGTCGAGGGCAAGGTGGATCTCGACTTCTTGGAGAAGTACGTGGTCCGTACCTGTAAGGCGGAAGCTGTGCGGGTGCTGGGCGACATTCAGCAGTACATCGACACGAGAAAGCGGGTCATCCGCTACGATGCCGAGCCGCTCCCCGAGGGCCCGTCCAGACGCCAAGCTCTCCAGGAGGTGGACGATGCCATCCGCCGCATCTTGCGCATCAGCCCGTCGCCTCACTACACCATCATCATCACTTCGGACGTCACGCATCCCCACCACCCTGTTCCACACTCTCTCATACAAGAGTCCCCTGAGCTCTTCGGCATCTTCCATGACATCTTAAACCACCATACCCGCAGCTCCGAGTATGAGCGCAACCTGTTCATGTACAACGACGTGGAGCCCCACTGGAACGACCAGTATGACCCGGCCCTGATGTACTTGAAGAAGAAGGAGGCCGACGAAATCCATTTGTTCGACAGTCGGTTCTGGGAAGGCAACGAGCGCTTGATCATGACGGTCTTGGTGATGGCATTGAGCTTGGCGCTTTTCCAGAGTGTCGCTCTCATCCAGTGGATGAAGGCAAAATCCGTTGCCTGGAAGCAGGCAAGATCGGATAAATTGAAGTCTCTTTAAAGGTGTCCGCGGCAAGGGCGTATCAGCCGATTTGTATCATCTCGCTTTTGCACCCTACCGAGCGACTTGCGTTTATTTTTTGTCGGTCGTCGCATCCTGAACCGGCGGGCAAAGCGGGTTGTATCTGGTCCCAGAAATCCTGCTACGCGTGTGATTCGGTGACTCACTTCGGTCGGAGGGGAAATGCTCATTACGGTGTCCTGCTGTATGTGGTTCCACTTGACCCACATCAGAGGCAAAAAATGCTCTCACGGGCTGCCGTGGACATGACTTCTGCTTTGTCGATACTGTATGCTAGCATATGCGCTGTTGTTTTCGAAGCTGTTTGGCTGTCGGTGAGATTCCGTCTCAATACCGTTCTGCATCAAGCACCCGAGTGGTTGTGAGGCCCGTTCGAGCTGATCTGCCATTTTTCTTTTTCCTTCTTCTTTGACATATTTTATCTTCACTGTATCTGATTGCAGTACGAAATAGATGCTTGACACCATGAAAGCAGCCCATAAATCGCCTACACAAGGCTGCTCTGGTCACCCGTCAAAAGTGACTACAGATATGCAAGCCTTTCTCCGAAACAAGATCCGGCTCTACATCCAGACTGCACAAACGCTGTTTAGCGATACGGTACGTCCATTCATGCATCCATACACAGCCCCTATGCAGTTCGCACCTGAGCTGGCCCAGGGTGGGGGTATCTTAGATTGACAAACATAACAGGCTGGTGTGGTCTGATATTTGCTTGGTGACTGCATCAAACCCTCATCCGCGTCATGTCGCGGCCAATTGCAGACACATGCGGCAGTGCCGGTGGAAGCATGTGTGGTGCACGGGTGTATGTGCGACTGGACACATGGCCTTCCTGCTCAGTGGCGACTGGTGCACGGGGGCCCCAGGTTCGGCCAGGATTCTGGGCCTCACGTCACTTCAGATACCCTTCACTCGCAGCCTCACCACCCCGCTTCTTTTTTCTGTATCGTCCACCCGATTCCCTAATCTCTGTTGTTTGAATTTTAGGAAAAGGCATTTGTCTTGTTGCATTTCCATTCTTGGCAACTTCACTAAGATCTTAATTCCAGCGGCCAGGCAGATAACAAGCGATCGCCAATCTAGGAATAGAGGCAACCAACCCAGCAACTACTAGTCAGATCAGTGGTGACTGAACAACAATATCATTTTTGACCCCATCCACCAAACCCGGCTCTAGTTTTTGCTCCCAATATGTCAGAGCAGCTCAAATTCCAGGCCGAGGCAAGCGGACGCCATGAAGGTAAGAAGCACATTATCATTGTGGGTGCCGGGATCATGGGTGTGTGCACCGCCTACTACTTGGTCAACCACCCCAAGTACGATCCTGAGACGCACCATATCACCCTCCTTGAATCGAAACGTGTGGCCGGTGGCGCCAGTGGAAAGGCAGGAGGCCTCTTGGCACTTTGGGCGTTCCCGCAACCGTTAGTACCGCTCTCTTTCCAACTACATCAAGAACTCTCGGACCAATTCGATGGTGAAAACGAATGGGATTACCGTAGGTTGATCACCGTGTCGATTGAGGGCGATGTGAGCCACATCGACTCAGCATCTGAGGGGGAGTCGGAGCCGGAAAGTGACGCGGAGGCTGTGTCTGCTGCAGATGAGATAGAAAGCAAGTCACTCGGAAAAAACCCGCCTTCCAAATTGTCAAACTCGAAGACCCTTCCATCAGACTTGAATTGGATCACCGATTCGTTGGTGTCCCGGTGCTCTTACTTAGGTGGCAAGGATTCCACGGCACAAGTGCATCCATATAAGTTCACAAATTTCTTGCTCAGAAAGGCTGTCTCGCAAGCCAAAGGCTCGCTTGAGTTGGTTTTGGGTAAGGTCCACCAAGTTTTGTACCTGATGGAAACGGGTGTTGCCACGGGGATTGAATACAAGCCAACAAGCGTCCAAGATGTTCAAACGAAGCAAGAGAACGGACTCGTCACCTTAAAAGGAGACCAGACTGTGTTGACGGTGGGCCCCTGGACCTCGCGGATCTTGCCAGACTGTCCTATCTCTGGCTTGAGGGCACACTCAATCACCATTGCGCCTAACAACACAAGTGTATCGCCGTATGCTATCTTCACAGAGTTCAAGACCGGGCCGGGATCCTACGTGTCGCCTGAGATCTACGCCCGTAAAGACGAAGTCTTTGTGTGCGGAGAGGGTGACTCGGCCGTTGACGTGCCGGAGACGACAGACGATGTGCAAGTGGTCAAGTCCAAGTGCGATGACTTGTTCAAGCAAGTGGGCAAAATGTCGCCCATGTTGAGAAAGGGTAAGATTCTCAAAAGACAGGCGTGCTATTTGCCTGTTCTAGACGTGCCTTCGTCCTCGGGACCGTTGATTGGTGAGACCAACGTGGACAATTTATACTTGTGCTCCGGCCACTCCTGTTGGGGCATCAACAACGCGCCAGCCAGCGGCAAAATCATGAGCGAGCTATTGCTCGACGGCACGTGCAAGTCTGCAGACATTGGGTCCTTGGACCCATCGCTTTATTTCGATGCCTCTGTGTTGGTTGATGATGATGAATCAACCCAGGGCTAAACTGTTACATACGTTACATACGCGGCAAACTATGAGATGACAAGACAAGAGGCCGATGCCTGCAGCAGCCAATGACGCGGCTGTGGCCCCCGCTGCAGGGACTGCGACATTGTAAGTAGCTGTGGGCATCGAGCGAGCTTACAAGTAGCCCCAATCACGCCACTCAGGGAGTCTGTGGGCTTGTGTGGGCCCGGACTCTATATGCGCACCCGTGCATCCGGACACGGGAGCCACCCTGAGGGCCACATCGTGTAGCAACACCCCACAATAAACGACATGTCCATGCACGATATGTCCATGCACGACATGCCCATGGACGATATGCCCATGGACGACATGTGTCTGATGAATGTATGTATTGATGAGGCGAAACTAAGCGAAACCCACGGCGAAACACGCGACAACGCAGACTCCAACTAACCGCAGATGATCTTCACTTGGGACTGGCAAAACACCTGTATCGTCTACAAGTGGTGGCACGTGAAGACGGTGCAAGGGTTCCTTGGCTCCATGGTGGCACTTGTCTTTCTCAGCATGATGTACGAGTATCTCCGGAACCGGATTTCTCGGTGGAGACAACAACACGTGGCCTCGGCCACGCTTACCACGCCGGGCAGCCGGGCCAACCGTGGTGTCCGGGCTCGGCTGGCCGTGCTCTATGCTATCCAGGTGGGCTACTCCTTCATGTTGATGTTGGTGTTCATGACGTACAATGGGTGGTATATGATGGCCGTGGTGGTGGGTGCAGGACTAGGTTTTTGGGTGTGGGGCGAGGAGGCCGACTCCCGGCTGATGGTGTGCCATTGATACTCCTTTGAGCTCTGGTTTGGAAGAGGAACGGGTGTTTCTCTGTCGTTTCATGCTCTTACACCGGCAGGTCTGCGGACCTGCTTGGCTTTTGGGACTGCGCCCGGGTATACCCGTGATATTACATATCTAACGGGCCTCTGCAATTGAATATACGTGTAATTTTTCTGCGTTGGGTCGTCAAAGGTCTGCGGCACTTTCGTCTTTCGTCTGTCTCCCACCTCTCACCTCTCATTTTTCATGATACGTTTTTTCTCGTAAGTGTCTTGTAATCCATCCATGTCGCATCTCCATTCATTACCTCTTTCATCAATTCTCCACTCTCTGCTCTGTACGTTTTCCGACGCAGCCTCTCATCTGAACAGGGCTGCGATTCCCATAGCCTCAAATGACATTTGCAACAGACGCTCCACGGGCAAACAAACAGCCATGATGTAGCACGCAGGCCAATCCCATGCTTCTGTCTGGGCCAAACCCCTAGTTTCCCATGCACTTCACCTTGTTGTCTTGAAAATCTGCGTTTTTCCGGTAGACATGCCTAACTTGCTCATGGTGGATGAAAAAACTTTTTTCAATTACAGGTGCTCCAGTGGCGCAGTGGTTAGCGCTTCGTGCTTATAGCCGTTTAACGACGTTGTTATGTAACAAAGTCACGATCGTGTGAGGAACGCGATGGTCGTGGGTTCAAACCCCTCCTGGAGCATTCTCCTTTTTTTCCGCGCGTTGCCGCGCCGGCGCCTCCGTGCACCAGGCCCGGCCAGTGCAGAACCTCATTGCAAGCACCTCTTCTCGTTTTCTTCCACGACTGAACTCTTCTACATCCACCCAAAGAGAACGTGATTCTACGGTCAGACAAATCCCTGTGATTTTTTTTTTTATTTCTCTTCCGTCTGCCCTCGCCACTGTGCCCCCTCATCTTCGTTCCCCCGAAACCCTCATCGAACGAAGCAGGCACAATTCCCCTCATCGCCTCCATCAGAACCTAACCAGCCTTTCACACCCCCTGAACCACGCCTCTGCCAGAACTCCCAAGACAAATCAGACAACATGGCTTCCAAGGTTCGGTACCTCATGGAACAGTCGGTTCCAGAGTTGGAGGATCTCCACCGCAAGGGCCTCTTTGAGCGCAAGGAAATCACCATGATCATGAGAAGAAGAACCGACTTTGAACAGCGGATCCTGGGCCGGGGAACACAGCCCCGGGACTTCTTGCGGTACAGCGAGTTTGAGATCAACTTGGAGAAGCTCCGAATCAAGCGGTTCCGCCGCCTCCACGCCGCGGAGAAAATCGACGCCAAACCCAGTCTCTCCGACTGGGCCGGGTTCCGCCGCATCATCTACGTCTTCGACCGGGCCGTCCGCAAGTATCCTTCGGAGTTGGACATCTGGAAAAAATACATCCAGTTTGTCAAGGAAAAGGACGCCGTGAAGATCGTCTACCGTGTGTACGCCAAGCTTCTTCTGATGCAGCCCCGTAACGTGGACGCCTGGATCTCGGCGGCCAAGTACGAGTTTGAGGACAACGCCAACGCCAAGGGCGCCCGTGACTTGTACCAGCGGGCATTGCGCTTCAACCCGGACAGCCAGCGCCTCTGGTTGAGCTACGCGCTGTTCGAGTTGGCCTACGTGCTGAAGCTTCTCACCCGGAGACAGGTCATGGGCTTGTTGACCGAGAAACAGCAGCGGGCAGACTTGCAGGCCGCCCAGTCCGAGTATGCGGACCGTGTGGAGAAGAGCGCCATGAAGGGCAAGGCCGGCGACGAGATCGAGGAGAACGACGACATTCTTGCCGTGGGCTCCGACGACGAGGCCGACTTGAAGTCCGAGTTGGCCCTGTTGCCCGAGGCCGACCTCAATGTCTTGGGTGACCCGGACCTGAACCCGGTGCTCAAGGGTGACATTGCGCTTGCCTTGTACGACGCTTGCTTGCCCGAGCTCACCAAGCACATCGCCAAGGACATGGTCACTCCGCTCGTCATGCGTGTCTCCAACGACTTCTTGGCCTTGTTCGACCAGTACTCCACTCTCAACAGAGAGCACTTGCACTACCACGTCTTGCGCCACTTACAATCTGCATATGCTCAGCATCCAGACACCGTTTTCCTTGACATCTCGCTTCCTCTCCGGAATGTCTCTGTCACCGACCTGGGTTTGGCCGAGGCTCTTCAGCTCTCCGTCAATAAGTACATGGCATACAAGCTGAAGCTCGGCTCGGACGCCGAAAAGCACAGGCTAGCTGCCCGCTACGTCGACTTCTTGACCACCACCTACTTGGACTCCGACGCCGAAGTCTCCGACAAGACCAGGGCTCTCTTGAAGGCCATCATCCAGAAATGTCAATAGGTGGCTCCCGTTTGCGGAGCGGTATATTCACAGCGTTTATAGAGTAATCGAGCAGTAAAAACAGCCTACGTTGCGTAGAGTAAGTGTCGCTTTTTCTTCTGTTAAGTTATATTTACCGGTGCTGGATCAGCACGTAATGTATCTGTGAGTGCCGCTTTGCTAACTAGCACTCGCGAATGGATAGCTCCGTCGACAATCCCGGCCTCGCCAACGCGTCCGCAGGCCGTCAATCAGTCCTGTTTAGACAAAGACGACTCGGCATCAAGCACCAGATAGCCCTTGTTCTTCTTAAGGCGGAAAGAAATGAAGCCCGACGCAACTGCCGAAATGATGGCAACCATAATCAACGAGATCGCATATTGCGAGTAAGACATTGGAATCGATTGCATGGGGAGCTTGTAGAATCCGTCTGCGAAGGGAAGACTGGCTGCGCCCGAAGATCCGGTCGGTTTGATGTAGTCAAGCCAGCGGACTGCAAGCTCGATGGTGAAAGAGTCTCCTATAGTCAATCTCGTGGCATTCGTTCCTGCCGACCACGCAATCGCGTTAACGACCGTTTGTTGTTCTGGTGCAGACGAAGCAGGCTTTGTCAATAACATGTTCATGTAAGGATCCAAGTCCATGTGCGAGTCGTGGACCTCGCCCCTGAAGTTGAAGGTCAACGGGATGTAGGCGCCACCCTTCTCCAAGTAGTTCATCTCCGTGCTGACCGGAATCCGGCAACTGAATGGTGCATCTTCGTGAACATACAATTGAAACAAGTGGTAAAGTTCATCCGTGAAAGTAATTGTGCAATTGATATCTTCGGGAACGCCGTAATGGAATGTGAGCGGTTTTCCGGTCTCTTTGCACACAGGGAACGCCTTGTAGATGATGCGGTTGTTGGAGTCAAAGTTATGCTCCCCGTTATCGATGTTTCTCGATATGCAATCAATCATAACATCTTGTCCCAATTCATACGGCTCAATCTCTGGCACATCTCCCGTTCGCGTGAGAGGATAAAATTGAGGAACCGGAACCTTAGCCAAAGCCCCTGATGCCAAAGCGAAGATTGACACGGCGTTTATGATTCTCATTGCAAACCGTGCTCGATAGTTTCTGATGTTCTTGACAGGTGTTTTTGTTAGACAAGTACCGTGACAGCAAGTATCTTGTATTTGTTTTTTATTCTTTTTTTCTCAACAAATGTTATCTGATCTCGGGCTTCTTGCACCGTGTTTTCTTCGAAGAATTTAAAAGTTGGGGCAGATCCGAATTTCTAGTCGGGGTATTCAAAAAATGATCTGGTTCTCGACCCGTGTAACCTCTGGACAACGCGCACCGTCCCCTGGCAGTTATATGATATATACAGGTCTCAGTCGTGGACAACCCTACCTTACCCTGGGTGCAAATAAGGAATTATTAGAACCTGCCGAGCCTATCCTTCTTCATTGAATTTAGATGCTTGATCGGAGTCTGGCGTCTTTCAAATGTAAAAATCAAGGAATAGTTCAAGGCGTACATCATATTTCAAAAAGATGTGCTTGACTCGAGATGAAAAGAAGAAGAAGACTCTTTTATAGTAATTGCATGTAAAACAAGTTCACTCTTGGTCAACACGTTTGCTCCTGTCCTACCTGATTTCAGCTTTATCAAATGGGCACGCACTCTGGAGCCTGACATGACGACACACCTGGAATTCAGGACATATCCCAAAGTAGAATCAATCTAGCCCTGCGAACACCATCCCATTTGAACAAAAAATTCATAAATCTTCGAAGCCTTGTTGACGTCGATCTTCAAAAACTGTCTTGCATCTTTCTTTTTCAACATTCCATTGTTTTTAATCGCCTCTTTCATGAGTTGGTTCTTGATACCCAAATAAGGCTGTGGCAAGATCCGAAGTGTGGAGCATAATTGCTTTTCTTCGGACGAGAGCAAGTCAAAGTCGGTTGCATGCGAAATGTCGAGAGGAGCTCTTGAATTATTGGTGTTGATTTTGGGCTTGTACTCTGGTTGCGAAGAGCTGGTATTCTTGCGCACCCCGTTGCCACTAGTAGACGTTGACGCGTTACGAGCAGCTAAACCGGATCCGTTACCCATCCTTTGATAATGAGCTTGTCTTATGAGCTTGTCTTTCTCAAACTTATTGCCATCCTCCACTGTAGTAATACCATTTCTGCGCCAGTTTTGAAGCTGATGTATACGCATCCGACATCGGAGCTCTGTTAGAAGATCCGCTGACATCTCCTCGAAATCCCCGCTTGATACGATTCTGATATAAGCGTTTATCTTCTTGAGAAGTTCTTTCTCTTCCTTGGACTTTCTTTTGTCATTAGCAATGTTACGGCGGTACTCCAATAACTTGTTCTCAATCAAGACACGTTTGCGCTCGGCACGTGTAGTTAAACGAGAATTGTAAATGTCCAAAATGGTCAACTTCAACTCTATGTCACCTGCGGAGTCTTCAGGGTCGAAGATCATATCCTTTATTGGCACCTCTGCTTCATTCTCAGCCTCGTGGTCAAATTCTAAACGACCTGGCATGTAACCCTGGATTTCATGACAAAGCGGCACTGACGCACTTGGCTTAAGCTTTGGTGGTGGGAGAGGCATGTTTCTGCGCTCCTCTAGACGTGCCTTTCTGTGCTGGAGGAATTCAGCAGCAGACACGTCACTGAAGTCTTTGTTCATTTCAGGGAGAGGATATTCTTTTGACTCCAAAAACACCTTGTTGTAGTGAAGGTCGACCTCTTCTTTTGACCGATTACCAATATGGTCTGCAATATCCTGCCAATTACCAAGACCAAAATTCTCGCATCCTTGAATGAGGTGCAATTCCTCGTCGGCACCCCAATCCTCCAGGAAGATTGGATATGTGTTCTGTTCAATGATCTGATAGTCGTGCCACGGCTTGTGATCTAATGTTGTGGATCCCGAAGCAAAACAAGGCACACAGAGGTCGTAGTCAAGGCATATAGCACATTTTATCCTGATTCTGTTCGTACAGTCCGACAGGCAAACATCACAGTGATATAGCCTTCCTTTTTCCATTATGATGTGTGTGCTTATGGAAACTTGTGGTGAGCCACGCCGTGCTTGAGTGAGATTATGATAATGTAGCGCACTGCGAGTCACGTGGGTAGACTCGTGTTTGGCTTGATGTAAATTGCCATGGTAATTCTGACTTTGCAAAGTCAATAAACATAGGCCAGGCGAATATTAAATGCTTGAATCCTCAAGATTAAGTAGTAGAGATTTGGCTTCTTGATTTGCGGGCATTCCGGTACTGCTATCACTCCTAGTTGAGGAACCTAGGAGGGAGAAGTCAGTCGAGAAATGTTTCTGTTTGATAGTCTCAGACTAAACAGGAGGCACCATTTAAACAATTCAGTAAGCTGTTCACCTCCTCATTTTGCTTTTCATCTCTCAAAAAGGGCCCAAACTAGACCCCAAGGTGCCCAAAGGGGGATGTGGGAGGACACTGCCAATTAACAACAGCAAGTTTTTTTTTTCTTATTTCTTAGCAAGAAAGTGCTAAGAAAGATTGCATGTGTGTAGAGTATTTAATTGAATGTTTGTTGAATCCTTAATGTGTTTTGGTATGTTTACGCCATTGACACTAAGTTTCTGGTTTTAAGCACACTTTTGGCTTTTGACGAGCAGATCTGCAAACCCGTCTTATATGAAAATGCGTTTTCATTCTAACAATCCGAGAACAAATAATTCCAAGCTTTAAAAGTAAATCAAAGAAGAAAATGATTTATTCTGCATCAGCTCTATAGCTCGATTGAACAAACTGAAATGAAAACGGAAATTACATTTCTTATATAATCGCGAAAGAAGCACCTTGCTTTTTGCAGCCAAGTTATTTGCGAAACATATAAAGCGGCACCACGATCGTCAAGACTCATTTCGAAAAACTAAAAATTGAAGGTTTCCTTTTGTCTTTCTAGAGACAGTAGTGCATTGTATCGTTCACATTTCATGTCTTATGGGCAACAATCGTCACATTATGATTACTTTACGTTGTTGTCTTTGGTTTGTACGAGAATACACCAAACTTTCAACAAAATATATAGATCCCGGAGCTACAGCTATATCTCGAAACCCTTGGATTTAAGGTGAATTTGAAACCTGTTCCCGATACACAGATGAAACTGAATCCCCTGCTCTCCATGGAGTCTAGCCATGCCCCCATATGCAGTGACGCTCGTGCTTGACAACACCAAAAAACTAATCTATTCTTCTAGCAAAATCTGGCGGTGCCGAATTATTAACGGTCTCGAAAAAATCTACGTTTAAATGACATTCCCTGCATCCCTTAAACTCTGCGAATAGGCTACCTTGTTGACCCAACGTTGGCCAAAGTGCTGGCAAAG
This sequence comes from Metschnikowia hawaiiana, assembly GCA_002893645.1. Taxonomy (NCBI): domain Eukaryota; kingdom Fungi; phylum Ascomycota; class Pichiomycetes; order Serinales; family Metschnikowiaceae; genus Metschnikowia; species Metschnikowia hawaiiana. Next base: position 60,032 of record NXGY01000018.1, read on the forward strand.
GGCATTACCCGTTTGCGTGTGGCGCGCCTATAACGAGATGTACGAGTTTTCATGAAAAAAGCGGGATATCGCAGTCACCTTGCTCACGTGCCCGCAGACTAACCCTCGTCCTGCACTTCTGCCGCGAAAATTTTGTCTACCCTCACTGAGCCTTTTTGAAACTAACTTTCTAAATCTTCTCCTTAACGAACAACAGAAATCATCAAATATGGTATGTTGCACCAAATGACCACAGAGAACGCTGTGGTTTTGAAGAAACAACCTGCCGACGATGTGACCTATCCTTGAACCTTCCTCTTTGTCAAATGTTGTCTATCCTGAAATATATTTTATGCCTCCATCGTTTGATATCCATGAACCATCGAAGATCAGCAAAGCTGTCATGAATGCTTTAAAGACCTGGCAACAGCTCTTCCATTTATGACCTCGCATTCCACTTCATCGTCTGGCAGGGGGCTATAGTGAATCGAAACTAGCCCAGATGAAAATTTTCACCGTTACAAATACTAACTTATTAGGGTCGTGTTAGAACTAAGACTGTCAAGAGAGCCTCTAAGGTTTTGATTGAAAGATTCTACCCAAAGTTGACTTTGGACTTCGAGACCAACAAGAGAATGACCTCTGAGATCGCTGAGATCCAATCCAAGAGACTCAGAAACAAGATCGCTGGTTACACCACCCACTTGATGAAGAGAATCCAAAAGGGCCCAGTCCGTGGTATCTCTTTCAAGTTGCAAGAGGAGGAGCGTGAAAGAAAGGACCAATACGTCCCAGAGGTTTCCGCTTTGGACTTGTCTCACACCAACGGTCAATTGGAGGTTGACGCTGAAACCGCTGACTTGGTCAAGACCTTGGGTTTCAAGATTCCTTTGCAAACTGTTGCCATCTCTTCTCAAAGAGGTCCAAGAAGATTTGCTAAGAGAGCTTAAGCATTTCCATATAATATAATGTATATTGCCGATTAGACTTTTACTGTAGGCCTCAATTAATCAATTGAACAACTTTCACGGCTTCAAAGAAGAAATGGTCCAGAGCTTCGAGTCACTGAATCCGGTCAGGCGTAAAAACGCTTATATCGTATCTCATGTCTGCTCTTTTCTTCGAACACATTTATCTCTACAACGTGGATTGTACCTAAATTTGAAAAATCTCGAGAGGGTGTGGCAAGGCAAGCTTGAGTCGCGAGATTGAAAATGACCACGTGACAAGATGGCCTAGGTTTTGTTGCTGGCCATGCGTTCATAAAACAAGTTTAAGCTTGTGGCTTGATGGTTCGCGGTTACCTTAGGTCGATCCAGAAGGGTCCATTAAGATTCAAATACTTTTAGCCATAGCCTTAAGTTGAGGGTCTATGACGTGTGCTGTGCGAAGAATTAGAGTTTGAGTGTTGAAGTAGGACACCTCTGACCTCTGATCGGCGCAAACAAACGACAAATTATGGAATAAACCGAATTGAATATATCATCTCTCCAAAACCAGTAGGCACCGTAAGATTCAACCCGGTTGATTTTGCAGACAAAAGCCGAAATAGGAGGACCAGTGTTTGGGGATGTACAGGTTCATCGCGGCCAATGGAAACCCAGTGTTTCCAATTACGCACAAAAAAAACCAATACACTTTCTCTCATCAGTCTCACCAATTCCTCCCCAAGTTCGTCCAACACAGCCAGGAAATGTTGCGTTATCTCTTCAAAAACACGGCCGCCACCAGCGCCGTTTCCAGAACCGCAGTCAGAAACAGCAGTATAATCTCTGTCCACAGAGACATTAAAGAAGACAACCCAAGTCTCCCATTCGAGTTCACCAAGGAGAATTTGACCAGAGCCAAGGAGATCATTGCCAAGTACCCAGCACAGTATAAGAAGGGAGCATGCATGCCGCTATTAGACTTGGGTCAGCGTCAGTTGGGATTCACCTCCATCTCTGTCATGAACTATGTTGCCAAGATGTTGGACATGCCACCAATGAGAGTCTATGAAGTGGCCACTTTCTACACCATGTACATGAGACACCCAATGGGTAAGTACAACATTCAAGTTTGTACCACCACCCCTTGTCAGTTGTGTGGATCTGACGAGATCATGAAGGCCGTCACCGACCACTTGAAGATCAAGCCAGGACAAACCACCCCTGACAAAATGTTCACCTTGCAGGAGGTTGAGTGTTTGGGTGCATGTGTCAATGCTCCTATGATGGCCATCGATGATGACTTCCACGAGGACTTGACTGCTGAAAAGACCGTTGATATTTTGAAGACCTTGCAAGCGGGTAAGACCTTGAAGCAAATTGGTCCTGTTTCTGGTAGACACTCCTGCGAGCCTTTCAGCGGAAGAAAGGTCTTGTTATCTGAGACTCCAAACGACATGAGAAACCACACTAGATCCGACTTGTGATCTTTTGTCACAGTGCATAAACCTTCGGGTTGAATATATAATAAAAGGTAATCAGGAACAATGAGATTATAACATCAAAGAGACGTTGCGTATGCTCACTGGTGATGTAGACAGCTTGCCAATGGTGCACTGTGATGGCGCATATCCAGCACTCGTGAGTTTAAAGTGTTTTAATGTACTGAAGCCTTTCATGCTAGGCGTGTGGTCTTGTGATTGCTCGCAACACTTGAAGTCTTTTCCTATGCGTAAAGCACTCCATTCTTCTCTTTGTGTCAGCATTCTGAGTATTACTTTGCATTAAAGGCTGGGTTTGACTTCTCAAGCACTTAAAAAGCAGCACATCAAAAGACCGGATAGTAGCGCATTGAACAAAATTACTCAATCTAATTCAAATGCTTCGTGCAGACCAACCTCAAGCAATTTGCAGACATGACAATTAGTGTTTGAAAATCATGCGTTCTTCTTGGCATATAGTCACTGAACTGTTTCTTCATTTGACGAGACGCTTGGGTTGAGATTGCCGGGTTCCCAGAGCATCTGATTTGGTGCAATGCCCTACTTGGCATCATTGAATGTTTCAAACAGTAAGTCGAGAATGAGCTCAATTAAAGTATATATGAAGACCGAGCAAGTGGTTATGGTCCGAGCTTGATTAAGTCGAAGTCCTAGAGTTACGAATATACCGTAGGAAAATCCGTATGGAGTATGCCATCGAGGGGCAAAGCCGTAGTGGAAATGATAGTTGATTCATTGAGTCAGCATGACAATACAATATGGCAGAAAACCAGCTACTTATATAATCTCAACAACGAGTCACAGATTTCGTCAAGAATACACACCTATCGTCAAGACCTCTCCATTTCTCCTATTAGAAGATTTGAAATGGGAACCTAAGAAAACAGATTGAATTTCTTTTCCCCTTAAAAAGATACCAAAAAAAAATAAAGTAGGGGGCCTTTTAGTTTCATGCTGCACCCAAAAGCTCTCCCCCCTCTTAGCTGCAAATTTGTCGCTCCTTGACATATATAGGCTAGTCGCACCCTCCTCTGGTCTGTCGCCTCATTTATTTAGTCCTAGCTAATTTCAGTGCCCCATATAATAAAATATTTTCAAAATTCCACGTTTTCCAACTACCTTACTTGAAGTTACTTCTGATATCAAAAGAACATTACTAGTCTAGCCGTTACCCATAAACACTAGTATCCGTTAAGGTCCACTCACTATAGGTTGCGACAGGTGGAGTCAAAAAAAGACGGAATGTTCATGTCTGCAGGAGCGTCAACTGACGGAGAAAGTCTGGCACAAAGCGATGATAAAAAAAAAAAAAGAAGGCCCGATAGTGCGCTTCCTGTATCGATAGAGAAATAGCATCTAATCTCGTGCTCAGGTGCGATCCCCGTGACCAATACGCACGACGCCCTCTGTGCCGATTACTTATCCGAAACAACTATTTTACCGTTTAGTTCTGAAACCATTCTTTTAAGTCTCTTTATCAGAAAAAGCTCTGTATTCAGAAATGGCACCAAAACAATACAGCATCGAAACCGATCTAGTGTTCACGAAGTCCACTGACCAATACAATGCCAGTGTTCCGCCACTATACCAGTCCGCAACATTCAAGCAGGACTCCTTGTCTAACATGGGGGAGTATGACTACACCAGGTCCGGAAATCCCACCAGAACCTTCTTGCAGAACAAGCTCGCCTCTATCATGAAAGCCACCCAAGCTTTTGCCGTCACATCGGGTATGGGTTGTCTTGACGTTATCGTTAGATTACTCAAGCCAGGTGACGAGGTGATTGCCGGTGACGATTTGTACGGAGGAACCCATAGATTATTGACCTACTTGAACAGCAAAGGTGATTTGAAGGTGCATCATTACGACACCACTAACACCGAGCTCATCAAAAGTAAGATCACGCCAAACACAAAGATGATTTTCTTGGAGTCCCCTACCAATCCTTTGATCAAAGTTTGTGACGTGAAGTCCATCACGGACCACGCACATGCAGTCAACCCAGACCTTATAGTTGTGTTCGACAACACCATGATGACGCCGTTGTTGATGACTCCCTTGGACTTGGGTGTTGACATTCATTACGAATCTGCAACCAAGTATTTGAATGGACATCATGACATTATGGCCGGTGTCATTGCCACTCGTGACCCCAAATTGGCTGAAAGAGTTTATTTCGTGATCAACTCGACCGGATGCGGCTTGAGTCCCTTTGACTGTTGGCTCTTGAGCAGAGGATTGAGGACGTTGGCTGTGCGTGTTGAAAAGCAACAGCAAAACTGTGTAAAGATTGCCGACTTTTTGGAGCTGGTCGGATTCAAGGTGAGATATCCCGGTCTGAAATCACACCCCCAATATGAGCTTCACCAAAGCCAATGCTCTGGTGCTGGTGCAGTACTCAGTTTTGAGACCGGTTCCATCAAGTTGTCTGAGAAGATCGTGGAGTCAACCGTCATATTTGGCATTGCAGTCTCCTTTGGATGTGTCAACTCGTTGATCTCCATGCCATGCAAGATGTCGCATGCATCAATCGATGCCAAGACAAGAGAGGAAAGAGACTTCCCGGAGGATTTGATCCGTCTCTGTATTGGTATTGAGAATGCCGATGACCTAATCGAGGATTTGACCAGTGCTTTGATTAAGAGTGGCGCTGTCAAGCATAACGACAGGAAGGAATTATACAATTGCTCTGGTGTGCAACCCAAGTTGTAAGCGAGCCTTGGGAAACGATGGTCCAAACGTATGGAGCAGAATGAGATTTTGGAACACAAGGTTGCGAGAAACGCTGAGGTACTAGCTCTGGTCTATGCAAGAGCCCGTATCTGTTAGCAGCGAGATGCACGCATCATCCCATGGTGACTACTCAACATCAAAACAGATGGACGATCATGTGTATGACTACGCGCGAGAAGATGAGTATTGAGACCAGGTGGATTTGGGTTAGAAGTTACGAAAAGCTGCCTCCAACAGGCGCAATATAAATAGATGTCGGAGCCAAATGGCTATGAGCATATATCCTCCAACAGGTTTGTGAGATAAATAAAAAAAAAAAAAAAAAGAGAGAGAAAAAAACAAAGGAAACAAAGGAACTATGGGACTAGTCCAAGTTGTTGTGTAACCTGAGACGGCCTCACCCGTATTTTGGCGTGAAACTCCCTAGTGAGGCCAGAACGAGTTGGTAAGAGCCTCCGCCATGCGAATGGTGAGGCCCATTTTGGTTGTGTGCAGTACTCCGCGACGCGCTCCAGGACACGTCCAAGTCCTTTTCTCAGGTGCATCGATCACCTCCCATCAGTTCTTTGTCAATTCCAACAGCAACACACTTCTGTGGCATTCGATAAAGCAAACCGGACCGCACTTCCAGCCGATCCGCCCCGAACTCTCTCGCAAGTCCATCCATCACTTGTGAGCCAAACGCGTGCCGCCGTGCCCCACCCACTGCCCGCCACCAAAACCACCAGCTGTCCAATGGCCGAAACACACGGGGTTATTCCCGGAAGCTTGAGAGAAGCCCTCTCCAAAAGCACCCACTACCTCTGGCAAGGAAAAGAGCTTCTTGTGCAGGTGACAAACTGCAAAATCATCAACGAGGACCTGCCCTCCGACAAGCGGTACCGCTGTGTGTTGAGCGACGGCAAAGACTCCATGCAAGGACTCATTGACGCCAGCTGCAACGCCACCCTCGAGGCCAACGGCTTCGCCAAGCTCTCCATAGTGTCGCTCAAGCAGTACACGCTTGCCAAGACATTGAAGCGCATCATGTTGATTTCCGACGTGTCCGTTGCTGTGTCCAAGGCCGAGAGGCTTTCCAGCAACGTGGTGTCGCTTGACGCGTACTTCGACCAGCACCCAGAAGAGGACATTGCCACGGCGGTCGGCCCGGCTGCGGCAGAAAACACGGGTCTGGAGAAGGCTGCTGTGCCTGCGGCAGCCCCCGCCCCCAGCGCACCCAAGCCTGCTCCCCGCAAGGCCGAGCGGCCCGTGAACCCGATCGAGTCGTTGTCTCCGTACCAAAACAACTGGACCATCAAGGGCCGTGTGTCATACAAGGGCGACATCCGCACGTGGTCCAACAGCAAGGGTGAAGGTAAGCTTTTCAACGTCAATTTCCTAGATGAGTCGGACGAGATCCGTGGAACCGCATTCAACGACATGGCGGAGAAGTTCTACAACCTCTTGGAGGAGGGCAAGGTCTACTACGTGACCAAGGCGCGTATCCAGCAGGCCAAGCCCAAGTTCTCCCACTTGAACCACCCATATGAGTTGTCCTTGGACAAGGACACCGAGATCACCGAGTGCTTCGACACCTCGGATGTGCCCAAGATCAACTTCAACTTTGCCAAGTTGGACCTGGTGCAGAACTTGGAAAAGGACTCTATTGTGGATGTCATTGGTGTCATCAACGCCGTCAACGACGTGTTCCAGATCACCGCAAAGTCCACCGGTAAGCCTTTCAACAGACGTAACATCTCCATCGTCGACGACTCCAATTTTGCCATTGACGTTGGCTTGTGGAACGCCACCGCCGTGGACTTCAGCATCCCTGTGGGCTCTGTGGTGGCACTCAAGGGTGTCAAGGTGCAAGACTTTGGTGGCAGATCCTTGAGTTTGACCCACTCAGGAAGCATAATGAACAACCCAGACATCCCCGAGGCCTACCAGTTGAAGGGCTGGTATGACAACCAAGGTGTCAATGAGAACTTCAAGTCCTTGAAGGTCGAATCCTCCTCTGCCAGCGACATGATCCTGAACAGAAAGACCATCGGACAGGCCGAGAGAGAGGGCTTGGGCGAGAATGAAAAGCCAGACTACTTCTCGTTGAAGGCTTCCCTCAACTACATCAAGGCCGACAACTTCTGTTACCCAGCCTGTAACAACGAGGTGACCAACGTGGCAGGAAGAGGCCCCTCTCCTTGCAACAGAAAGGTGATTCAGGAGTCCGATGGCTCTTGGAGATGTGAGCGTTGCAACTTGACCTACCCTGAGCCGCACTACAGATACATCTTGAATGTCTCCATCGTCGACCACACGGGTCAGATCTGGGTCACTTTGTTTGACGATGAGGCCAAGAAGGTGTTTAAGATGTCTGCCGGTGACATGTTGAAACTCAAGGAAAACGAGGATACCGCCGAATACAATAAGTTGATCAGCTCAGTCACTATGAAGGAGTACAACCTAAGAGTCAGAGCCAGGCAAGACAGTTATAACGGCACATCCAGAATCCGTTACCAGGTCAGCAGTTTAGCCGAGTTGGACTACAATTCTGAGTGCCAGTCTTTGGTCAAGGAGTTGGAGGCTGTTCTTTTGGTCTAAGCACCCCTTCTCTTACGCGATCCTGATTTTTTTTTTTTGTTTGGACTGGAACCCTACCCGCCGAAGTAGTGAGTGGGCAAGGGATTGAGTCCTTCGGAAATCTTTTATATTGGGGCCCTGGCATGGCTCCTGAGAAATTCCCAGCGGGGAGTTGGGTCGATTATTCGCCCCCTGTAAGAATTTTAATCTTCGGTCCTCCTATTTGTATGTCGATATTACGCCGTTTCTTTTGATAGTTTTAAATAAATACTTTAATTTCGATGAAGTTTTGTGATATCATTGCAACAGACCACTTGTTGATCAACAGTAATTCCAGGCTGCCTAGTCACTTCGAGACTACAGCAATATGTGGACATGAAGACCATTGTGAAGGAGCTTTTCGAGCCCACTTCTACTCCATTAGTCCACATTCAGGCCCAAACAAGAAGTAGTATCCGGATACAAGCATCGAGACAATTTATCTGCAAAACCCAATCATGCAATTCACCTCCGATTATACTCGATCATACTATTGACCTCGAGCCACATTACCTTAAGCACCTCGTTGGCGGTGCGCCGTCCCCGCGTGACCATCAACCTGTTCACAAAGGCATCCAGATTCTTCTGTCCTAGTTTTGGCACGACTCTCAGTTGCATGGCAGGCTCCAACCAAGCCTTGCTTTGAAGCGGGTACTTACCGACCATGCCACGGAAGACCTGGTAGAAGTGGTCCAAGTTGGAGCGCGGGCTATCCAAAAAACCATTGACCAAGTTCACGACCAAAGCTTGACCCAAGCCTTTTTCCACAAAAAGACTCTGACAGACGGCCGTTTCGTCGCTTGTTCCCTTTTTAAGCACAATAAGCGTGTACCAGAACTTCAGAACAGCTTTGATGATGTACGATTCACCAAAGAAGAAGCAGTCCATCAAGAACAGGAGCACTTGGCTGAGTGTGTCTGTGTACAAAAGAAGGCCGGGTTTTTTCTCCACGATTTTGCAGTAGATTTCGATGGAGGCCAAAAGCAAATCCGGTTCGCTCTTGAGCTTGTCCATTTTGTTGAGGAGAATTTGGCCAAGAAATGCTTGCATCTGGGCGGGCTCAAGTTGCTGGTGATTGACTCCAATGAGGCAGTCCACTAGGCCGTATACGTAAGGCACTATGTTCCAATTGTGCACGTCTTCCATGACAGCCATCACATAGTGCATGATGTTGGAAGTTCCTAGGTCGAAGGGACCACCCAAGCTTTCTCCGAGACCCAGTTTGAAAATCATGGTACACTTCTCCACCACCAATGTTTTACCGCGAAGCAGCGGGTTGCGGATCGAAAACTCCTCCATGATGGACATCAAGAGCGGCTTGATTCCAGGGCTATCCACGGACCAGAAATTCAGGTATTCGGTCTTCTGAGTGTCGCTCATCTCGTCCAAAGCATCGTCCGAGTGGGATGCGCCTTTGGCGATGTTGACCAAGCACGATAAGAGCGAGACGGCGTATTCCTCTTGGCCTTCATTGAGATGCAGCTCACCGAGGAGTGCTTTGGCGGCATTGGCAATGGCATGCACCATTCCACTGAGGATCTTGGCGTTCGTCTCCACGTTGGTGATGTTTTGTGCGATGGTGCTGTAGGCATTGAACATGCGCAGCCTCACCAAACTGTCGTACGTTGGGTCCTTGAGCATTTCGACCACAATGACCTCAAGATCCGGCAAGATGTCGACCAAGTGTTGTGAGCATTCCTCGCAGATTTTGATGATGGACTTCAGGGTCAAGAGAGCCATGGAGGCCTGTGTTTTCAGGATGGCGCCGTTTCTAGGGTCGGGTTTCGTCAAGACTATCGGGAAAAGCATGTGGAACACGGGCCGGAGGTATGATCGACCACCCTCGGTTTTGAGGTAGAACTCTGTGGACGAGAGAAAGCGGACAAATGTCGAGAGAAAGAAGCCGGCCATGGGATGGTTGGGTGCGCTGTGAAGGAGCTTCTGGACGTTCTGGACAAAGCCCGACTCGAAAAGCCGCCCCGTGAGCTTGGCGAGAGGCGGCGCCTGCGACTCGAAATAGACCGAGTCTTCATTGATTTTGTAGAGCAAGTAGAGCGTGGCATCCACGTCGGGCATGATTCGGTGCATGAAGTCCGAGTCGCCGGGGGCCTCGATGCACCGGGACATGTCGGAGTTCAACGCAACCAAGGAGTCGACCATTGTCTCGTACAAGTCAAACTTCAAGAGGGAGTAGAGGACCAAGAAAAAGTCGCTGACATTGGAGCGGTAGGCGTTGAATTCGTGGTAGACATCGCGGTAGATGTCGTGGTCGGGCAAGTGCATTTTTTTCCAGTATATCTGGGAGACCTGGTTGAAGATGTGAGATTTCTGGGCCTCAAACAGGGCGCGCTCGTCGGGCGAGAGCTCCAGGTCAAAGAGGCGCTCAAAGACTTCGGGCGAGTCCTGATAAATGCTGGCGAAGTCCTCCCAGAAAATGAGCAAGCGCTCGGAGAAAGAGTCTTCCAAGCACGGCACGCCGGGGAAGTTGGTGAGCTTAAGGGCAAACGTGAGAATGTTCATGGAGTTTGCATTCAAGAGGTTTTTCAGCAAGCGCATGGCCGTGAGCTGGAGAATGGTGAGCACAAGGTCGGTGAACGGGGCCATGTCGAGTTCGTAAGCGACGTCGATGAAGTGCGCGCCCCAGGAGCCGAAGAGAAGCTCGTAGAGCACGCTCTTCTCGTGGGTGGGGATGAGCGTTGCATTGATCTCGAGGATGTCGTTCAAGATGGTGAAGCACATGTTGGCGGACTCGAGGTCGCAACCGTGGGGGGAGCCGCAGAGGTGGGCCGCCAGGAGGTCTGCGGCGAGCGCGTCGAAGCTGGCGCCAAAGAGCTGGGCAAAGATGTACGCCAAGAACACGTGGATGCTGTCGTAGCCGTTCTCGCCGCTGACGTTGGGGATGTAGGACATCCAGGAGGCCAAGCAGAGGAGGGCGTGGTGGGAGACGGCGGTGTCTGCAGGACGGCTCTGCAACAGCAGGTAGGCGGAGGCCAAGCACGGGAACACGTCGGTGCGGATGGCCTGGTGCACCGGGGAGCGGAAGTCGTTGGCCTTGGCCACCTCCTCCACGAGGATCAGGAGGAACGAGAGCAAGAGAAGCCACTGGTCGCGGCCCAACAGCGCAAAGTCCGGCTGGCCCATCATCTGCATGAGCACGGACACCGGGTTGCCGAGTGCAGCGCCGGTCTTCAAGTAGAGAAGGGCGATGTCCGCCATGAGCTTCTTGACAATGAAGCCATTGGCCGGGTCGGGCGCCAAGTGGCGGATGGCCGCGAGCAAGTCGTCAAGGAGCTGTGAGGCGCCCGGTTCGTCGGCGGCGCTGTTCTGGATCACCACGGCATACGTCAACGCGCCGAAGTAAAGCCCGTTGCGGGACTCCCGGCCCATGAGGTACTTGGCGAGCGCATACCCGTGCTGTGACCGCTGGATGTCCTGGAGCGACTTCTGGTAGCTCTGGATGAGCGCGGGGTCGGTGCTGGCGTAGAGCGCCTCCACTTGCTAGAGGTTAGTGATGGACTTTGGGACGGCCGCACGGGGCTTGGATACATACCTGAGCCACTTGGTCGAGGGGTGGCAGCATGGCTAGGCGAAGGGATGACGGCGGTAGAAGAAGACGGGCCGGCCGCACAAAGACCCGTGCCGCCTGGCAGCAGACACCCGTACACCGCGGCATTGCAAAAGAGGTACCCCCACTGCTGTGGCGGAGGCGGGGCTTTGCCGGGTGGGCGGCACGGGCCGTCTTGTCGGGGCTGCGTTGTGCTACCGCCGGGGTCGGCTTGTTTGCCCGCAACCGGAACTTCCCGCCTGTCCCGTGGGTGGCTGGCTGGCAGCCGGGCTCCATCGCAGAGACGGCCCGACACCACGGACCACGGGCCGCCAGTGCGCTCAAAGCGGGCATGGGCTCCGAAGAACAGCGACCAGCAGCAGCACTGACAGGCCCAGGGCCCGCCAGGCCGGGCGCATGGGCCAGGGTGGTGGCCTGGGGAGACGGCACGTGGCGGGGCGCACGTGCGCCGTACGAGCGCCGCACCCGAAAAAGTCAACCCACCTCCGCTGGGTGCTGCCAGCCACTGTTGCACAGAGTCCCCGCTAGCACAAGAACCGCAAGCAAGCCTAATATCACCACCCCTTGCCCATCCCGTCCCCGCAGACCACCCGCAGGCAAAACAAGCACTCTAGACCGCCCCAGAGAGAGGTCTTGTCCGCATAGCAAAGACCACCCAGTTTGCCCCCGGCGAAACCCCCGTCCACTACAACAAAGAATACCCCCAGCAGCTCGCCCGGAATGAGAACCGCCAACAAGAGAATCTCCCGGCCAGACTGCACCAACTGCACGTGCTCGCCCGGCTTGTTGTCTAGAAACCGCCGGTCGTCTTTGATTGCCAAGCGTATTGGCTTGAAGCGCACTGCGTCCGGCTCCGGCTCGCCCACCGGCGGCTCGCGCAAGGCGTCTGTGTTCACCATCGACGCCGCCTCCTTGTGTTTGCCCGAGGTCAAGGAAATCAACACCAGCAAGCGCTTGGAGGCCTTGAGGCTTGCCATGGCCCAGGCCGACGTGGCTGTGTACCTTGTGCCCAGCGAGGACCAGCACCAGAGCGAGTACGTGGCGCCCATCGACCAGAGAAGAAGTTTCATTTCCGGCTTCTCGGGCAGCGCCGGCACCTGTGTCATCACGCGCGACGTGGCCTCCATGAACGACACCCCTGAGGGCTTGGCGGCCTTGTCTACGGACGGCCGTTACTTCAAGCAGGCCTCGGAGGAATTGGACTTCAACTGGCAGCTCTTGAAGCAAGGCGTCAAGGACTCGCCCTCGTGGGAGGAGTGGGCCGTGACCCAGGCTGTCCAGATGGCCCAGGACTCCGGAAAAGACGTCAATATCGGTGTGGACCCCAAGTTGCTCAGCTACGCCAGCTACGACGCTTTGAACACACGCGTCAAGGCCGCCGTCGCAAAGAACCCTTCCATCCAGGTTGGGCTCGTCGCCGTGAAGGAGAACTTGGTCGACAAGATCTGGGCCCAGTTCGAGGAAACCCCTCTCCTCGCAGACTCCATTGTCAAAACTTTGGACACCAAGTACACCGGGGAAGACGTGGCTGCCAAGCTTGCCAGCGTCAAGGCTGTCCTCGAGCAGCGCAGTGCCCAGTGCTTGGTAGTCAGCGCTTTGGACGAGATTGCCTGGCTTTTGAACTTGCGTGGTGCTGATATCCAGTACAACCCCGTTTTTTACTCTTACATGCTCATCTTCCAGGACGCCGCTCCCGTCCTCTATGTCGACAACCGCAAGTTCGACACCAATGTGGCAGAATATTTACAGCGTTTCAGCGTCTCGGTCAAGCCTTATACTTCCTTCTGGGCTGACTTGGTCAAGACCTCCAGTGAGTTCAGCTTGAAAAACAACACCTTTTTGGTGGACACCAACGCAGCCTCCTGGGAGATTGTACGTCTGATCAAATGTAATTTCGACTCCGTTTCTCCCTCCCCCATCGAGGATTTGAAAGCAATCAAGAACGAAACCGAGTTAAAGGGCGCACAGGCCGCTCACTTGAAGGATGGACGTGCATTGGTGAAGTTTTTCGCCTGGTTGGAAGACAAGCTCGTGACAAAGTCCGAGTTTGTAGACGAGGTGCAAGCAGACGATCAACTCCTTGAATTCAGAAAGCAAGAAGAGAGCTTCGTTGGCTTATCATTTGACACCATCAGTGCCACTGGTTCCAATGGTGCCATCATTCACTACAAGCCTGCTAAAGGTGCCTGCAAGACCATTGATCCTGAAAGAATGTACTTGAATGACTCCGGATCCCAATTCTTGGATGGTACCACTGACACCACCAGAACCGTGCATTTTGGTGCTCCTTCTAAGGAAGAATGCAAGAACTACACCTTGGTCTTGAAGGGCAACCTCGCTCTTGGTGAGTTAAAGTTTCCAGAAGGCACAACTGGCAGCCATATCGACTCAATTGCCAGACAACACTTGTGGCAGCATGGTTTGGATTATGGCCACGGCACTTCCCATGGCGTTGGAGCTTTCTTGAATGTTCATGAAGGACCAATTGGCATAGGACCAAGACCTTCTGCTAAAAATGTCTTGAAGGCAGGCCATTTGATCTCCAACGAGCCCGGTTATTACGAGGAGGGTGAGTATGGAATTCGTATTGAAAACATGATGTTTGTCAAGGACTCGGGTCTTATTTACAATGGTAAGAAATTCTTTGAGTTTGAGACTGTGACTAGGGTTCCATACTGCCGCAAGTTGATAGACGTCTCTTTGTTGTCTTCCGATGAAAAGAAATGGGTCAACCAATACCACCAAAAAGTTTGGGATGATTTGAGCCCTTCATTTACAAAGGGATCCCTTGAGTACCAGTGGCTCAAGAGAGAAACCGCAGCTTTGAATTAGGTACTGACGGTACCAGAATTCGACTGTAAAGAGCTTGAGAAAGTCTTCACTTGCAAGCCCATCGTGTTTGCACCCCAGAGATGAGTCTCGCAGAATTCCAAAAAATAAAAAGAGAAAAAAATGATATGTGAATATAAATTCTGTGCAAAAATGAAAAAAGATGTTTTTACCAAACATGTTAGAACTGCGTCCATCACACAACATTTTTGCGCGACTCTACCGATTGTCTGATGTCCAAGAACATCACAAGTCTCAGGAGGAGCCTTACGGCTGCGGTCATACAAATGAACATAGCGACAGCGCCTAGTCCAGACTAATATAGCCAACACGAGCACCATGAGGGTGCTAGGCGGAAATCATTCGCAGGAGCAATTTACCGACCGAGTAGGAGGCGATTTCGAATATATATACATAAGCTAACTCCGAATATAAAGCGATTTATACATGAAGATTCTGCGCAAGCTTGGCACGATTGCAATTTGGGGGAGTCTCACACCCGTGCACCATGGTTTAGCTTCCTGCAGGTAGTGTCGCCTCCGGCCCCCGCGCTCGGACTCTGTTACAGTCCAATGGGACCGCACGCAAAACAGTTGCTTACCTTCCAAAGTGGGTTCCTGTATACAACCCCACGACCTGACCTCCCATTCTCACTAAGCATTTCAGCACACGTTCTCGCATTTTCCCAAGTCAGCATCTTACCCATTATAAACTCTTTCATTAAACTTCTATCCAAACACGACAACACCCGTGGGTACTAAGTCATCTGAAGCCGAAGAGTATCGCATATCTGCCTTAAGAAAACCACAAATTCGAAAAAGCATTTTCCCCACAGGATCACATTCAAGCCAGTGAAGCAAGCATCAGGCAAAAAAAAAAAACGACATCGGAGAAGGAAGGAAAACCATTCCATTTAGTCTCAGACTTCACGAATCGATTCACCAGAAGCTTTACCTCAACCTAAGTAACCGAAAAGACTTAGGCACATAGACGACTACACAGAATTAATATCCAATATGTTGAGAGGCCGTCTTTGCACCAATACTCTAGTCAGATTTGCATCGCATGAGGCCAAAAAAAGGTTCATGAGAACCATTCCCGTTGGCAAGCCACAAGAGAGTGAGTTCAAGGGGCTCGGGACCAAAAACTTGCAGGTGACGCCCGACGTTGTCGGCAACCAGCGCTGGGCAAAACACTCCATTGGAACGCAAGCACCGCAAACACCAGTTGCATCCAGATGGGCCAAGCACTCGCTCGAAACGCCATCCAAAGAAACCAAGCCGCTAGAAAACAACCAAGAAATCACGATCTTGAGCCCGAAGCCGAGACGGGCGCGTGCCAGTCGGTTGCGGAAGGTCGCAGACAGACACGAACACGAGGCACCAAGTGCAAGCGACGCCAGCAAGGAGACTAAGGCCGAGGCTGCTGCCCCAGTTGCCCCCGAGGCACCCAAAACCGAACCGGTCACAGCCCCAAAGAAGGCCAGAAGAGTCCTTCGACCAAGAAAGGCGCTCATTACTCTCTCGCCAAGAGCCGTCAACAACCTCCGAGAGCTCTTGGACCAACCAGAGCCTCAACTTATTCGCATTGGTGTCCAGAACAGAGGCTGTTCTGGATTGACATACCAGTTGGAGTACGTGTCGCAGCCAGGAAAGTTTGATGAGGTTGTTGAGCAAGATGGCGTCAAGGTTGTTATCGATTCCAAAGCGCTCTTCTCGATCGTGGGATCCGAGATGGACTGGATTGACGACAAGCTCTCCCAGAGATTCATCTTCAAGAATCCTAATTCCAAGGGTACTTGTGGCTGTGGTGAGTCGTTCATGGTCTAAACGATCAGGCATTTGGGTATATAGCATTAGGAATAAACTGCATTTAGGACATTACCGTAGCTCATATCTCATACAGAACACCTGGGGCTCTCGCCTGTTACCCCAGAATTGCCCATTAAAGAGCCCTGTGCCAGGCTGTGCCCAAGTATCTTTTTCTATGATATTCTGGCGCTTATTCAATGCGAACTCGTATGGGGCACCCTTGCCAGGAATCAGAAAAGCAAACAATCGTAAAATAGTTCCAAGTCCGGAAAGCTTCTTCGCTTCCATTATGCTGTGCATTCCGCCCAGTTCTGAGCTCTTCGCCGGTTTGATCGCTCAAATCACCACCAGTGTCACAGAGACATGCAGGTGCCCTGATCATACGACAGCGCTCAGAGGTCATGAATATGAATTCCACCAAAACGCACCAAGTTCTATCCAAAATTTGTTTTCTGCAAAACCAATATACGCTTCACGTGGAAGTTCTGGTGACTACTCGGTATTTCGATCGCCTGATGAAGATTGTGAATTTTAGCGTTGGGTTTTCATCATGGTGGAGTTTCTTCCGGGCGCACACTTTTTCCACACTGTTGCATTTTTCTAGCTTTCGTGCGATTAATACACACAGCATATCCCAAGTGCAAACAAAGTACAAGTAAAGTTCATATAAACGCATGATTTCTTGCGTGCCCAAACGAAAAGAAATTGTATTTTGATCTTCATTGCAAGCTGAACCGAGCGACACGGAACGAGTGTGTGCTCAAAACTTCTCAAATGCATCTACGGCTCGGTCATTCGAGCGAGGCCGAGTCACACAAAATAATCACACAGACTGATCTTTGTGTTCGATGCTTTCCCAGCGCTCTCATGTAGAAAGCTGAGAATTCAACACTCATAGTGATGGATTTTTAGCCCATTACTCAACTCAAAGAACCATCTCCGTGCACGTGCCGCCTCTGCTGCAGCGGACGCACCCCCCACATTTTGCACCCGTACCGAGTGTCGACTTTGTGCCGAAAAGATAGAGTCCATATATATGGCATTCCTCTTCTTGTGGTCTATTTCTCCCAATCTCTTTTTGTTGATCAACATCTATTTCTAAGCAACCATAGGCCAAGTTTGATCTCTCCTGGTTTATAGTCAGTATGTATCGCTCAGTCACTCAATGCCCAATTTATTGCAATCATTGTCAACTGAAAGGCCAAATTCTTTTCGTTTCCGCTCAAAAACCGACTAACACCAGGCTCAGAATTCTCTTTCAAGAAACTGTCCAGAACTCTTTTTGGTCAGAATCGAAAGCACTGTTTTTTTTCACAACCAAGGGCGTCTAATAACAAGAAACTCGTGATATCCACCATCAAAGAAGGCCAAAACGGTATAACATAATTCTGTTTGGTTCTTGAAATGAAGCTTTTTCCTCTTTTGTTGATGAGCTCTGTTGCTTTTGCAGGCCAGGCACCGAAAGCCAAGCGGAACCCGAAAAACATCATTGCCGTGGCTGATTTCCCCGAGTCCGGCCCTAATCGCTACACAAAGGGATATGTCTTCTTCACCAGTAAAAGAGGGGGAGCCGTCAAAATCCATGTGGACATGACGGGCTTGCCTCAAAATAGCGGCCCTTTCTACTACCACATACACGACAAACCTATTCTCAATGGCGACGACTGTGATGCTGCCGGCGCTCCTTTTGATCCATTCATGGGCATGCAGCATTGTCCTAGAGTGGGAGACGACTCTTTCTGCCAGGTGGGCGACTTATCGGGCAAACACGGCTGGTTCAATTCCACGTGCTTCCAGGCCGAGTACACAGATCCTTACTTATCTTTGAGCCCCGATTCCGAGGCATACATTGTGGGTCACTCTCTCGTATTCCATAATCTGGACTCCACTCGTTTTGCCTGCGCCAACATTAACATTGCTACCAAAGAGCAATACACGAATTTGTTTGGTGTGAGCGAGGTTGAGCAGAACGAAGGTATCTTGGAGTTTAAAGAAGCCGAATCTGATGATGCCTTGTCTTCCGTGGAGAAGATCGAGTCTGTGAGTGAGGATTCGAAAGAAACCGCATCTACTGTTGAGTCAGAACCCGAAGTCTTAGTTGACACCGAAAGCAAGGAAGTATCCAGTACACCTGCAAATGGAGAGTCAGAAGATGGTTTACAAAATACACGCAAAGAGCTGGCCCCTGTGGAGGAGGCCGAGCTTGCCGCAAATACTTCGGATGCAAGCTACTCCACACTAGAAGCGGGCGCAGGCGGTCTTATTACTGGTGTTTTCGGCACTGCCCTCGGATTGCTTTTTGGTTTCTTTTTCTAAGGTCATGTAAAACTAGCTATATAATCTATCCAATGTAAATCACTGGCTATTGAGAATAAATAAATGAATTCTGCATATCTTTCAAACATGGCTCGACCATCTTATCTGTTTCATAATGATTTCTTTTTGCGTGCATTTCCTTTCCAGTATAAATTTTTTTTCTGTATTTTAATTCCTAAACTCGGCGTTGACCAGTGCCATAATTCCGATGGCCTTGGTTGAACCAAACGAACTTCGAATGCTCTTCCAATCCAAGTTTTCAAGTTTTTCTCTAACTCTGCGGTCCCCCATGCGAGTTACAGACTAGACTAGATCCGGTTTCCGCTTACTCAGGCAAAAGAGCAAAAAAGCAGGACTTGAGTACAGAGAGTGTGCTGAACCGTATGCGATCTCGCAAGGATACCGATAACATCCGCTCGTACTAGCCCACTAGGTGATTTTTCTGCATTCAAAGTAAGTGGCATTGATATCATTGGGCAATGAACAGAAGTATTCAAGCTTTTGCATTTGCTTGAACAATTCAACCAGGTTGTATTTCAATCTCAAGCAAGTCTTGTTTCCACGGGAATCATTGGTGCAGATAATGCTTTCTTTGGAGTACTTCTCGCCGTCAATAATAAATAAGTTGCCCTCTTTGCTTTGCACGAAATCAGCCACTGTCTCATTTGTATCTTTAATGGACCCCGTGGACAATGCTTGGACTTGTGGTTGACCTTGATCGGAGATCTGGTTTAAAGTATGAGCAATGTCAGATTCGCCTTCTTGGATAATTCCGAGCGGCTGATGGGATCTTTGTTTCACAGCAGGTGTGCTAAAATTGTTGATTTCTTTTGGTGGGGAAGACTTAGAGCCGAAAGGGAGCCAGACCATTGCAAAAATATTAGTGGGGGTGAACTGTATTCAATAATCTAGATCAAGTATGTCTCCAGGCGCTGGGTGAGTTTTTCGTCCCCAGAATTGCGGAGCAGGGCCTGCACACAGGATCAAGACGAAACTAGGTGTGGCCTCTCCCAATGAAAAGGTGCTTCCCCTCGTCTGCGAGCCTATGATGTTATCATGTTAAAAAGTCGCCTCATGATTCATCTCATCAGAAATGGTT
The DNA here is from genome assembly GCA_002893645.1 of Metschnikowia hawaiiana. NCBI lineage: Eukaryota > Fungi > Ascomycota > Pichiomycetes > Serinales > Metschnikowiaceae > Metschnikowia > Metschnikowia hawaiiana. Next base: position 79,391 of record NXGY01000018.1, read on the forward strand.
TGATGTAAATATGTTCTTTCGCGGCGTGAGGGCCAGTCTTTTAAAGACAAAGGTGCATTGACTCGTTAGCACACATCAAAGAATGTTCGTACTGATAAAAGCCGATGTTATGAGCAGACCTTAGGGAATTGAGTTTGTTAAAATCTTTTTTAGACAATGATACTTTGTTGGCTAACTCATAGAAGTTCCTGACTTCCGCAACCCATTTGTAGTCTTTATCATACTTCACCAGTGCCGGGAGTTGGTTTTCCATTGTAAGCATTGTATTGATGACGTTTGTTTCTATCCGATCTCTGGAGGCGCTTTTCAAATCCTCATAGTAGTCCACCTTATCAGGAACATCGCTGAAGGCACAGGTGCTGTTAAAAACGAAGGCATAAGTATTTGCTAGGCGTTGGGCGGCATTCTGCTCAGTGATCGAGTCTGTGATTCCAAGAATAGTCTTGCGGCGAGTTTTAAAGTCATTGAACACAAATCTCCGCCTGAGTAGGTTGCAGTAATCGTTCCTCTGTGTTTCATTGTTGCCGATAAAATGACGGAGCTTGAACAAGCGCTTGTACAAGCCAAGGTGGCGCTGTTTCTGAGGTAGCGAGAGGAGATACTCGCAAGTGACGTGAGAGGTGATGGACAGAGAGACTAGAAGCCGAGGGCCAACGGTCGTCTGAATCAATTTAGAGTTCATGGGGCGAGCAGGAGGTTGCAGGAAATGAGGATGGTGTACCGTCAATCAGGAAGGTGGAGGAGTGTTTGAATGCTTGTTTATAGTGGAATGGGAAGTAAAAGTATCGATGCCAAAAGACGGAAGGCCCCTGGAACGGTAGCGAATTTGAGTCAGGGCTGTTTGATGGGGGCTCTCGTTGAACAGAGAACTGTGTCTGCGATGGAGGTCGCGTCGCACTGTATGGTGGACACCGATGTCGTGGGATTGAGTAGCTATTTGCAGCCACAGCAGAAAGGCGGATTTAGGAGGACACGAAGACAGAAGCGCACCCATCTAAGAAAAAGCCCACCAGGACTACAGATCTTTTGGGCTCATATCTTGGCAGAGATTTGCAACACGCGTAGAGGCTGGAGGCTCGAAGCAGTGTCAGAATGAAATGTAACATACGGTCAGAAGAAGAACAAGGCAGCGGCAATTGGAATGAAAAGGGGAAATAAACAAAAGAAACCAAATAAACCAGGGGGCGTTTCCCCTGAGGCATGAGGTGCTCATTAAATAAGAGGGCACTGGTGCCTCCAATGTTTCCCCACTGGTGCACCGCCTTCTCCGCGACATGGCTGCAATAACTGACCACACACGCCTCTTATTACCACACCAAAATATGTCACAGACACTTTTGATACGCCACGGATCCTTGGTTTGTGGCTTGACTTACTCAACTGAGGTAAATCACAATCATGGCGTGGGCTCCGGTAACAACAGCCCCGGTTCGCTAGGCGAGAGACAACAAGGCCAAAAGGATCCGGAGAGCAAAATCAAGCCCGAAGAACAGCCGTGTCCACCAATGATAATCCCCAATGACGACAGAGGGTTACAAAAAAAAGCGATGGATCCTCCGGAGAACGGCCCAAAATCTCACGTGTTAATGGTTGTGCCCAGTCCCACTATAAAAGTACGTATCTTCGAATCCCACACCATACCCCAGGCAAGGTGTACGTTGTGCTTGTGGACAAAACCTTCAGGACATCGAGAAATTACCTCTGTGACCGTTTCTAACCACATAGCTCTCTCTCAGCCTAGCAATAAATGGCCACGAAAGACGGCGCGAGTCTGACTTTGGCCGTCTATTGGAAGCTCTGTTGCAAGCGTCCAAACTCTGGGAAAGTCTTATGTTCTCATTCAAGGAAAAGCCACATCACAGCGATGCATGCACGTCTTTATTTTTTTTACATTGCAATGTGTTCAACCCCGTCCTTTCCGACATGAAACACGCTGTGGGCCTTGCATTTTTCCATTGCCTTCACTTGAGATTTGAAGTGTGGTGCCCGGAATCTAACATCCATGCCGAAGAATTGTTCGACAAAGTCAATTACCTCTTTGCTCTGTTGATGCTAAACCTCGAATTCAAGTTTCCCTTCGTTTTCTCAGTATACGGCAGACAACTCTTCAAACTCAATTACAGCAGCTGCATTAAGTCGACAACTCTATTGAGAACACCCTTGGATAATCTGTCGACGCCTAATCACCAGGAAATTCTTGAAAGCGTTCTCCGCAAATTCCAGAGCGCTATTCTCTATGAATTCAATTCTTTGAATATTATGAAAGAGTGTGACTTGAATTCATATAGGGCAAGCGCTTGCAGGAAATCGATGAAACGAATCGAGTCAGGCAAACTTCCACCCGCTGATGGCGGAACGGCTTCTTTCAAGTCATCTGCATATGACTTCAGGCCATTGTCAGATCTTTTTTAGCATTTAAGAAAGTTGCCCGCGTTCTCTTGCAGCCAAGTCGTTTTCTCCGCTCATACTTGCACCAACCTTTGCGCTTAAAGGCCCCCATTACGCGCGCCACTTTGTTCCGATTTGGGTAATTTTGTAAACACCCTAATTCCTTCACTATGCGATCCAGATCAAGCCTGTCTATTCATTCCTTGACCAACACAACATGTCTTTCTTCCAAAATTTCAACAACCACAGCTTGCGGTCTACCCGCGGGTTCAAAATGAAACCAGGGTCGACCATCTCTAGCCCACAACATGTCGCTAACTCTGCATTTCCCCCCTTGCCAAGAGATCAAAACTTGTCACCAGATGATGCGCCTCAATTCCAGACCTCAGCCCCACAGGAACAACAAGCTTACGCTACCATGAACGTTATGTCTGGAAATGGAAATGTGCAAAACGTATCCTCTCACAAAGATATTCGGACATATGCCGAGCAAACCTTGGGATCTGACAATGCATTAATAGACGCTGTGAAGCTTCCTAAAGGAGAAGATGTCAACGAGTGGTTGGCCGTGCATGTGGTGGACTTTTACAATCAGATCAATATGCTATATGGTACCATCACTGAGTTTTGTTCACCCCAAACTTGTCCCCGTATGATTGCCACAGAGGAGTATGAATACTTGTGGCAAGATACAACGCCAAGTGCCGGCGGGGGCGTCACTTTGAAAAAGCCAGTTTCTCTTCCCGCTTGTGAATACGTTGAGAATCTCATGAATTGGATCCAGAATTTTTTTGACAATGATAACATATTTCCATCCAAGATAGGAGCACCGTTTCCTCAACAATTCCCAAACCTAGTGAGGACTATATTCAAACGTCTATTGAGGATATATGCCCATATTTATTGTCATCATTTCCATGAGATTTCAGAATTAGGATTACAGAGCCACCTCAATACTAGTTTGAAGCATTACGTTCTCTTCAGTAATGAATTCGACTTAATTAGTCGTAAAGACTATGGCTCTTTGGAGGATTTGATTCAAACAATGTTGAGGTCATAGATTCTTACCTCCAAATTGTCTTATTATCGAAACATTGAACCAAATCTCCGCTGTTGTTGGCTAGGGATTTGGCAACGCTTTCTTTTAGATACCAACAAATAAGGACGGGGTGGTATTTCAAACCCGCACAGAATTCATAGAGTTCCTTCTTATCCCTCTACAAATCAGCAATTTATTGGTCCGAAGCAATGATGAGGAAAGTGAAGATTCATTCAATCCACAAAGATGGCTGTTCTATATACAATGATAGCCCGCGAGGACATCCGGTCACACTAATTCTAATTTGGCAATCATGCAGAGATGATCTGAGGGATATGTATCCACTTGTGGAAGACCAAGACTCATTGCAGAGCGTTCTGGCATATGAAGTAAACTCAACAACTTCATACCAGAAGAGGACACCAAATCCTCAGGGCGCTCAATCTTCTCATCATTTTCAGAGATGATAAATATGTAGTCTAGCAAGGCCACAAAGGAGTCAGTCCAATTTGAAAATGAGGGCTCAAAGTGAACCTGATCGCAGTTCAGAGGATGGACAAGCTTGTACGCTAGCGAATATAAGGAATTCATCGACAAGTCCAATTTGGACCTCATGTCAATTAAAGATAAAAAGATATCCTTGCTTCTTTCCGAGGGAGTGTAAGTCTCTGGAGCGACGACCATGTCGTCAGAGAAAGGCTTGGAGTAGTCATGATCAATCGACCTGGTTAAAGTGCGTTCAGTTTGCGCTTCCAGAGCAAAATTTTTCCTCGTGAGGATGTTGTAGGAGGGGAAGCCAGGCACTGTGTTGAAATCGCCGGCAATAAAATTATAATAAGCTAGGCCAGGCCCAAAAAGAACAGCGATTTGTTTCTCGAATAATCGATAGTGTTGTAGAAGAATAAGGGCCTGTCGGCACCGTTCATAGCTTCCGAACGGGTGCCAATAAGCATGCGTAGTTCCAACGATGATGCCCGATGGACGACTAATTGATGCTTTGCCTTGCAAAAACTCTGGCTTGAACTCCAAATAGACAAATAGGCCGATATTTCCTGTGTCTTTGGATTTCGGAAGCGAATCGCCAAGGTCAACTGTATCGAAATCAACAATCAGAAGACTTCCTGTCTTGAAACACAGTTCTTTATGCATGACAGCAATTCCATGCTGCTTCGACTTGTGGTAGTGAAAGTCACCAGAGTAGCCTAGTTGAGCAAGTTGCGGTTTCCAAAACAGAGCCCATCGCTGTTCATCCACCTCTTGCAAGCAAATGATTGACGGATTGTAGTATTTGAGCTCTGATATAACGACTTTTGAGCGATAAGCCCACTTTAAGGCATTGCCGCTATTTGGGTACTGGGATCGACGTGCCAAGGCTTGCGATAGAACATTGTAGGTCATTATCGAGATTTCCGGATGTGGCACCGTATTGGAGTTGTTGATGGATAGCATAGGTCTTTGATAAAACTGAAGACCAGGCACTTGGTCTAAGGACGAGAGATTATTTGCTGCATTCTCCAGCACGGTCTTAGAAGGTGTCTCCGTAGACATCGGGCAGGAAAGTGTCTCCGTAGACATCGGGCAGGAAAAGGTCGATTAGTTACTAGACAGCATGAGCAGAAGTAATGCGCCGCACACGTAAGGTATCCCCGAGGTGTTTTCGTGCTGCACACACGCATTTATAGATGTCAAAGCAGAAGCCATGTCAGCTCTATGAAAGTTCTATGAAACCAATGAGACTTTTTGGCTTTTTGTTTTGTGTCTGTTTGTTTCACTTTGTCTATTCCACTGAACATTGCGCTCATAAAACCAATGATTGTGCCTCTGGTGCTGCATTCGCAACCCGATTGCGAAAGATATCTGCAACAATAGGTAGCAGCGAAACTCTTGAAGAGGAATTAGGCACGTCCTCACAACAGACCACTTAGTCAGAAAAGCCATCCAATTCAATTGCATCTTTATTGCCTCAGGTTTTGTGTTCAGGTCAGCATTATTACACTCAAATGTCCTTGTACGACGGGTTTCATGTTTGATAGAAGCCGTCATATCGTAAATGCTCTTCTGAATTACCAAAGTTTCAAGCTTAATCCAATAAAAAAGGAAAAGAAAGGAGACTATGCCTGAAAAGTTAACACATGGAATTAACGAGGGAGGAGCATATATATGTATTTCGCTGAAACAAGGCAAGCTTTTTGCAGCCACGCGCCGATACTATAAAAGCGACATGAAATCCCTCGAGACTGAGTGGATTTCGTTAAGATCCCAAAAAGAATGTTTCTTTCTATTGAGTCTTGTGATCGGTGAATACTAGGGTTTTAATTCACAACGGAAGGTCGAAAAAGAAGTTGTAGGGGCCAAGAGAAAAAAAAAAAAGTTCAGGGGATGCCAAGACACACATCCAGAACATAAAAGCTGCAAATGCCGAGCTCTGTATGATTCATGTCACCCAATACGTCAAGAAGTGAAAGGTAGCAGAACATGTATTGTGATACCAATGTGGTAAGTTCAGGAGGCAAAGAATAGATTTGTTGGGTGAGGCATTGTGAGCCCTTCGGGCTTAAAAGATTCACACCATCGGCGAAGCGGCACAGGTATGGAGCAGAGAGGGGGATTACACAAACGAGGGAGAGATACGGAAGAGAAGAGAATCCATAGCACGATTAGTCTCTTGCGGACGGAACTCACGATACTTCGATGTCGCGAACAGCGTGGTGGTGCAGGTCGCGGTGTTTGGTGCGCGAGGGAATTGAGGACGAAAAGCCGGGGTTCTCTTGCACGTGTTCTATTCCTATACACCTCAATCTCCATGTCGGTGTTTCAGACGTTTCAGGAAATCGACGAGCTATACTTTTCCTGTCTTCAGGAGGTCAGGGCTCTCGATCGATTCCACGAGGGACAAGCTCAACAGAACGACGGCCTCAAAGAGATTGACGAAGAGTCCGGGTCTGGCGGTGGCCATGTTCATGCTGCCACAGCCTATCTCCGTCAAATCTCCAACCTTCTAGATGTTGCTCACATTCAGACGAATGAGCTTACTGCAGAACAGCTTGATGCTGGCCATGTACTGGAGCAACTTGATGTCTATCAAAGCAAATATGGCCATTTACGTGCAAAGCTAAGGGCTGCGCAATTGAACAACTATACCTTGGAGGCTCATTATGTGCATTCACAGCGGCTCCGGCAGTATGATCTCGAGATCAAAAAGCTGCAAGCAGAAGATAAAGACCCAGACGCGCAAGAGCATACACAGCCAAATCATACTGACGGCTCACAACTCCCACCGAATGATGAAGAACCGCTTTTATCCGACAAAAGTGCAAGAGAGGAGCTCTTTGTGGGGCGCTCTTCCGACCCGAAAACCCAGTCATCAGGTTCCAAATCGAAAAAGAAATCGATTGAAGAGCAGATTCTTGATAAGAACAAAAACATATCGGCATCTTTACGCAAGTCCAAGCAACTCATGAGCATGTCAATAATGCAGACTGAGCTCAACATAGATGCTATAGATCAGCAGGCCAAAGATTTGATGAAGTTAAATGATAAGTTAGTGGATTTGGATGCTATTCTTGGTAAATCCAAGCAAATAGTACGTTTCATCGAGAAGCAGGATTCCGCAGATAAGCGTCGTATCTACATGGCGATTTCCTTTTTGGTTTTATGTTCCTTGTGGGTTCTCTATCGTCGTGTGTTGAAGCTTCCATTGAAGATACTCATGTGGTCGTTATTCAAAACTCTAGGAATTGTGAGTTGGGTCTCTTCTAAGACTATATCTAGCCCCGTCAAAGGTACACACATGATATCCCTGGGACTCTCAGAGACCTACTCGACTTCTGAGCCGCTGAGTGCCCCAGAATTGCATAACTTCTACTTGCTGGATACTTTGGCTACACACACAGCATCAGGTTCGGAAAGCCTCGCTCTGAGCATGTCCAACCCCCTTCCATTGGATGTGAATTCAGCATATATTCAGGATCTTTCTGAAAACTCTGACGGGCCACTCACTTGGCATGTCGAAGATATGAGCATAGAGACGCTAGCTGCTTCGTCAGACAATCCGCAAGCTACGTTTCCTATAGAGAACAACACAGAAGAATTTACCGAAGATCAGAGAGAAGAGCCACGTCAAGAAAATATCCAATCCGAAGAAGACATTCTCAATTGGCTGGGAAATGGGGATGAGAATGGTGAAATCGATCTGGACAATTCGGATAGAGATAATAGATCTCAGGTGGATGAAAACATAAATGAGGATTCACATGCTGAAAATGAAAGCAACAGGAATGGAGAAGATGTCGAAATATCTCAAGAAAATAATGAAGAAGAACAGATTAGGCACATTGAAGAGCCAACCATTGACAGGCATACACTGCTAGTTGATGACTCAGCCGAAATACCCGTGGAGTGTGAGGTTGAGGTTGAGGTTGAGGATGACGCAGATTCGGATACCAATGCGTTAGAAAAAGATGGTTATAAAGATGTCATCGCTGATGAAGATCATGGTGTGGAAAGTCCACAAAGTGGTGAAGAGACTGCCCAAGATATGGAGATTTCTCAATTAGAAGAATCAACCGTCGAAGATATAAACACAAACCCGGATCAACCTACAGAACAGGCTAAGCTCATGGTTGAGGTTGAGAAACCTGAAGATGTTGGTTCAACTCTCGTCAGCCAAGAATCTTTGGAGAATGTGAATGAAGAACCGATTGAAGGCGAGACAGTGCCTCAAATAGATGAGACTACGGGCACATTTGCTACTCAAACAATTGACCAGACTCAAGAAACTAAACAAGTGTCGCTGTATATTGAGGGTGATCGGGACCTTGAACAAGCTTTCTCAACTCAAACTTTATTAGACGAGACCGAAACTATGATCATGGAACCAGAAGACATCGCTACCAACGCAGCAGAGACCATAGAGATTGTATCGACGGAGACCCCAGAAGCTCAAGATATGGCGCCTCATGAAGTTTTGGAGGGGGGAACCGTCGAAGCAGGTAACTTCATGAATGGAGATGACAATTCAATGCCGGCTGGCGAAGAAAACATTGTTCTCGAGAGTGCTGACATCCCGCCAGTGCAGATCGAAGCAGAGGATGTATATGTCCCAGAGGAGCACTCTGATGCAGGCAATCATATGAATGAAGATTTGGATCAGGAGTTAAAGCACAACGTTGCGGCTGCGCATATAGAGGACGAATTATGATCAGTTCAGACCTTACATTATTTGGCGACTGATGTCAATATTTGAACCAAACCACATTTCATTCTTAAAATTTACGAGCTTATAAACTAAATCAATGTTCTATCTTTGACACGTGGTATGTCAGTTATTTTATTATAGTAAATTAAAAAATGGATAAGTTTTAGATCTTTTCAACCTTAACGGATGAGGCGTTGTTGCTAGATGATTCTAGCGCAGCAGCGATAATAGCCAAGTGGTGGAATGCCTTAGCAGGTGGGACAGTGACCTTGGACTTATCCTTAGCCTCAACAGCAGCGGCAAAGTTCTTGAACTCCTCTTGGACTGCATTCACTTCGTCAATCTCGACGACAGTCTTCTTGGAAGCCTCTTGAGCCGTGGATCCAGTTTGGTAGGTCACGGTAGGCTTTGGCAAAGCTGGGGAAAAGTCGTAAACAATAGAGCCTTCAGTTCCTAGGATCGTAAGGCTAGTGGACTTATCCGTGGCGCCGAATGCAGAGCCATAAGTGAAGGTTCCGATGGCGCCCGAATCAAGCTTCAAAGTTGAGTACAAGATATCATCTGTGCCTGACAGAGGTCTAATTTGCTTGGTGTGTGCGCTGATGGATTCGACTTCACCCAAAATCTCAGTCAACAAAGCCAATTGATGCACACCACCATCACTCAAATAGCCTCCGATGTGCTCAGGGTTCATTCTCCATGGTGTAGAAGCGTACTTATTAGAAGAGTTCCATGGTCCCGTGGCACTGTAAGTGAAGGAGATGACGTCACCAATCTTTGGGAGAATTTCTCTGACCACCTCAATGGATTTAAAGAAAGCCCATTGTTCCCAAATACCGATTGGGATGTCAGTGGATGCAGCAAGCTTAACAATTTCTCTAGCCTGTTCCATGTTGGCAGCGATAGGCTTCTCGACACCGATAGGCTTGCCATGCTTGATGGCAGATTTGATAATGTCGACGTTCGTTTGGACAGGCAACAAAGCATCAACAAAGTCAACATCAGGGCTCTTGAGCAAGTCCTCCACATCGTCGAAGACATTGGCCTTGTCAATGTTAGCTTTCTCTGCAAAGGCCTCAGCCTTGCTCTTAGTTCTGTTGAAGGCCGCAGAAGGCTTCAAGTTGTCGATGGACTGGATAACTGGCAAGTGAGCATCCGTAGCGAAGATTCCTGTTCCGATGATTCCAACGTTTAATGTCATTTTGTTTAAGTAATTATAATAAGGAAGTAGTTTTACATCAGTTTCCGGGCGAACCGCTTGCCTTTTATGTCTGGTGAATCTTTTCGCGGGGGCGGGGTCCTCCACATCATGCATATGCGCATACACAGTGCAGTGCGTGCCATAGTTTCTCCGGCCCATGCAGGGCGGGGCCACCAACCAACGCGGTTGAGGCTCGTTGGCCTTCAGCTGCCACAGGCACTTTTGGGTGAGGCTCTTCATGCCCAGCACGCCTCCTCGCTTAGAACAGCTTTACGTGCTTAGTTCCTGTGGAAGACCGAGCGCAATGCTCAAATCTGCGACTTTCGCGCTCTTGTGTGGCTGGATCGCCCTCATTGAAGAGCTAGGATAGACTGCTACCAGTAACCCTAATATTCGCAAATCTAAGGAGAAACAATTGCGCCGAGAATCTTAGATCCCCGCGCCTCTGAAAAGTGGAACCGGCGACGCATGTATAACGTCTTGCGCAGAAAGCGCGGGGGCATTTGTGCACTTCTGCAGTGGGGTGCCGTACCTTTTGGGGAAAATTTTCTTTTGCCAGGAGCGGTCTGATAATGGTGAAGTGAAGTCCAGCGGCAACTCAATTGCCAGGGGGAAGGGTGGTGTCTGCTCACATGCTCAAACAGAATAAGATGTTTCAGACGGGTATAGCTCGTTCACCATGGTTGTAGGAGAATAAGGACACTAATGCTCAAGGTTCCAACATAGGACTTGAGGTTTAGTGCAAGTAGTGGCGCTATTCCTTGTGTGGACACCGCTTGTTTTGTCAGCGACATCAAAAAAGCAATTTAAATATACTGAAGGCAGCGGATGGGCGGTTTTCGTCTCGAGCAAAGTGCTGCCCGTCGAACAGAGCCGAAGTGCAAGACATTCGGGAAAGGAGGACGAAGAGCATAAATTTAATAGTTCGAGGAGACCAAAAGCAGTGGGGTCTTTCTCCGTGAAAACCGAAAACAAAAGACAAAGAACAAAAAAAACTGTGGAATCGAGGGGAACAGTCTCCTTAAATAATGCACCTGTTAATTTGCAGCCACTCACGAACGCCTCAACCAACAATATATATAGTGACGCTCACCCCGCTAGAGCACAAAAAACCTTAGAATTATAGCAACAAGAGGAAGACAAAATGACACGTCAGCACATGCCATTTTCTACCACGTGAAGAATTCTTGTCACATAGACAGGCTATCGTCCATATATTAATCACTACCATCCTTGGCGAAAGGACGATATGCCGCGCGGGACTTACCCCAGATCCAATCCTACCTTACACTTGCTCTACATTACTGAGTGAGTCATTTAAAGACATAGCGAAGTAAGAACATGTCACAGAAATCGGTTGACGTCATTGGGATAAAGTCAAGATCCCGAGCCCAAGCTTTGTTGCAAGTGGTATCGTGTGGCTTCGAATGCCGCTGAGTTTCGGTCGCTTTCTATTGGCAAGCAGCAGAAGGCTCAAGAAAAAGCACAAAAGTGCAAACGGGAGACTGATAAACCCAGGCCGGCGGTAGCGCTGAGATGTATTGGCTTGCCAAGACTTCCGGTCATGTCCCCTTCTGGCACCCGTTGCAAGGGACTGCATACAAACAATGTGGTTTCCATTTTCCATGCCCTCACCTGGTCTTGACAATACAGTCATCCCAACAGTATAGGTGTCCGGAATCCAGGTATCCAACCCATCCCAAGAACGCAACAACAAAGAACCCTCACTGGACCTTGCGTCAAGATATCATGTCCGAAATCCACCAATCAGGTGAATTCAGGGAGCTGCCAACACCGGAGCCTAACCAGTCCCCACCTCCCAGCGAAAGTTCTAATCAAGAGGCTGCCTCCACCGATAAACCAAGACCTGACTTGGACGAAAACGAAAAACAAGACACTTTCCAACATATGCCATCGGAATTGCAGGCATCATCCACCACAAAGACCGCTGATGAAGCTGACAGCGATAAGGAGATTGATGAATATGACCCCGAGTCCGTGACTTTGGGTGGCCAATCGCCCCTCATAAGCGTGTCTACAAGCAGCCATACCGAAGCGCCAGAAGAAGCTGAAGAAGCACAAACCGCCAGCCTGGCTATCAGTCGCGCCCCAAGCGAGGAAAGTGAAGATGCCTATGAGCCAAGAAACCCAGACGAAGGAACAGCGGACGGCACTGCGCATGCATCTGTGACTGAAGATGAAGATGGCTACGAACCAAAAGCGTCAGGTATTGAGGACGCTGAGGGCGCATCGGATGACTATGTGCCTAGCCAGAATGCAAGCAACACAGAAGGCATGGCGCCTTCCGATGACGAGGATGATTATGACCCCGAGTCCAACATCATTTCTCCTGTTGTAGAGGAAAAAAAGAGCCCGCATCTCCCGCCAAAGCCAGAGTCCTCTTTGCCCACCGCAACCGAGGCGCCAAGCCTCCAAGAAGCCTATGATGCTGTTATGAATTCCGATATTGTGAAACTGAGTGAATTTACCAGCCTATCAAGCGAGGATCAGATGGCAGTCATCCAAAAGCTCTTACAAGAGAAGAACATAGTGTTACCCACCATGCCTGCACTCGAAGGCTCTCAGTCTTTGCCAGCCAACGCATCAAACCCACATTGCAAAAGACCAAACCTAGATCAGCCAATGTCCGAGGAAGAGAGGTTGGCCTTCGACAAGTATCTTTCTGGGGAACGCTTTTACTCAGAATGGAAGAATATAGACACGCTCCCCGATAATCTGCGCTTGTTTGTTGGCAATTTGCCTTCAAGCTCTGTTTCGAAAGAGGATCTATTTAGAATATTCAGCAAGTATGGGGAGGTGGTGCAGATCTCTATCAAAGCCGGGTACGGCTTCATTCAGTTTATTTCTGCAGAGGCCTGCGCTGATGCAATAAAAGGCGAGTCCGACGTCCCATTGCATAACAGAAGCTTGAGGCTAGATGCATCGCGCCTGAAGTCGAAAGAAAAAAAGTCTGATGCTGGAACAGGAAGGGAGCGGAATCGCGATGATGAACCATCTCTGAAGAGAATGAGGGAGGGCGCAGAGGTCAAATTGTTTAACACTGGACTGGCCGATGCTTCCTATGTCAATGAAGTCGAGAGAGTGTTGTCCCATAACAACGTCACCTACTCTCTTAGCAATATTGAGCAAAATGACCTTTCCGAGGCAATCCAAGATGCAGCATATCTGGGTGTTGCGGGTGCATGCGTCATCAAGAAGGACAGCGTCGATCTTCAGACATTTGAATCCACAAAAGATGGAGGTATCAAATTTGACGAATACCTTGATGTCGAGCCCTCAATTGCTTGTACCATATTAGGAAATCTCGAATCATTCAAAAAGCAGTCGCGTGATGGCTCAAGTTCTAGAGGTGTTCAACGCAAGGATCACGGAAAGAGAAGTGATTATGAAAGAGACGACCGTGGAAGAAACGACCGCCATGGAAGAAATGATAATCATGGAAGAAGTGATAATTACGGAAGAAATGAACATCACGGGGGAAATGATCACTACGGAAGATCGGACGCCAACAGCCGCAACCGGGGACGTGGCAACCGGAACGGATGGAACAACAGCGCGCCCAACCGACCACAAAGATACCAACAACAACAACCTCAATACCAAAACTATGGACCTCCTGCCAATGGTCCTGGACAAAATTTTCCAGGAAATTATGGACAATTCCCAAACCAGGCATATCAAAGTGTGCAGTATGCGAACCAGGGTCGTCCTGATATGCAGATGCCCTATGGAGGTTCTGGGTTTGGGCCATCATACAGCCCTTCCCTCTCCCAGCCTCCTCATGTAGCAATGGGTCAGCCACATCATGGAAACGACCAAGCTCTTCTACAGACCCTCAGAAACCTCGACCCGCACACCATGCAACATGTCGTGAACATTTTACAACAGCAGCCACAGAACCCGACCCAATACCCCAATGTATCCATGGGCAGAGCCCAACAAAACATGCAATTCTCAAATGCGAGCAGCCCAGAATTCCAAGCTCCAACGAGTCAAGTAAATCATCTTCTTTCTCAGCTCCAAACTCAGCCCCAAACTCAGCCCCAAATTCCGCCCCAATTCCCCACAGCGTCACCAATACCTCCACAACAAATTTTTTCGCTGTCGAATGGAGCGCCATTACCACAAGCTCCACATCCTGCGCAACCCAATAATGCCATGATGGACATGTTAGCCAGACTAGAGAAAAAGTAGAGGGGATCTCGGGAAAATCGTCATAATTCTAGGTAGATACAAGGATCCCGCCACAGACTACAGTAGAGCATAAACTCCTAGCTAAAATTGATGTAAATTTGTAGTGTAGGATGTATTTATCGCTAATCGACCTCATCAACAGTGTTGAACTTGAGCTCTTGAGCACCATCCTCCTCCTCCAATGCGTGGTCCTCGTATTGGTCTTTCAACCTTTCAAACTCCTCCTCGTTTTCCAAAACCCCACTGATTCCGATGACGTTACACTCATTGAAAATCTCCAAGACACTTTCTGCCTCTTCGACCTTCATGGTTGCAAAGATTTTGTTCACCTCATCTAGCGATCCAGAATTGATTGCTTGGCGCATTTCTGGAGACAACTTTTCCATGAAGATTTTGTGCTCAGGGGTGCCTTCGACAGGGGTATTGACTTCCAAAGTTGTGCTTTCATCGAGAGCCTTCAATTGAATCAACGCCTCCTCATCGTTCGATGCACTGTGCTCTTCTTGGATGACCTTACATCTGTTTTTGATGTGAGCCACAGTGTTTTCAACATCTTGGTTGAATGCTTGGCTCGCAGGCAGCTTGGCATCATTCAACTTCGAGAAGAAAAGAGAAGTTGCACGGATGGTTTGGTCCTTAGAGGCATTGACGCCGGCCAATTGCGAGATGTATTGCAACAACAAAGATTGGTAGACAATTTGCTTCGTCTTTTGGGGCTTGTTTTCCAATTGAGCATCAAAAGCAGTCATTATCAATGAATCTTTTTGATGTTCTGTACAAATATAATGATGTTTGATAAGGAACTCAGCAGATTTGTCTAGCTGAGTGTACGGAATTTCCGAGAACTGCAAGGTTTGGGGAAGAACTTGGAGTTCGTCGAAGATCTCCTCGTCTGTCTTTGCTACCTGGGTTTGTTGCGAAGTAGCTGGCGCATCACTTTGGGATGGGGCGGTGGCGGAAGCTTGGGCGGTGGTTTGTGCTGGAACGGCGGCTGGTGTTACTGGAGCTGCAGAGCTGGTGGACTTGGGCGCAGAGCTGGACGCACCGGCGGAAGTAGCACTGGGCGCAGAACCAGAAGCTGTGGAAGTAACCGGAGAGGCCTTGGGCACGTTGGGTTTGACATCGTCGTCCTTATCTTGATTCAAAAACGAGCGGTCAAACCCAGTATGGTAGTCGTCACTGCTAATCAACAAGGATTTCTGGTACAACAAGTCATCAAGCTTGAGGGATTGTTTCAGCAACAAATCATCGATTCTCTTTCTGTGCTCGGTCAAGTATTGCATCAACTTTGAGGCGTCCAGTCTTGCATCCGGATGATCCTCCTTGATCTGGGTGAAGAGGTCTTCTATCATTTCGTTGTATGGCGGCGTGTTTTCCAATTCTTCAGCATCAAACGTGAGATCTCTCAAGCCCTTTCTGATGGAGTTGTCCTTCTCTGCCTTCAACTTGTCAAAGTCAAACTTTTCCTTGGGGTCAAACTGAGAGTTGACCAAAGCCATGATTTTCTGAGTATCAAGCAAGTCTGCAAGGGGGACCTTGTTCACAATCAAGTCTACCCGCTGGTTCAATTTGGCGTACATGGTCAACTGCACCAAAATGGACTTGATCTCGATGTTTCTCTGTTGTCTCTTTTCATGGATGTCTCTTTGCTTCCACTTGATAAAGGACTTCTTGTCCACATTGGGATGGACCTCAATGTCCGAGTCGTCCGACAATTCAATCTTGTCCCATTTGGAGTAGTCGATTGGCATGGTGTACTGTTCAGGAGTGGGCGTTAGAAGCAATTGATTTGGGGCTCGAAATTGGTTCACAACCGCCCTTCGCGTGCAGGACACACACATTATACAAGGCAGTCCCAGGGCTATGTCCACCGACGGGTTTGCCACTCACGCCGCAAGATAAGACCGAATCTGGGCCGTACTTGTGTTACACAGTGGCAAATGTGCATACCCCAGCCGGCGTGGGCCACTCATGGAACACGTATGAAACCTCCATGAAGCATTCTTGTCGAGACCCCTAGAATCCGGATTATTTTCGTGCAACCGAATGGCATTGATGGTCTTGTTCTGAGACAAGTGGACCAAAAGGAGAGTGAATTCACCCTAGGATGACACTATGTTACATATATACGGAAAAACCCTTCATCTTGAGCTGGTTCGATGCAGACCTGAACCACTTCTGAAACAGGTCCAGCTGCCAAAAATGGGGGACACTTGTCTGGTACAACTTCTAGAGACAGGCATGGCGACAAGTGTTCTTCCATGGAGGTACAATCAGACCCATTCTGAGTATAGGATAAAATTATTCCAATTCATGCCATTGACGAAAGTGCGGCAATCTTTATATGGGAGGACTCTCGGCTGGCTGCAAAAATATAACCTCATTTGTGCAGGTTCTCAGTAGATATAAAATGGCCCGACGCTTCTGGATTTTTGGAACCAAGATGTCTTATTTTCCCAAAAGAGTTTGGTTAGTAGTAGAAACCGAGAGCTATTTCTCAAGCGCAAAAGGATTTTCCTCAACACTACGATATACGGCGACGTGAATTCTCGACAGAAAGACTTTTTGACAACAGCAAAGGCTTGAGGTTGGGCTACTGACAGCAGCAGAGGCCCATGACTGAACCTTTTCAAAATCTTTTGGTCGTCGAAATTGGTGCTGCTAGCACACAAAGCTCGGCTCCTTTTGTTAAAAGGAATAAGCACCCCGATCTGATACAAATTACAATACATCGAAGCTTTGGCGAAGCCAGTCAATGCCGGAATATTTATTTGATATATCAGGTCTACTGATTGATATGCAAAGATGATTGGCAATTCACGACAGAATTGTTTTTTTTTTTTTTTTGCACCATCTTGTTGGCCTTAAGCCTCTCCATTTGGTCTCAAGCCACAGAAGAAAGCGTAACCATAACCAGTGGTTTCAAAAGTGATGGTGGTACCCTTGGAGAAATAGAGAACGTCTCCTGGGGAAACAGAAACCTTCTTTCCGGTTTCGTCGGAAATATAGTACTCTCCCTCAACCTCCAAGATGATCTTCATCTCGTCATAGTGGTAGTGGTAGACCAATGGCTCACCCTTCTCTTGCTTATAGAAACCGCAAGACATTTGCTGCTCCTTTGGCGCGTCGGAGGTGAAGATGTCACCCAAGAAGGAGTTGTTACCTGGAGATGGGATTTGAGGTGGCTTGACTTCCTTTCCCTCAGCGGCTGGCTTGTATAACATAGGCATTGTTGATTATTTTGTTTGAGTGTTGGATGGAGGCAAAGATTCGTGCGAGTGAGGCTGGAATCGAATTGATGTGGCCTTTTCAACTACGAACTGCAATAGCTCTTCGACTTATATACCCACTGGAGGATTAAGAATGCCCAAAGCTCGATAATCATGGTGCTCAATTCGGCTAAATGATGCTAGAGGTAACCCTTAAGGTCGCGATATATTACCAAGTGCGGGGCGATTCCGCGAGGTTATCCGTAAACAGCATTAATGTCCGGAGCGCGTAGATAAGACTGTTTCGGGATCGAACTAGCGCATATTCCGCCAAATTAGATCAGGGGGTATTATCCAAAAGAGTGGAAGCAGAGGATGTAGTGTATTTGGTCCTCAAGAGACTTAGAAAAAAGGGATTAAAAAAAAAATAAAATAAAGAAGAGCTTCAACCCAGGCAAAAAGAAAAGCCCGACGCGGGGGTCGAACCCGCAACCTTGAGATTAAAAGTCTCACGCTCTAGCCATTGAGCTAGCCAGGCTTTTGTTGAGGGTAAACTAATAAATACAGCCGGATCGAATAAAAGTGTGAATATCTATGCGTATACTTTTTGAATGCTTGGAAACGTTTTAGGTAGGCGGTACTTCATAAAAAATTATGGAGTTTTGCAGAAGGCTTGCACCGGCAAAGAAAAAAAATAATGACTCCTGCGTGATTCGAACACGCGCATCTTACGATAACAGAACTTGAGTCTGCCGCCTTAGACCGCTCGGCCAAAGAGCCATTTTATACAGATTATAATTTGGTGCATGTACCAATACACCAACACAATGCTGCGATCAGACGTAAAAGTTATCAAATTCTCATNGATTATAATTTGGTGCATGTACCAATACACCAACACAATGCTGCGATCAGACGTAAAAGTTATCAAATTCTCATGAGCTATAGTCTGTAATTTCTCTTTGAATAACTTCTGTTGTGAAACTATCTCAGAGCTCTTCCATGAACATAGCCTCATGGAATCTAATAGCTATGTCGCATGCAACTGGGATTAAAATTTTGCAGAGTATGAATTCTCGCCAAAATCGGAACGTGTTTGCACAAAGGTAGCATCGGCAACACTGGCTCTTAACAATGTATTGCCGAAATCGAGAATAGAGGAGTTGAGAAGCTAGATAGACTACGGCGGTCAAAGTGATTTTGAGACGAATTATTTGTTGTTGCAAATGCCAGAGAAGGCAACATGGAAACCGAGCATAAAGCCTTCAAGCTCGAAAAAAAAAAGAAAAAAAATTAGTTGAAGGAGGAGTATACGAGCTCCAACCAGAATCGAGGGCATGGAGCAGCTGATTCCACGGCATCTTGAGAAGATAAATTAATTAATATTGAGATGCATATAATTCAGAAAAGGCTTTGTACACCAAGCGAGTTTGTCTTCTATCGGGCTAGAGCTATTCTGCCAACAACTGCAAGCAGATATCCAATGACTTTTCGAGGTTGGCATCGTTCATTTCGATTATATCCCTCATCACTGCCTTGTCCAAAGATGGTAGCATTTCGCTAAGGTGGCCAAAGACTTCATTCACTTGTTCGGCACTGGGCCCGCTGGCCTCAACAATTCCCCTGTCATCAGTTGGCTCAGGCAGTCCTGTTTGCGGCAGGTCGGGAGCAGGAGAAGAGATCAAGCTGGAAATTGACTTGGTGAACATTTCGGCACTAGCGAGAATCACACCCGAGGGGGACATGTTGCGACCAGAGACACTGCCATCAGACGTGGCTGGCACCAGCGTCTCCTTCCGGTCGACTGTCGATCCTTGCTGAAGCAGGGCATGCCAAGCCTCAATGTGGGCCTCATATTCATCATCGGAAATGGTCAAGTCATCACGCAGAATGTTTTGTATGAACATTATAGCTCCTTGAATAGTCGAAAGATAGTAGCTAGTCTCTCCATGCAACAACCAGGCCTCACCACGGAAGCGCTCGATGTAGTGGAGGTTGCAGAGAATATTAGGCGTCTTGGCCTTCATTATGACGAGAATTAAAAGCGGAATGAATGCATCTGCGTTGGTCTCTTGACTGTTCACGCGTAGGAGACTGAAGATGATCTTGCAACAGTTAAGGATGCAGATGATTTTGTCACGGGGAGCTCTATAGGTGTTTATCTTGTTGAGTTCAGTTTCAGCATGGTGCAAATAGTCAACGTCACGTCCAGCCGAGAGTTCGGCCGAGTCCACATCCAAATGAGTGCCCGAAACCCAGCTGTACTTCTCGATTTGTGAGGCAAGCTGCGAGTCCTCATCAATGTCGCGGCGCATTTGCGAAGTTGGCAGAAGACGATGCTTGCGTATCGCCTCTGGCGGGAAGCAGTACTCGTACAAGCGGTTCATTACCAATTTTTCCACGCCCTCTAGCGAATTTTCAATGTCAATTTCGTCCATAGAAGCAAAGGGCTCGTGCTCATGGAATTTTTCGCCAAGGAAAGACGTGAAGTTTTTGACTGCTTTTGTCATCTGTGTTGTCGTCATTGTGGCCGCCTGGCGAGAAAACGACACTAGAAAAGAGCGGATATAACGAACGAGGGGGTCGGCGCTCTTGACGCGGAGCTGCGCCAAGAATGTGGGGAAGTCAAATGGCTTATGGGACTGCTGGTGCTGTTCGCTGGCATCAACCTTGCTGGTGAGCGAGTCTTTGCGTGTAAGAGGCACACGCGGAGTAGAGCCTGATGTGGAGTTTGGTTTTGTGGGCGCCGCTCTTGATTTCGAATCTGATGTTTGGTGTGTGTGTGCGCCTTCTGCGTGGTCAGCGGGTGGTTCCTCCGGGACTTGGTATTCTTCCAAGGGTTCCGGAGTTTCGATGGCTAGAATATCTGTGGCTTCTTTGTCGTCAAGATCTTCAGGGTTGTAAGCTTGGATAGTCATGTTTAGATGAGAGGCACGTGGCGCTGGTTGGACCAGAGTTGCGTCGGCTGGTTCAGGCCCTCTATTCGAGGCGTCCGGGGTTTGCAGCGACACGGCCGCTGTCCCATGGGTGAGGTCTGACTTCTTCTCATCGGTATCATCATCAGACTCCGAGCTTTCCGAGGCGCTGGAAGATACCAGAGGTTGATGCGATGCTGGTCTTGGAGATAAGGCCTTGGATTCATCCTCATTCTTGGCTTCATCCTCAGTCTTGTGGTCATCCTCAGTCTTTTCATCCTCAGTCTTGTGGTCCTCGGCCTTTTCATCCTCAGTCTTGTGGTCCTCGGCCTTGTGATCCTCGGCCATGTGTTCATCCTTATTATTAGGTTCACCCCAAGTTTTAGGCGACGTTGGGCCGGAAATCTGCGAGGAACGAGGGTCATGTGTCTTTGAGGATTCAGGTTCAGCTGGAGTGAGCTTGGCACCATCTTGCAAGCTGGCTGTTTTGTCTGTTTGCAAATTCTCTCGTGAGGACCGTGCCTCGCTCGAATGCTCACCATTCCTTTCATGACTCTTTGAAGTATCAGATGTTTGGGTCGCTTCCGTCTTCTCAGAGACTTCAGAGACATCAGTATTTTGGCTTTTCCCGGACTCTTCGGCCCCTTCAGCCTCGGGACCTCCATGTTTAGACCCTTCAGTACCACGTGAAATCTCACGCTTCTCAGACTCTGGTGCATTCGCAGACTCAGCCTGGGCCTTGTCCAGCGCGGAAATTTCCTTCCCATGACTAGAATTTGCATGAGAATCGGCACCGGGCTCCTCGGCAGCTTTTCCCGAGGGTTCCAGAGAAGCCTCCGTTAGCGGGTGCTTTGACAGGCTCGCCTCGTGCTTAGTGTCGTATTTGCCAAGAAGACCCAAGAGGCCCAAGCCCTCCTTGGTGGAATCCTTCTGGCGTTCAGCTGTGGCCTGGTCGCCGTCGCCCGCGCTGCGCTTGGATGTGATGGTTTGCGGTTCTGCAGATGCAGTGCTTTGGCTGGGCGGTCGAGACGTGGTGTTTGTGTTTGTTGTGGAGGTCGTGGCGGCCGATTTGGTGATATTAAAGTGTAGCTGATTGAGAGACATTGTGGTGGTTTTTGGCTTGGTTTGGGCTGCTTTTGGACTGTCGATTTGGCGTTCTGGTAGAATGAAAAGTCGGGTCCATAAAATCGCTGGAGATGATGTTGTTCCGGATGTGGTTCTATATTTAGCTCCAGGGTTTGGGCGGGTTCAGGATAGCGGCGTTAGCCTTCTTGTATATTGATAATTTGGTGGCACTTGTCCCCTGTTTCGGATGACTTGCGTACTGGGTGTTTCAATTGGTGTTGTCAATCGATATGACCTGTTTTGCCCCCGTCTTAAGTCCGCCTTTTGTGACTTCGTTCAGGTGTTCTACCGATTCTCAGAATGCTGGTTGATAAAGGATGGTGATCGGTTCGCACACGACAGCACGTACCCAAACAGCGTGGCTAGTCCAACACTCTGGCAAGTCTACTTTTTTACCGCCGGTGCTCTACATGAAGCCTTTTGTTCTTTTGGTTTTTCTTCTATATGTAGTTGTATGTTATGGGTTGGTTATATGAGCTTTGGTCGCACCTCTGAAGCGCGACCCTACTTGAGCGTGAGTTTCAACTTCAACTTGGGCTTAGCAGCTGCGTCGGAGGCCTTTTCTTCTTCTGTTTTCAGACCCTTTTCTTTGACGACTCCAGTTTCATTTGACTCCTCCTCAGACTTAGAACTTTCCTTCACCTCCCCTGTGGGGGATGGAGTGTTGGAGTTGCTTCCGTGAATGTAGATTTTCTTCTTCCTGCGAGAAACTTTATTAGCAGGCTCTTCCGAGAAAGGACTGGCCGCACGGCTGATAGTCTTTGCGTCTTCCAAGGGGTTTCTGGAAGAACTTGTTTTGTTCAACTGTGGCTCGTTTGGCTCTATCATAGCTTCCCTCGGTGTTGGTTTTCTTACATTGACCTCCTTGGCTTCCTCGGTCGTTGCATGAGGGGCGATTTTGTTTGCTTCATGCTTATCACCCGTTGAACCTTTTTGACCGTCATTTGGCTTTTTAATTTCCTGAATTCTTTTGCCTTCTTGATTTCTTCTCATTTCATGCATTTCCTTTGAATCGCGCGGTTTTTTGACTTCATGCAACTTTCTTCCCTCTGATCTTCTAGGAATACCAGGGGCGTCGCTGTGCAAACTTTTGACACTTGTCGCATGTGGTTTCTTCTTTATTGGTGAAGTCTGAACTTTAATCGACCCCGAGAATGGCACCAGCGAAGCCTCTATAGTCTTGTGCAAGGTGCTAATGCGAATGTATCTCATTGCTTTCTTTGGTCTTTTTTGCTTCATGAGAATTCTCACCGAAGTGCCATTTACAGTGACTAGACTTGGTGCCGCCTTGGGGATAGTTTCTCTACTTGAAACTTCTTGAGGCTTTTGCTGCGCGAGCTTATTTTTTGTGATTCGGAAAGTAAGCTTCATTTTGTTTTCAGCATCTCTTTTGACAAGTCCCCTGTTCAGCTCCTCAAGAGGTGGTTCTTCAATCTCCATAATGTCTTCTTCATTTGCAGCACTGACCTCCGAGATTTCTGGCACATGTTCCTGAACCTCGGGCTGAGTGACGGATGCTTTTGGAGGTTCAGTAGAACTTTCAACGATCTTTTCATCTTCTTGAATAGTTGACTTCTTGTGTTCCTGTAAACTTTTTGCTGATTCCTCGGTCGAATTTATCGACTCCGCAATCTTTTCTTTCTTCTTCTCTTTGGGTGTCTTCTCGCCAGATGCTTGTCCGAGTTTTATCTTGAGCTTGGGCTGCTTCGAAACCTCAGTAGTGGATTTCTCTTCCCCGAGTGAAATTCTTGTGCTCAATTGGATCTTAAATCTTCCTTCACGCTTAATGACTATTTGACCTGAGCCCAAATTCTTGGCAACAATTTTCTTCTTCAATTCATCAAATGGAACACAAGGAACGGATATTGTGACTGGGTATGAGCTCACGGTATCATAGAGGATGTCACACAAAATGAATATTCTCTTCTTGTCTTGTAAATTCAAAAGAGACGTGTGAAGCAATTCCCACAAAATCTTTTGTAGTCCAATCCCAATTCCAAAATCTCTTCTAAGAATTGCAATTGACCCCTTGACGGTTGCCTTCGCAAATGCATCACGACGGAGATTCATTTCAGAGTTATGCGACTCCTCAACAATCACCATGTTCCCCTTGTTTCCGAAACCTCCTTTGTTTTCGTACATTGTTTCGAGGGTTTTGAACTCAGGATCATCGAGCATTGATGGTGTTCCGAAAATCGCCGCCTCACTGATGCACTGTACCAAGACGTCAATAAGTTTTGATCTGAATCCCAGGCCCGAGTCTTCCAATAAACACGTATGAAGGAAGTAGTTGAGAATTTCTCCATTCTTCAAGCCTCCTAGCAAAAAGAGACCCTTGAAAGCAAGCAGCCTTATGCTTTCAAGATTTTTTGGATGTGTGAGATGCAACATTTCTTCAAAAGACATCTCTATGAGATTATTTCTTGCTAGCCTGATTTTCTGTTCGAGACACACCACAGAAACAAGTGAATGATATGACGGGACCCACCTGTCAAGCTTAGAAATTCGCTCAATTTCTTCAATGACTCTCTGATTAAACCTCTGCTCTTTTCCACCAAGGCCCAATTCCTTTTCTAGATGGAAATCGATATTTCCAGCTTCAGGATCTCCACCATGTACTAATGAACTGACTAATGACTCCACCAAACTGGAGACATAAAAACAGTCCAGAAAATCATTCGTTGAATTGTCATTGTACTTGAGGAGATTGTAAAGCAAGGTCTTCACGAAAGACGGCGAATTTCCATCTTCATCCTTGACGCATGCGAGGAATCTTGGAATCTCTTTTTGCATGAAAAAGAGACCAAAATCCTGAAATGAGTTTGATCTAGGGATGTAGCTCTTCTCAAAGCAAAACATGGATCTGTAAGCTTTGATAACATAGTCCAAACCAATGAAGCTATTCGCAGAGTTGGAGAATTCCGCAAGTGCCTTAGCAGCTGCAATCCGCACACCATAGAAATATCGACTGTCGAGAAGGGTCCTCGTGAGCATCGTGCAGTAGATCGCATTTGGTTTTTCTTGGTTACCGAAATACTCGATGGCAGAAATCTGGGCCTCAATGTCACGATCCTGTTGTAGTTGAGACCCAAACATGTAATCGGGTTGGTTCACATTAAATGTCCCGATCCACTCGAAATCAGTATCCACTCTGATCCATTCAAAAGGGTCTAAAAACTCTTCATCTCTTTTAGGCCATTCTTCAAAGTGCCATTCCGTCATGTCTTGTTCGGTCGTCAAAATATCACCCAATTTGGAGAAGACCAGCACGTCCATCGTCTCATCTTTGTTCCTTTTTAGTCTTTTGAATTTGGTGTTATATTGCACATCGAATTTGACTACCGTGTCTTTAATATCAACGATATGCTCATATGGTGTACCATCGGCTTCATGGACTCTAATGGTCATTGGTCCCAAAAATGTCTGCTGGACAGGGAAACTTTGTTCCTGGTTTAAGAGAAGAGTGGCATCTCTCATGAACGTGTCCACCATTGGATGAGGTGGCTTCGACTGTTGCAATTGGGATTGTCTGATAATAACTTCGATCATTGATCTTTTCTTGTTGAACTTCTGACTTATGTTGAAGATGGGAGCACCCACACCATAGACCCATTGTTTGAAAAAGGACTCAAGCCTGTTGCGATAAACCTTCTCACACACGTACTGGAAATGGGAGGTAGATAATGCACTGTTTTGCAAATCACCGGACATGGCCTGTAAGAACAACTTAGGCAATACTCTAGTGAAACCGAAAGACTTATCAGTTTTTGTCATTCTTCTGTCCAAGATGAATAATATGATTGGGGCTTTTAAACGGATAAAATCGAAACTAGATTCAGAGACTGGCGCTTCAAATGCTTGATAGCCTAACGGCTGCTGGCCAACATCTTTTTTGACGATGTCATCCATTTTCTTTCTGATCTGATATTTAGATTCATTAGAGCCCATTAAATTTCGAATGAATTGGAGTGCCATGTACTTAGCAATGCCGATGGTGCACCACACGTCATTAAAGGTTTGAGGCACTATGTTGACACCAGACCATTGCCCGGAAATGCATTCGAGAATAGCCTCCGTCTCAGTGAACATCGGCTCTATCACATTAGCTGGATATAGCATGTCTGATGACATGAGGGAGAGACCAGCAAAATTGTTCCTTGGATAGATTGGGTCGTGTACGAATACAATACCGTAAGAGCTGAATGGATATGATCCAAATTCGTTCAGAAAGAATTCCAAAGCCTTATGAGCAAAGATGCACGTATTCTTAGCCATTTCGCCCTCCCCCGGCAAAAAATAGAGAAGGACAGGGGAAGAGGACTCGTCTTTTTCCATGGCTTCGAATTCTTCATCATTTTGATCTGGTTCTTGGGCGGAAGAGTCATCGAAGGCCGAGAGTTCCGTGCTCTGAAAAGCACCAATTGCCCAGCCAATATGATGTGCACCGACAGGGTTAAATATGGACCACGAGACAACTTTTCTGCTGATATCTGTAGGATGTGGAGATTCTTTGGCATTAATGAAATCACCCGAGCATACGACAAGGTCAAAGTTCTCGTCGTCTTCATCCTCGTCTTTTTCATCAGACATGGGTATGTCTTCATTGGCGCTAGAAGGAGACGCGGAGTCACCATTTTTGCCAATGGTCTCATCTTCAGCTGATAATCCGTGGCCCCCCTCGGCATCTTGAATGGAAGGTATCGTATCTTCGGGGATCTCGGAGTACATGTCATTAATCGAACGGGGTATATTTAGTTCAATCGACCAACTGCTTCGTTCTAGAAGATTGTCGATGCAAGGAACCCAAGAAGATGCGGAGACATTATACTCTGAATTTGTGGTGTAAACATGCCACATCAGTTTCTCTGTAGAATCACCAGTCACGAAGTTAAGGCCGTTTTTGGGATTGACGACTTCGTAATAGATTCCAATTTGAATTGGAGCAAAAACGTCGTTGCTTGTGTTCTTGAGACGCAACTGTAGAGGGGTGGTTGATGCAGGTGGCACACGGAATGACGAGTTCGGTGTTTGAAAAGATGAACCGTCCGCTGTTTCGAGTTTATGCTTTTCAGGGAAGAAAATGAGAAGCTCCTCGGTGTTTTGGTTGGCAAATCTCTCGTGCATGTTTCCCAGAGGCATACCTGAGGGATGTTGTTGCTCTGATAAATGGCCAAAAATATAGCTTAGCTTTTGACGCAAGAGGTGATGCTGATTAATCGAAAACTCAGACGTATATGAATCCCAGATGTTTGGCAAGTGGCGTTTTGAGTAATCCTCAAAGGTGTCTGGATTGTTTATGTAGAGGTAGTCATTGTGAATGAAATCTGTTAGTTCCGAGCCATTGAACAAAACCTTGGTGATTTTCATGGAACGTGCATCTAAACGGATTGACCGAAGCGATGCAGCCGTGGGTATGACGGTCAACTCGGTGTACCCTGTGAGCCTCTTCTCTGCGAAAGAAATCTCTGCGTTGACTCTTTGATGTGCGATCTGAAGATTCTGCGTCAGTAGACTGTATGCTTTTGATTTGACATTACGGGTTTTGGGCGTCCCTGTCATTGGGTTGTAGACTCTTGGAGTTGGGGCAGCCAGCGAAGGCTGCACCTCAGGGGGCATCATACCTGAGTTAACGGGCATTCTCGTGTCAATCCGAGAAATCCTCGTTCACTTAGGTATAGATTTTGTAGCGAACTGATGGTTCCGTTTGTGAACGAACGGATGGAAGTCTTGCTGTAAAAGCTTTTATATGGGCGCTTGGTTGGTGGCTTGTTTGATGCGTATTGAAGTTGAGCGTTGAGTCGCGAGGAGTGCATATAACGCCAACCAGACTGTTCCATGACAGCGTCTTGCCACACAGGCCGGGGCCCCCTCATATCGAACCTTCTTTTCACTCTCTAGAAATTGGGCTCTTGTAGACTCAAGTTGATGTTGAGGACGTCGTGATTGTGTTATTGATGGGCAGGCCGTCTCGATATTTGCATTCAACCCGAAGACCAGGTATCGTGTAGCCCCATGTTGGGATGCTTACCAAAAGGCCATCCTGGAAGATAACCGGGACATTGCCGAAATTCTTCATGACGCTATGGCTAATATTTTTAGCTACTGGAAAGGTATTAAGAAGCTTCAGTTTCATGGATGGATGGTAAAAGCGTACCGTGTATGCAGAACCACTGGTACTGTGTATCTTTATCCACCATATCCTGTTGAATAATGTCCATCCACTCTCAGTGGTTACTGTCTGGATCAATTCTCGTGGCACTTCGTTTGATAGCTCAAAATAGACACGTCCAGACGACTTGGTTATCTCGAAGGAGACATTCAAGTAGCAGACTTTCATGCGCTGTTGTTGCGAGGACACAAACTGCACTAACCGTGGCATGAAATCCCGGTGTATTTTGGCGTAACTCCAGTGTAGATGACGAGTAGAAGAGAGCTTACTCGCTTGTTGGAAGATCCATCTCGAAAAGACTAGATAGTCCATGTCAGAGTACTCCCAAAAACGGGTAGTGCTCATAGAGAAATTGAGGGTGTTCTTGCGGGTATCAAGCTCGAGATCCTGGAATTCCTCGGACTTGATTCTTAATTCGAGAAAGTCCACAAGGTCTCTCACCTCATTTATTGTTAGTTTGAGATTTTTTTTATTGATGCATGCAAACTCAGGCCGGCCCGGGACAACTTCATTTATGGCATACCGAAGCAAATTGCGCTTTGTCATGAATATGTCTTTGTTCGAAGAGTCTTCAGCCCATGAGATATTTTGAGCTACACAAGTCTTGACGATCTGTCTCTTCTCAAAATTAAGTAATGGGCGAAATATATGAATTTGCTTCTGGCCAGGTTCAGATTCTCGGAGAGTAGGGAAAATGGCATGGGCTTTGAGCCCGAGTAGTCCAAACAAGGTGGAATTCAGCTGAAGGCGCTGCAAAAAAGTCTCGAAGATGTCATTCTGATTATGCCCCATGAAGACAGCTTGTATGTCATTGGCAGTGCAAAAGCCATGGAGCTTTTGGTGCCGAAGACCACGAGCCACCTCCTCGAAATTCGTTATCAGCCGGGGCTCCTGTGAATACTCAAGGCGTTCTATGGAATGGAGGATCCCCCATTTTTCAACGAGGCTCCCCACAGCTCGGGCTTCATGGGCTGACTCATCCCGGAATCCATGGTCGATGGTCAATGCAGTGATATGCAAATCGGGCTGGCAGAGCTTTTTGTACTTGGCCAAGTGGTAAGCGAGACACATTGAGTCCGACCCCCCGGAAAGTGCAATGACGATCCTAGCCGGGAGGTCCTGGAAGCTTTGCATCTGCTTTGCAAACGCTGCATGGGTTACAATGGAGGCCATGCGTCTATCAGGGCAAATATAGGCACCGAATGGGATCGTGGAGTGTGGAGTACCTGGTGATCTGTGGAGTATGTTCGTGGGACGTGCACACAGAGGTACTCCGCGATGCCAGTGTGTTAAGACAGACCACTTGAAGTCCGTAGCGGTCCTTGCAAGAATAACGACCTTCCTTTAGAGTTTTCTAAAGGTTAGTAGTTTTTCTTCGATGTCGTAAACCGGCTTCTTTGAGTACAAAACTTCCATATTCATATTCGCATCACTCAAGGATTTGTTAAAAATATTGTCCGGCTTGGTGGGTTTCCCCCGGAAACAGAACACATAATAATATTCAAAAAGAGTACTTGAGAGTATAAAATTATGGCTCTCAAAAACTTGTAGAGCGTCACATCACGTCGCAGATTTTATGGGGATACCGTCTTTATATATGCGCTCGATTTATTTGCAGCCAAAACCACACAGACTATAAAAAGGGCGCAAATTTTCCGCTGGCAACTTCCAATTCTTCTTCTCCGAAATTGTCAGGATTAAATTGCTTGACATTATTTCGATACGAGGGAGAATTGGTTACGGGCCTACTCTACCCATAAGGACTTGCCCTTCATATATAAAGGGGCAACCAAGTCGAATTCGATCTAAACCAAAGGACACATTAATGAGCGAAAAGGTAAGCAATGAGCGAAAAGGTAAGCCATTCAAAGCACACTATTGGAGCCCATGTATTGTCTGCAAAAACTACAAAAAGCCTAAAGTTGCAACTAAGGAAATGATTGACAATGAGGCGGTCTGTAGGTGCCCACGCAGACAAAAATACTACTTACCATCTGATGCCGGTTTCTATTGATGCAGGTTCTCAAGGAGGCAAACTCAAGTGCCGCCAATAGTGCACCTTGTCAATTCCAACTAGAAGCCGACTGCTTGCCGCTGGTGTATGACTGCATTTCATGCGGGTCGCGTGACTTTCGATCTACGGATTCTTCCCGCCCCGGCGTGCCTCCGTGCACCCCGAACTTGTGCGACTATCGAAATGAGTAATGTAGGAAAAAAAATTCCAGTTTGCATCTATCATTCAACATGGCTGAAGAGAACACGTTTTTCAACTTCCCGAGGGAAGAAGAAAAGGTCATTGAACAGTGGGACGAGCAAGATGCTTTTCAAAGGACTCTCGAGCTCACCAAGGACTACCCCAAGTTTTCCTTCTTTGATGGTCCTCCTTTCGCTACAGGTACTCCTCACTATGGACATTTATTGGCTTCCACAGTCAAGGATATCATCCCACGTTACGCCACCATGAACAAGTACCATGTGGAGAGACGTTTCGGATGGGACACCCATGGTTTGCCAGTCGAGCACGAAATTGACAAAAAGTTGGGAATCACCGGAAAGGATGATGTGATGAAGATGGGAATCGACAAGTACAACGCTGAGTGCAGATCTATTGTCATGAGATACGCCGACGAGTGGCGCAGAACCATCCGTCGTTTGGGTCGTTGGATTGACATGGACAATGACTACAAGACTTTGTATCCAGAATTCATGGAGTCCGTCTGGTGGGCTTTCAAGGAGTTGTACAAGAAGGACTCTGTTTACAGAGGTTTGAGAGTCATGCCTTACTCCACCGGCTGTACCACTCCATTGTCCAACTTCGAGGCTCAGCAAAACTATAAGGATGTTAACGACCCTGCCGTGACCATTGGTTTCCCATTGCTTGATGACGAAAACACCTGGTTGGTTGCTTGGACTACGACCCCTTGGACTTTGCCTTCCAACATCGGTCTTGCAGTTCACCCTAACTTGGAATATGTTAAGATCTTCGATGAGGAGAAGCAAAGACACTACATTTTGTTGGAGTGCTTGATCAAGACTTTGTACAAGAAGCCAGCTGCTGCCAAGTACAAGGTTGTCGAGAAGATCATGGGTAAGGACCTCGTGGGATTGAAGTACAAGCCATTGTTCAACTACTTTTACGAGCAATTCAAGGACCATGCTTTCAAGGTTATTGGTGCTGACTACGTTACCGCCGACTCCGGTACCGGTATTGTCCACCAGTCCCCAGCTTTTGGTGAAGTCGATTTCACCGCCGCCACTGAGGCCGGCCTCATTAACGAGAAGAGAACTCCTCCAAACCCAGTTGATGACAATGGTAAGTTTACTTCCGAGGTCCCAGAGTGGGAAGGTGTCTATGTTAAGGATGCTGACAAGTTGATCATCAAGCATTTGACCGAGAACGGTAGATTGTTGCTTGCCACCCAAATCAAGCACTCGTACCCATTCTGCTGGAGATCTGACACTCCATTGTTGTACAGAACCGTCCCAGCTTGGTTCGTCCGTATCAACGAGATCATTCCTGATATGTTGAAGAACGTCGAAAAGACCAACTGGGTTCCAAGCAACATCAAGGAGAAGAGATTCTCTAACTGGATTGCTAATGCTAGAGACTGGAACATCTCCAGAAACAGATACTGGGGTACCCCAATGCCTCTTTGGGTCAGTCTGGACTACCAGGAGATCGTTTGTGTCGGCTCCATTGAGGAGTTGAAGGAGTTGTCTGGTCGCGATGATATCACTGATATCCACAGAGACAGCATCGATCACATTACCATTCCTTCCAAGGAGGGTAGAGGCGATTTGAGAAGAATCGAAGAAGTCTTTGACTGTTGGTTCGAGTCTGGTTCTATGCCATACGCTTCCAAGCACTACCCATTCGAGAACAAGGACAACTTCAAGGACAGTTTCCCAGCTAACTTTATCTCTGAAGGTTTGGACCAAACTAGAGGTTGGTTTTACACTCTTACCGTCTTGGGTACTCACTTATTCAACACCGCACCATACAAAAACGTTATTGTCTCTGGTATTGTCTTGGCCGCTGACGGTAAGAAGATGTCCAAGCGTTTGAAGAACTACCCAGATCCATCTCACGTTTTGAACCAGTACGGTGCTGATGCCTTGAGATTGTACATGATCAACTCTCCGGTTTTGAGAGCTGAAACATTGAAGTTTAAGGAAGAAGGTGTCAGAGAAGTTGTTTCCTCTGTCTTGTTGCCATGGTACAACTCTTTCAAATTCTTCAAGGATGCCGCTGATGTTTACAAGAAGGAGAATGGACAAGCTTTTGTTTACGACTCCAAGTTGGTGTCTGAGAATGTCATGGACAAGTGGTTGATGGCCTCTATCCAGTCCTTGGTTAAGTTCATTCACGAGGAGATGCAAAGCTACAGATTGTTTACTGTTGTTCCAAGACTTTTGGCTTTGATTGACAACTTGACCAACTGGTACATTAGATTCAACCGTCGTCGTCTTAAGGGTGAGACCGAAGGAGGTGTCGCTGACACCAAGAAGGGTCTTAACACTCTTGCTGAGGGTTTGTTCATTTTGTGCAGACTTATGGCTCCATTCACACCATTCTTGGCTGATGGTATCTACCAAAAGTTGAAGGTCTTCTTCTCCACTGAAGACTTGATCAAGTACTCCGTCAACCCAGAAAGCAAGGCTATTGAGTCTGTCCACTTCATGGCTTACCCAGTCGTTAGAGAGGAGTTGTTTGACTCTGCTATCGAAGTTGCTGTTGGCAGAATGCAAAAGGTTATCGATTTGGGTCGTAACATCAGAGAGAAAAAGATGATCTCTTTGAAGACCCCATTGAAGGAATTGGTTATCATCAACTCCGACAAGGGATTCTTGGAAGATATTGACACCTTGAAGGGTTACATCACTTCCGAGTTGAACGTGAGAAACATTGTCATTACCTCTGACGAGGAGAAGTACGGTGTTGAGTACAGAGCTGTCGCCGATTGGCCAGTTCTTGGTAAGAAGTTGAAGAAGGACGCCAAGATTGTCAAGGCTGCTTTGCCAGAAGTTACCTCTGAGGACGTCAAGAAGTTCGCCGAGACCGGAAAACTCACCGTTGCTGGAATTGACTTGGTCAGCGAAGACTTGCAGGTGCAAAGAGGTTTGCCAGAAAAGCAAACCTCCTCTGGCCATGAGTCTAGATCCGACCGTGATGTTTTGATCATTTTGGATGTCAACTCATACGAGGAATTGCAAAGTGAGGGTTTGGCCAGAGAATTGATCAATCGTATCCAAAGATTGCGTAAGAAGGCTGGCTTGAACGCTACTGATGATATCACTGTTCAGTATAAATTGACCAAGGATGGCATGAACTTTGAGCAAGTTATCAAGACCAACGAGGACATTATCCTCAAGTGTACCAAGAGACCTTTGGAATCTTTCGGAGACTGCGAAACCAGCAGAATCATCATCGATGAGGAGCAAACCATCAATGACACCGTCTTCGACTTGAGATTGTTGAAGCTCTAAGCATTTCACTTTAGTTATATGGAATGAATCAATGTAATAGAATATCGAAGAAAAGTTGATAACTGTAAGCAAAAGGCGAATTTTCTGCTGACGCAATCCGTGGTTCATGACAAGCTTGTGAGTCGCAGAATAAATAGTCGATTTAAGTAATGATAATTGATTGTTAATACTTATAAGATCTATAAACAAGAGTGTTTGTTGGTCAATGACACTGAAACAGTGAAAACCACTGTCTTCTTGCAGGGGCAAAAAAAGCTCTTTATGCATTGTGGTCCCAGGTGAACACACTCAATCCAGCACCTCCGATAAGACCGATGTGCTTATCAGCCACCAAGACTGTGTCACAACAGCCCGTGTCAGCAGCAGTAGTATAAGTAGCAGAGACACATTTCAAGTCGTTCAGATGGTCCCAAACGCGAACAATCTGATCAACAGAGGTGACCAAAACACGGGAGTTTCCTGCCTTGCTGATGCCGGTGATTGTAGCGGATGCAGCTTTCTCCTCAAAAGACTGTGTTTGAAGATACAAATCGTCGCCGAACGAGAGCGTAGACGATAAAAGCGCATTGTCATCACCTCCGGTAAGAATCTTGAAAGTAGGGGATGCTGACAGAGACGATGGCATCTCCTCCACAAACATGGCCTTGATTCCACTCTGGTGAAGCTGTTGTCGTATGAGGGGCTTTTCCAATTTCAGTGCCTTGGTTTGGATGTTGGCAGTGATGTCCCATACGCTCAAATAGCCGTCAGTGGCACCGATGAGCATATAAACTTTGTTTTGGCACTGAATTACATCCACATTCAAAAGACAGTAGGTGGAATAAATGTCGTGCGCCAAAAGCTCAAAGGCGCCGTTGCGGTAGTCAAAGATTTTGATGTGAGAATTCGAGTAGATGGCGGCAATATAGAAGCCAGAGCCATGCTCGATAGTGGCAAAGTCCATAATCCGAAGGTCCGGGTTTTCCAAGTTGACGGGGAGACGAGCTTCCTCTGTGGCCAACACTACATGAGGAACGTCACGGGACAACTTCCAGAGGATCAACTCTTCGTTGGCAGCAGAACTCATGGCATAGTCAGCACTGATGAAGGCAACCGTCTGGAGCCCTGAAACGTGGTTGCGCATAGTCAATGAGTATTCTACCTGACCGTTGTCCAAAAGCCGGCCAAATTTGACCGACGCGTCCTCGGATGCACTGGCGACTAAGCAATTCTGATCAAGGCCGGATTTCGGTAAAATTGCCACAGAGCGGATCTCCCGCCCGTGGGTGCCTGTCGTCAAAAGCCCACTTTGTGGATACGACTGTCTGATGGGGCGGCTGTTCAAACCCAGTTTGTTGACGAAGCTGAACTGCATCCAGTCGGCAGAGTGCCTGGTGAAGCTCCATTCCCGATGGCTCCCAGCACAGTTGGTGTGAGCTAGCTCCACGTTCTGCGTCTCGTTCCAGAGGCAGAAGTACAGCGAGCGGAATCCATACACGTAGATCTGTTTGTCTTGGTAGAAACCGCCCTCGATGGAGCCCCTTGGGAACTTGTTTTCGAGAAGAGTGCTGTGGATGGGCGCGTCCTCGCCCTTGCGGAAGCGGATGACCTTGTACACACCGTCACGGACTGTGAAGAGACCAATAAACTCCTGTTCTGTGGAGTGCACGTGGCTAACGGACGTGATGGTGTCGCCCGGGCATACTTTCCAATAAACAGAAGGTTTGGGTTGTGCAGTCTCGAGGTCGTACACGGCAAGGTTGCCGTGGCGGGAGCCTATGAAGAGCAAATGGGTGTTTTCGTCGTAAAAGAGACACGTTGGCGTGAACACGCGAGGGTCGGGCTTCTCCAAGTACGTGTTGTGCACATGCAGGGTTCCAAACACAAAAGTCTTCAAGAGGAAGGGGTGGGTTCTGTTTGGGTCTACCAGAAGCGCCAATGCTCCGTGGGAAGTGTTGGTGACCAAGACGTTGATGACCTTTGACGGCAACAGAGGCTGGTCGTGTTGGGGCTCACTGACGGCGGGGGCAGGCTCTGTGTAGGTTTCGGCAATGACGTTTTGCGACGACTCCAGGAACTGCAACGACAAGATGCCGCCCGTCTGGGAGAAGAGCGCCACGAGGTTGGCCTGTGGAAACGACCGGAGCACCGACAGCTTTCCGAACTGCGAGCCGTAGCGAGCCAAATCGATGACCAGCCAGCCAAAGCGCGGGCTGTGGAAAGAGAGGGTGCCGGGCGCGGACATGACCACAAAACCACCAGCAAAACCCAACTCGGCAAACTGCTTGATGGCCGACGCGGCGGCTTTGCTCTTGCCCACGGGGGCAGCAGGCTCGAGTGCATAGAGGGCGGTGTGGGCGGCCGCGTCGCTCATGTCAAGCATGCGGATCTTGCCGTCGGCGCCTCCGGTCACAAACGACGGCAGGGGACCGCCAATGGCGTCGCCGCTCCAGATGTGCTTGCCCTCGTGGCAGTGGTCGAAGCAGGTGACCTGGGCCAAGTCGCCGGCGCCCGGCGCATAGCGCCAGTACCTGGCGGTGCAGTCCTCGCCGGTGCTGAACACCGTGACCTCGTGGTCGTCTATGGAGGCAAAGCTCAAGGACCAGATGCGCGAGCCGTGGCCCCAGCCGGTGGCCAAGAGCGCGCCGGAGGCAAAGTCGTAGAGCTTGATGGAACGGTCGTCCGAGCACGACACGATGTAGCGGCCCTGCGGATCGACACGCACCTGGAAGATGGAGCCCTCGTGGTCCGTGAGGTTGTGGAGGATCTTTCTGTCGTGCAAAGACCAGATGATCACGCCGTTCATCACGGTGCCTGCGGCCACGAGCACGCGGCCGTCCGGGCAGTGCTGGATGCTGCCGCTGTAGAGAATGGACTTCTCGTGGCAGTGGATCTTGCCGCCGAAGGTGTAGGCGGGCACGGCGCCGTGGAGGGTCACGTGGACCCGGAGCACCTCGTTGTGGGAGTTGAGGAGGAGGAGCTCGGCGGCCGCAGCGCCGGCGGCCACGGGCGCAAACTCGGCCAGGAGAATCCACTCGTTGATGCCTTTCTCGGCGGCCCGCTCGGGGCGGGCCATTTCCACCACGCTGAACGAGCGCCCGCCGGCCAAGGCTGCATATGCGCCGTCGCTGGACACGGAGATGGCGTGGATCTTGTTGCGCCGGAAGACGCGGACCTTCCAGAGCTCCCGCACGGAGTGGCGGGGCTTGTCGACGTGGAAGCAGCGCAAGACGGGGCCGTAGCCCGCAAGCACCACGTGCTGGTCCACAAAGCGGAGGGCTGTGACCGGCCCGTAGTGGTGCGCCTCCTGGAGGAACTCTTCGTTGCTGGATGAAATGCCCATGGGGGTCAGAGGGTGCCGGCACGTGCACTGGGTGGGTCTGGACAGGGGCCTGGCGGACTGCAGTGTCTCAGTGGGTACTTGGGGTGGAGCTGGCTGGGGCAGGTGCAATTTTCCCTCTTCGCAGGCCTCACCTCGCGGCACTGCACACAGCACCCGCGGCTCCCAGTGCTGCTGCGCTCGCCGGCTGCCGGCTGCAACCGCCTGTCTGTCGGGGCTGCGACGGGCTCTTTTTGCTCTGGGCGGGGGGTTTGCTTTGTTTGTCTTGCTTTTCTGGAGTTTCGGGCGGTGGGCGGCTTGTGGAACGGCTGCTGTGGCCTGCATCTGGTCCGCGCCCGAGGGCCGTGAGACTCTTGGTCTCTTTGGGCCTGTTTGGCAATCCAGTGCTCTCTTGTCAGGCTGGCCACTTCTGTGGGTGGTCCGAGGGTTGCACAGCTTTGCAACACTGACGCTTTACTGACTGACGGTTTAAAGTGATTGACCCTTTACTGACTGAGTCATTATAGTGACTGAGACTTTATAGTGACTGACGGTTTATAGTGACTGACGCTTTATAGTGATTGACGCTTTACTGACTGACACTTTATAGTGACTGACGCTTTATAGTGACTGACGCTTTATAGTGACTGATGCTTTATAGTGACTGAGACTTTATAGTGGCTGACGCTTTACTGACTGACAGTTTATACTGACTGACAGTTTAAAGTGACTGAGACTTTATAGTGACTGAGACTTTCTAGTGATTGACGCTTTACTGACTGAGTCATCATAGTGACTGAGACTTTATAGTGACTGACGCTTTGTACTGACTGACGCTTTGTACTGACTGACGCTTTGTACTGACTGTTCAAACTGACTGTTCAACACTGAACTTTCAACACTGAAACAACAGACACTTTGGACTGAAACTTCAACAGACACCTTGAAACTGAAACTTTAACAGACACCTCGAAATTGAAACTTCAACAGACGCTTCATCACCGACTTTGCAGCCACCAAATAAAAACAACCAAATACAAACGACCAAATACAAACTTTCAACGTCGTCATATTACTATACCCTTTTCACGTCGCCTACAACTTATTTTGGGCCTTGAGAATCTGACCGATCGAATCGTTGACCGATTGCTTCAAGTCAATAAGCGGGAACCCAAGAATTTCCCTTGTCTTGGTGTTGTCCACCTTACTCAGCTTTGCAAAGGCGTCCTTACCCGATCCTGGCTGGCCAACTGGCAACTTGCCCTTCAACAAGCCGGCATTCAAAATGTCCAAAATGTCCTGCGTCGCAAACCTAGCAGACAGAAGCAACAATCTCTGGTTGGACAAGCCCTTCTCAAACGCAACCAAGTGGGCCTTGGCAACATCTCTGACGTCCACAAAACCTCCCTTGAACGGAGGGATCTCCGACTCGGGCGTCATCGTCACAAACTTGTTCAAGATCTCGGAAGAAGTGTTCAACTTCCCCTTGATCTCGCTGTCGAAGGCCTGCGGACCGAAAACGAACACCGGGTTGACGTAGTTGATGGTGAACTTGGGCTTCTCCTGCGCCACAAAGTCCCACGCAGCACGCTCCGCAAACGTCTTGGATCCCCTGTACCCGTCAACGTTGTTCTTCTTGGCCTCTTCCCAAGTGATGTCGTTCCACGAGTCCTCGGTGTTGGTGTAGTTGACATCAGAGGCGTGAGCATTGTCGCCAATGGCCGCGTAAGACGACGTCACAACCACGTTTTTGATTTGCGTGCCGTATTCTTTGATGGCGCTCAACGCGTTCTTTGTACCCTCCACAGCAGGGATAAGAAGATCCTTCTCAATGTCCTTGGCATCAAAATGGAATGGCGATGCAGTGTGCAAGAACACAGACACTTCGGGGTGTTTCTTCAAGGACTCGTCAAAGGCGCCCTTCTGTCCAACATCCTTGACAATCTCGTACGAGAAGTCCTTTGAGTTGAGGAGTTTGGAGAGATGGTCTCCCTTCTCTTGGGAACGCACGGAACCCACCACCTTATATCCGTTTTTGAGAAGCTCAACCACAATGTGTTGGGCGATGAAACCGGTGGCGCCTGAAACGTAAACAGAGGACATAGCGGCAGGTGTTTTGTTAAGAAAATCGATGATAAGGGTCAAAGCTCGGGATGTATAGGCAAACGCAGGGATTGGTCGAGTTCAATTGCGTGGTGTATTCAGTCTGAGCGTAGAAAAGAGTCTAAGTATTTCAGGAGAATTCCGAGCAATTCAATTGAATAATGAGAGTTTTAATAAAGAAGGAGTCTCCTTTCCTATTTATAAGTGGGGTAGACATTACTCAGCAGGTTGCGAACTGCAATGTGCAGTGGATTGCGGAATTACGAACATAACTTGGGCTGGGTGTGGCTGCGCGGCAGGTAAAATTAAATGTCCTAAGGAACACTGAATACTTCGAGGGAAATTGCACGCGATTTTTTAGGTCGAAAAAAGAAGTGGCAAAAAATGATTTCGCCCAGGATCGAACTGGGGACGTTCTGCGTGTTAAGCAGATGCCATAACCTACTAGACCACGAAACCACTTTGTTGAGTTTAAATCCTGGTGCTTTGCCTGACATTTTATTTCTTATTATATCACTTTCACTGTGAACCTAGCTACATCACTTTCACTGTAGCTACATCACTTTGATCACTGCGCACCTATACAAGAACTGTAATAAATGGAGTAATGAAGCAATTCAATTTTGCTGCAATGAAGGAGAAAAGGTCTTCCATGAAGCCTGTGGTTGGGCTTCTTTGTT
Source organism: Metschnikowia hawaiiana (assembly GCA_002893645.1). Taxonomy (NCBI): domain Eukaryota; kingdom Fungi; phylum Ascomycota; class Pichiomycetes; order Serinales; family Metschnikowiaceae; genus Metschnikowia; species Metschnikowia hawaiiana. The sequence continues at coordinate 118,417 of NXGY01000018.1, forward strand.
TCAGCCAAAAACGGTCCAGAATCCACCCCTTTCTTGAGTGCATGCCCTCGTCACCCCTTTGCTATTGAGTGAAGGCCCGAAAAGTTATATGGGTAATAGATTCGTATATGGAGAGTATTGGTTGTTGCTCCAACGTAATGTCAAATGAAAACCTGTCTTCTCCAAATAATGATATTCCAGACCAACCTTGAGGCAGGAGAATGGACATGTTGCAACCAAGAGGTGAAGCTCCTATAGAATAAGTGTATCATATAGGAAAGGTGAGTTCCATATAAGACATGGCAGTACCATATAGGATATGAGTGCTCCTTATTAGATATGAGTGTTTCATAAAGGATATGAGTCTCTTATAAAAAACGAGTATTCCATATAAGATATGGGTGTTCCTTATAAGAGATGAGTATTCCTTATAAGAGATGAGTATTCCTTATAAGAGATGAGTATTCCTTATAAGAGATGAGTATTCCTTATAAGAGATGAGTATTTCTTATAAGAGATGAGTGTTCCTTATAAGATACGAGTGTTCCTTATAAGATATGGGTGTTCCGTATAAGATATGAGTTTCTTATAAAAAACGTATGTTCCATATAAGAGATGAGTGTTCCTTATAAGATATCAGTATTCCTTATAAGGTATGAGTTTCTTATAAAAAACGTATGTTCCATAAGAGAAAGTGTACTCATAAGCTAGCAGTCACTGGGTGTGAAGGACACGGAAGAAGCCGTCCTGATTCCTCGATCTTTACGGCGGCACATTTTTGACCCTGTTATGTATTTATATTACCCTAAAAAATAACCCCATATTAATTTTAAAAAGAACGGCTCGACCTTAAGCACAGAATAGAATCTTAGAAAATAACTTGTGGCACCATGCACTGGCACATTCGCAGAACCGGTGTCTCATGATCATGAAAGGCTTTTGTGTGTGTGTGTGTGTGTGTGTAGTAAAGCCCAACATTCTCTGATAAACCCAAGGGCCAACTAGAGTCAACTAGTCAGCAGTAGTGAAAATGCAACCATGCACAGGGCTTGCGCCATGAAGTAGCACACATGAAGCAGCCCCGGATCACCAAGGCGTTTTCATGTGAGAATAGAAAAAAAAAGACGACGATATCAGAGCACGTCAACGCTCGGTGGCTTCTTAGTTGGTGTGGGAAGCGGTTTTCTCGGCATCGACAGCTTCTTGCTCGACCTCCTTGTTGCTGATGGTCTCGGAAGAAACATCGCCGGCAGCGGCAGCCAATCTCTCAGTTCTGACCTGCTCGAACAAAGCCTCTTGTTGCTCCTTGGTCAACTCGTTCTTCTTCTTACCCTTGATGTGGTACATTGGGTTCAATTGGTTAATGGTAACGTTCTTGAAACCTGGCAAGTGGCCGTGCTGCTCCTCGTAGTACATCAAGAAGACAGTGACAATGATGAAGAGCCAGTACATGTTGTAAGAGATGACAGAGCCGTAAGTGGCAGAGTTTTGCCAGCCCAAAAGAGAGTTGAACACATCCCAACCGTTGTCGGTCTCTGGGTTGCAGCAGTTGACGTGCCACACAGACTTCTTGATGTCGTAAGTACCTGGGCCAGAACCGTTTTCGGAAGCATCACCACCAGTCTTCTTGTTGAAGACGTAACTCTCGAAGAACCAAACACCTCTGGAGAACAAACCGGCAGAGATAAGGTACAAGATACAGGTTGAGATGATCAAGAAAATCTGCAAGGAAACAGTGGAACCACCGTAGTACAAAGCGACACCCACGAGAATACCGGCAATCAAACCAGTAATCACAGGAATTGGGAAAGAAGTGGCTGGAGAAGACAATCCAACACCACCGACGAAAACAACGGCCTCCAAACCTTCTCTCAAACAGGTGATGAAAGGCAAGATGAACATAGAGTATTTCTTGGTGTAGTGACCGATTCCGAGCTTGGCGTTCTTAGGTTTCTTGATCAAGGCTTGAGCCAACTTAACTCTCCACTTCTCCTTCATCTTGTTGATACGCAACATGGCAAGACCCATAAAGGTAATCAACACGGTGGCAATCATACAAAAGGTACCTTCCCAAAGGTCCTCGGACTTGGACCAGATATCGTTCTTAAGCGAGTAGAAAGCACCGATAAAGGCACATCCAAGAATCAAACATAGCACCACGCCCGATATCGAGCCTAGCCACACTTGTCGTTTCAACCGCTTGTAGGTGACAGGATCGTCGGTGGCTCCACAAAGACCTTGCTTCAAGAAGGCCAAAAGGACCGACACCACCACAACGGCCTCCAAGGATTCTCTGAAGACCACGAAAAAAATTTGCACGTTAAAGACGTTCACCATTCTGCTGAGGTAGAAGTTCTAAGGGGTGGGCCGCAGAAAGCTGGATGCAAAGCTGACGGCTTAGAAAAGGGCGATGAAGTTTTTCACGTTGGAAAGAAAAGTAGAAGAAGGTGACGGGTATGGCGGCATGCCCATGCTTAAATAATGAAATCGGCACAATCCCCCCATAAAAAAAAAATACGAATGCGGCAAGGCCCTGCAACTCTCAATGCCAAAAATATGCAATCACTCTCTACGGACTGCAAGCTCATGCACTTATGCGCGCGGCTCACCTCATACACACCGGTTTGTATCTTTCATCTTGTCCTCAGAAGCATCTTGACTGGCTGTCACAAATTGACAGGATGGCTGACAGCGCTGACACCACCAAGTTTTGCGGGTCTCAGCCGCCCAACACAGAGAAGGCGCCCGATGGCAGCCCAAAACAGCACACTGCCCCGGCCAAAAAAATCAGCAGCACGCAGCCAGGTCGTCTACGGCCGCTCGCTAGCTTCTGGAAATAGTTCACGGCGCTAGCAGATCCAGAGTGGTATGGCGAGAGGCTTCCGAAACTCGAACAAAGGAGCCTTGAGGAACGCTTGTGACTGGGTGGAGCTTGGCCAATACGAGGACAGGACGGCGGCGCCGTGCAGGCTCTGCGTGGTGTGCATGGCGAAATACTTACGGCGCTTAAAGGCAGTTATCTATGGGAATCTAACGCGGCCATCAGTGGCGGCAGAATGAACAATTGGCACGAAATTTCGTGCTACCACATTCTTCAGGAAGCAGCCCGGGCCCTGCTAGCACCCAGCGCGCCCTCGGGTCCCCCGGATGCATGTGCCCCAGGAGTTGTGGGAATTCTAAAAGTCCATTATCTAAGGCCAGGTGCAGGTGGGGTGCACGCACAGCGTGTACATGGGTGTTGTATGCCCGTCTGCACCGGAAGAAAATTTTTATCTCTCGCCATCGATTAGGCTGTCGTACAGCGGGCCCATTTTGCCAAGCGAAAGGTCCACCAACGACAGGCTCCAGAAGCCCGCAAAAATCGCGCTGCGTCTGTCCCGTGTGGTGTTTCGACCTCCAGCATTCCCTCGAGTATCTGTGCCAGAGACTAATGCACCAGACGCCGTGTGCGCCGGTCAAAGCAATTGCCGGTTGCGTCTTGTCCGGCCTGCTGGTGGTGATATCGGGGCTTCCTGTCGCCGTGTGATGTCGCTCTGGTGTGGTGAGGAATTCCGTTGGCTTTCTGCCTTTTTGGGCCCGTCTGGCTTGCCCCTCAGGGTAGAGCCCCCCCTCGCTCAGTGTAGCTTTACCCAATTTGTCATAGTAATTCGCACCGGATTTGGAGCCATGGCCGATGGGTTGCACCGCATGTGCGGCCGGACACTATTAGGCAGGAGATGGGTTCCGCTCGCTGATCTGCGTAAGCTCCATGGCTAAACGCACGTGAGACTATTGCCCCAAGTCGGTGGGACGGGAACTGGACCCGAAGAAGGCGCCTCTCTGAAGAACGGCCCATGAACCGTTTCCGGTGTACAGCATGGCTGTTTAGGCGTGAACAGTGAAATGTGGAAGAGTAAAAAAAGAAACTGGGCCGTAGCGACGAGAGCTCACATGACCGAGCTTTAAACCCAATCAGTGTCGAGCCTGGCCGCGTTCTTATGCTCGGTCGCTTAATCTCCTGACAGGCTGATCCCACCCCCAATGCAGAAGTCGAAAAAAAAAAGAAAGTGCAACCACCTCGAAGCAGATGAACCAATAGGCTGCCCCATTTGCTTTTTATGGTAAGTTCGCCATGGCTGCCGGTCGTTACTGTACTGGTGCTAGACCTTAGCCGCCCTCTGATCTGGTCACGTGTCCAGCCTTTCCGCCCAGTCCGCCTGTGCTGGCCTGCCTTCGACAAATTTCGTGGTCTGCCTGATTCTCTCGTTTCGTTGGCTCCGTAGCTTACAAATCTGTAGTTTGGTTTCTGTTGGCTGATATTTTTGGATTTTACGAAGTTTGCATGTTTTTGAGGCTTCTGCCATGTTGTGTGTTTTTTCATGGGCCACGGAATCTTTTTATTTTCAACAATCCATTTGGGCCAATCTTACAAATGGCCGGAATTTTTCTTTCGGATTATTGTGAATAGCATAGTTGAGTGCTTACCATTACTTATCCCAAAGACCTTGTTCGGTAGTTTTCTACTCTCTCTTTATACCCAGTGCCCGAATAATCTCAGATTTTGAGGGAAGCACAATACGAGCTCATGTGACTTCGTGTCGGGTTACGTCGATACAGTGCCCTCCAACGGGCTTCTTCTTAATTCAACGGTACATTGAATTTAACATAAGGCTTGTACATATCTGAGGCGCACCAAGCAATGGGAATTATACTTGGCAGCATAAATAACCTCACATGGGCTTATATTTAAAGCACTGTTTCTCGGCGGGTATTTCGGTTGAAAAAAGTGCTTTAAGGGCCTTCTCACGTAGAGTGCGGCGTCAATGTGACCACTTAAAGCGCCAGCATAGTCTCTTTAACTTAAGCGGCCAACATCCGCAACGAAATCTCGTATTCATGTCGCGGATACTCTGCAACTCTTGCCGGCCTTCTCTCTAATTTAGCCCGGATCTGCGTTAACCCGTAGGCCTGCGCACACGCTTACTTCTTCAACCATTTCACCAATTGCCTCGAAAAGTCACTTAAATACGCAGGTCGTACAACATACAAACAAGCCTCTCTAGAATTTTCAGCTGCTCATACCAATATGTAGAGCAAGCCACATTGTACATCCGGAAAACAGTGTTTTCTTTGTTTGTCCTGCACGCAACCGTTGGCCCCGGCCTTTATGCCCCGGGTTCCGCTCGCAGAGTGGGGGAATCTTATGATGCAAACCTCCACTGTCTCAACCTGCCGATCATAATCCTCCACACTCTCTTCCATTAATAAAATGTCCCGGTACATTGACAACGCCCGCAAAATCTTGTGTATTGGACGCAATTATGCTGCTCACATAAAGGAGCTCAACAACACGGCCCCAAAGAACCCATTTTTCTTTTTGAAGCCCTCATCGTCTGTTCTCAAGCCAAACAGTGGCCCATTCCTCGTTCCACGCGGGGTTGTTGTCCACCACGAAGTCGAATTGGGCTTTGTTCTCAATAGAGAATTGAAGAATCTTCCCGAATCTTTTTCTTCCCAAGATGCGTTGGAGGCTATCGAGGGTTATGCTTTGACCATTGATATGACCGCTCGTAATGTTCAGGACGAGGCAAAGAAGAAGGGCCTTCCATGGACTATAGGCAAAGGTTTTGATACATTTTTGCCCGTGTCAAACTTTATTCCAAAGGAAAAAATTCCCGACCCTTACAATGTCCACTTAGCATTGTCAGTCAATGGCCAAGAGAAACAGAATGATATGACTAATTTGATGTTATTCTCGATCCGTGATATTTTGGTCCACATGTCGTCGATCATGACATTGGAGAAGGGCGATTTGATTTTGACCGGAACGCCGAAGGGTGTCGGCCCTGTATGTGCTGGAGATTTGATAGAGGCCCTGTTGTCTGTTGATGGCAAAGTTCTCGAGTCCTTGAAGATCGAAAGCGTGGAAAAAGACGGGCCATATGTATTCAAGGAGACATAAAGCGGTGTTAGTAGCGTAATTCCGAAGCTGTGCAACTAAATTTGCAAGAAATTAAATACAAAATAGCAGCTGCCATAATCAAAAAACGCTCTTAGATGTAGATCTCATCCCTTGGGGGTACATACTGGCGCAAGACAATACCGGCTTCTGACATGACCTTGTGAGAGTGTTCGTCCATCGAATAGCTCTGAGCATAAACAACTTCCTGAATGCCACTTTGGACAATCTTGATTGAGCATGTCAAACAAGGACAGGTGTTGCAGTAGAGAATTGACAAATCACCCAGAATACGATCACGGCCGGCTTCCAAAAGTGCGTTTTCCTCGGCATGCAAACACAAGCACGTAGAAAGGGCCGCTCCGCTTCCTTGCCCGTTGTTACAGCGAGGGCAGCCGCCCTCGTTGCAATTGGTTAAGTTTCGAGGCGTACCATTGTATCCCGTGGCCACCACACGGTTGGCTCTCACCAAAACGCACCCCACACGGCGCTTCATACAATTGGAACGCAAAGCAGCCAAATCCGCAAGACGCATGAAGTACAGATCCCACGTGGGGCGGAGACGAGAAGGATTGACAAGGTCCAACTCACTCAATTTAACGTACAAACTCTTGATACTCGTGGTAGTATTGATGACCTTAATGTGAGACTGGTTGTTGATCTCAATCAATGGGTCTTGTGCGTTGTAAAGTATCTCGTCTGATTGTGTGACAAACTCGTCTCTCGTCATGGGCTGGTGAGAGGTCTTGAGGCAGTAGCGCTGGTACCGAAGATACACAGGGGCGTCAATAGACAAGTGGAGGAAAAACGGGCGCTTTTGCAATTGGGTGAGTACGTCCATAGACTTGATTTGAATCACAAAATGGCGCTTCCAATTGCTAGTGACGGTGTCAAGAAGCGAGGCAAAGTCTGCAAATTCATAAGTGTCTAAATCGGGGGAATATGGTGGCAAGGGCTCAGCGCCGGAAGAATCCTGATTGCCATTTGTATTGTCAGTGTCGTTTCTGAAAGAAATTATCTGAAATCCCTGAAAAGCTAGGTAGCGGGCGACCTCTGCCTTACCGGCAGAGAGGTTTCCCGAGATGGCCAAAAGCATTGTGGTTTATGTGTGTGAATGCACTGAGAGATGCCGAAAAAATGACGCTCTAGGTACGCGAATGTTTCAACTGTTGCTTGTGACTGCAAATTTTGTCGTCTTCCTGTCAATAAATCCCGGTCAATGTGGATTTACGGGTCTGTATATTCTGGCTTCAGCGTCTATCTGGAATTGATGACGTTCGAAGTCTGCGCAGAGCACACGCGCACCGTGGCGCGTCTTTGCACCGTGACGCAGTTGCAAGTATCGTAACAACGGTTAGTATAGGCTGGCCTGTCAAAGTCAACAATGACAATAACTCGAGGAAATGCTCCCTCCGCCCGCTTTCTATAGCACGCCGCCCTCAAATTCCAGAGACCTTGCCCAAATGCTGTAAAATGTTGAATATGTGGCAAAAGGTGGCACCTCTATGCTTAGATCAGGCGTCTTCACTCAACAAATATATTGTAACTTGGGGTTGTAATTCGGTTGATTAGCTCGCTTGTTCGTTTATTAGGAATCATTTGTTGACGAGCACAACACCAAATTGGTGTTGCAGCCTATCAACAGATCCGCTGTTTTCAAAAATTGCACCCAGACATGAAACACGAGAGGGGATTTTCTCCTTTTTTTATAAAGCTGCTTTTCTGCACCCCTGAATGTTGCCATATCGCCGTATATAAATATCCATGCCGCCCCGCTGCAAAAGAAGTCACATAAAGGCGTTTCATCTGGAGCGAGGTCTGCAGATGGTTTTGGCAGCTGCGGTTGCTTGTCACTTCCTGCGCAACCCTTGGTTATGTGCGCACTATCTACGGCACCACGCTTCACTTGCCCTATTTTCAGGTGAACTGGATTCACTCGAACAGCTAACCATCCAAACACAACTTGACATCGAGCTCTATCACAATCTCCACCCAACGCTTGACTCAGGGCCATTTAGTCTAGTATCGCGTCCGTGCAACTTCCCCGTCTCCACGAACTTAGAAGACTCGCGTCACACCCCACTATTCACGTTTCCGCCCACTGAGGCCCCGCTACACCAATTTCTCAACTTTGCTGTCCCCTTTAACGACAGATCTCCCAGCCTATAGTCCACAATGAAGGCATTGCTCGTCCTAGCTTTTGCATACCAAACATTAGCCATGTGTGCGATGTATGGCACTTGCGGCAAAAAGTCCGTATTTGGTGGCGATTTGCCATGTGCCAACATCACTTCTCCAGTTGTACCCTCCCCGGACGCACAAGACATTTATGAGCGTATCTGTGGCACCAGCTATGATGCACAAGAAGGATTGTGCTGCTCCCAGGGTCAGCTTGAAACTCTTGAACGGAACCTCAAGCGCGTCGACCCCTTGGTTTCTTCGTGTCCGGCCTGTCGTAAGAATTTTTATGACTTCTTCTGTAAGTTTACATGCTCCCCAGATCAGCTGTCTTTCATGAAGGTCGTCGAAGCAGTTCCTGCTGTTGACACGGGGAAAAGTGTGGTTTCTCGCATTTCTTTGTTCACGGATTCCAAATACGCCGGCGCCTTTTTCGATTCTTGCAAAAATATCAAATTTGCTGCTACGAATGGCTATGCAATGGACTTGATTGGAGGCGGCGCTTCCAATTACTCGCAGTTTTTGAAGTTTTTGGGTGATGAAAAACCTTTGTTGGGTGGCTCGCCTTTCCAAATCGACTTCAAGTATCCCACAAATCCTAGTTCCAATCTTCTCAATGGTTCGGCAAAGTCTTGTGACGATCCTACTTTCAAATGTGCTTGTTCTGACTGCCCTATCTCCTGTCCTGTACTTCCTACATTCCATGACTATTATGACCACTGCTCAATTGCTGGTCTTCCTTGCTTCTCCTTTGCCGTGTTTATTGTGTGGCTTAACATCTTCACGGCCATTGGCCTATTTCATATGTACATTTCCCGTCGTAAGAGGCTCACTTTGGACCACTTGGGAAACTTAGATCTGCCTAGAAGTGAATCTTCGCGTGATGTATCTGAGCATGATGAATCACCACAATCAGACTCGGAAGACGAATTGGATGCAGAGATAACTCACTTGCTCTCACAGGGCGAGGAGCCCAATGGGTTTTGTTCCAAGTTCAAGTTCTACTCAAATCTTTTTAATCAAAGAGTCATATCAACTCTCGAAAAACTGATTGGTCGATGGGCTTATTATTGCGCATGCAACCCTGGGGCAGTCATCCTTTGCTCACTAGTCCTCGTTTCGGCATCCTGTCTCGGACTTTTTTCGTTACAATGGGAAACCGACCCCATCAAGCTATGGGTCAGTGCAGACGAGCCTGCTCTTAAAAATAAAGAGTATTTTGAAGAAAGTTTTGGTGAATGGTTTAGAATTGAGCAACTCATTATTTCTAACCGCAATAAATCCCTTCCTGTCTTAGAATGGGATACTATAACCTGGTGGTTAGAGAAGGAGAGCCAATTATATGATCTTCGAAACGAAGAAGGAAAACTGGTGTCTCTCGAAACCTTTTGTTTCAAACCTACAGAAGAAGCTTGTGCCATTCAGTCATTTGCCCAATATTTCCTGGGTAACATTCAGTATCTTTCCCCTGAAAACTGGGAACAGCAAATATCTGATTGTGCAAATTCACCTGTCAACTGTCTACCTCCATTTCAACAACCTTTGAAGAAAAATGTTCTTTTCTCTGATGATGACATTTTGCAATCAAAGGCTTTTGTTGTGACTCTTCTTTTGAACAGTAACACTACCGATTCAAAATATACAGCCGCAGTTGATGATTATGAGAAGGCTTTGTTGAAGTGGATACAGGATATCCAGCAAGAAAAACCCAATCTAGTCATTTCCTATAGCACAGAACGGTCTTTAGAAGAGGAACTTAACAAATCAACAAACACTGATGTCAGAATTGTTGTTCTATCTTACATGGCGATGTTCTTGTATGCATCAATAGCACTCGGAGGAAAAATTCCGGTTGCTTTCAAAAAAGATGTGTTGTTACAGACGCGGTTCTTACTAGGTTTGTCCGGCATCACTATCATTATTCTTGCGGTTTTATCTTCCGCGGGTCTTTGCGCCATGTTGGGATTCAAGTCTACTTTGATCATCGCCGAAGTCATTCCGTTTTTAGTACTAGCTGTCGGCATTGACAATGTGTTTTTGATAGTAAATGAGTTACAGCGCATCAAAGAAATCAATCCGAATTCATCAGTGGCAGACAGGATTTCAAGGACATTATCCAATATTGGGCCGTCCTGCTTTATGAGTTTTGTCCTTCAGTTCATGATGTTTTTGCTCGCGGCAACAGTTAAAATGCCTGCTGTGCGTAATTTCGCAATCTATTCTGCTGGCGCCATAGCAATGAATTTCTTGTTCCAAATGTCTCTTTTTTTGGCGATTTTAGCAATTGATCAGAAAAGGCATGAAGATGGAAGGCTCGACATCTTTTTCTGGATTTCTCACAAGGTTCCCTTAAATAAGGCAGATTTCATTGATTACAACCTTTCCAAATTGATAGGCAAGCGCTTTACCCCGTGGCTTTTGAAGCCACAAATTAAAAGAGGTGTTTTAAGCGCATTTCTATTATTATTGGGAGTTTCTCTCGGTCTCATTCCCAAGATAACGATCGGGTTGGATCAGACACAGGCACTTCCTGCAAACTCCTATTTGGTAGACTATTTCAGATCGGTTTCTGACTACTTGAATGTGGGTCCACCTGTATTCTTTGTTACCAAAGAATTGGACGTCACACAAAGGGAAAATCAACAAAAATTATGTGGTAAATTCTCTACTTGTCAGGAGTTTTCGATGGCTAATATTTTAGAACAAGAATACAAGCGGGCGAATTTGTCGCTGATTGCCGAACCAGCATCTAACTGGTTAGATGACTTTTTTGGTTGGCTCAACCCAGATCTTGATCAATGCTGTCGCTTGAAAATCTCCTCGAACAGCTTTGAGCGTGAATTTTGCTCACCTTATGCGTCACCAAGACAATGTGTTCTGTGCTTTGAAGGGCGGGACCCTCCTTACGATATACTGATGAGTAGTTTCCCAGTTGATAGTGAGTTCATGAAGTTTTTCAGCCAATGGATTACTGAGCCTAGTGATCCATGTCCGCTTGGAGGCAAAGCACCTTACTCGACGTCGGTCAATTACAATGAAACCAGCATCGTAAGCAGCTACTTGCGAACTATGCATAAGCCATTGAGATCCAGCGAAGACTTCATTGTTGCGTACAAGAATTCTTTGCGAATTGTACAAGAGATGAAAGAGACATCTTTGGAAAACACTGAAGTGTTTGCGTTTTCGCCATTTTACGTGTTTTTTGTGCAATATGTGCACATTGTGAAGCAGAGTATTACACTCGTGGGGATTGCCTTTGTAATTATTTGGGCACTTGCCTCATTCTTCATGCAGCTGATGAATATTGCAACTATAATGACACTCACTGTGTTGCTGGCCATCATCAATATTTGTGGGGTCATGGCTCTTTGGAAGATATCCCTCAACGCGGTTAGTTTGGTCAACTTGGTGATCTGTTTGGGGCTCTCTGTCGAGTTCACCATTCACATATCAAAGGGGTACTTGAATGCAAAGAAACATGCAGATCTTGACGCATGCGAAGAAGATCACGTATCGCAGATAGATCGCAGTGTCGAAAAGAGAGTGTTTTTCACTACCCAGGCTCTTGAAATTATTGGAGGGTCGGTGTTAGGAGGCATCACGATCACCAAGTTTATCGGAGTGGTTGTTCTCGCATTTACAAAATCCCAGATATTTGAGGTTTACTACTTTAGAATGTGGTTTGGATTGGTTATAATAGCGTCTGCACATGCTTTGGTTCTCTTGCCGATTTTGTTGAGCATGTTCGCGACGGCCTAGGTTGCTTTTGCAGCAAACAATCATCACATATCAATAAAAGATAAGACCTTAAAGCTTATTCTCTACTCGGGTAAATGCCTCTAGGAACTCAAGTATGGAGAGTAGTGGTCGGAGTCTTGTTGCGAACGAACGACACGGATCAAGGGCCACGCAGAGCTGATGCCACAGTAATTCCCAAAAGGTAGAAAATATGGCCCAAACGGATCCTGGCTGAGACGGACCTGCATGGAGGAGCAAGAGGTGACCAGAAAGCGGCTGGCCTGCCGCACCAAGCTAGTCACCTGAGGTGGTTTCCGCGACCAGACGATCGCTGGGCATGTTCTGTGTGCAGGCCCAGCGCGAGGGGACTGGGTAATCCTCCACCAATTTCGCTGGGGCAAAATTGCGGCGTCATCACTAGGTTGCATTATAAGCACTCGACACTCATTTTAAACATGTCCCAAACCTACACTTTCAAGTGGTATGTGTGCCAACTACAGCGTTTTGTCGACACGGCGCATTTCCTGTTCAATCTGTGTTGAAGAGAAGCCCGGCGCTCTTCGTGCTTAATATGCTTGGTCAACAACAAACCAAACCAAACAACAAAAGCAAGCAGCCGCATGAAAGGGCATGCCCGCCATTTCATCCAACAATCTGGGATTTGAGCAGCAAGGCGATTCTCGAAAACCCCGGTTCGCCGGAGGGTCCGTGGCGTTCGCAAGCAAGCGGGGGCACCCCCCAACATTATGAGCTCGAGTATTTACTCACCGTAAAACATCCATACTAACATCGCAGGCCAAGCGGACCACAAGAAGTCATTGTCACCGGAACGTTCGACGAGTGGAGCAAGACTCTCCCATTAGTCAAGCAGACCGACGGCTCTTTCGAGCTCTCTGTTCCTTTGGAAAAGAAGGACACCTACTACAAGTACGTCGTGGATGGTGAATGGCTCACCAACTCCACCGAGACCACATCCAGCGACCCCAATGGTATCGAGAACAACTTTTTGTCTGCAGACGCAATCACCGCCTCTAGCGCTAAATCCGGCTCCAAGGTGCCAGAAGCTGGTGGCATGGTTGCTGTTGGCGCTGGCGCTGGTGGTGTGGCCACTACTGTCATGCCAAAGGCCGAGCTCAAGCAGCAAACTATGGGTGAACCAGGCATTTTCGTTCCTAAGGACAAGGACTCCTTGGCCGCCTTTGAGAAGGTCGAAGACGTGGACTCCAGAACTGCCAAGGCTCCAGAGGCTGCTGAGGCTACTCCAGAATTGTCTGCTGAGGAGAAGAAGAAGCAAAAGAAGAAGTTGAAGAAGATCCAATACAAGGCTAGAAAAAAGCAAAAGGCCGCTGCCGAGAACTTGGAGCACTCCGACTCTCCATCTGCGACTGCCTCGCCTGAGCCAGTTCTGAGAGAGGCATCTCCTGCCATTGCTGCTGCTGCCGCTGCCGCTGCTCCTGCTGCTGCCGCTGCTGCTATTGCTGAGAAGGAGCCAGCCCAGGAAACTGTCGTGCCAGTGAACGGAAATGCTGCTGAACAGAAGTCAGTTGCCTCTGAAACAGCCACTCCAGTTGTCGAGGACGCTGAGAAGCCAAGAGACGGCCACCCAACCCTGGCTGTTCTCGCCGAGACCGACATTGTTGAAGAGCCAAAGAAGGACGACCTCGAGAAGCCAAGAGACGGCCATCCAACCCTGGCTGTTCTCGCCGAGACCGACATTGTTGAAGAGCCAAAGAAGGACGATGTTGAGAAGCCAAGAGACGGCCACCCTACCCTGGCTGTTCTCGCCGAGACCGACATTGTTGAAGAGCCAAAGAAGGACGATGTTGAGAAGCCAAGAGACGGCCACCCAACCCTGGCCGTTCTTGCCGAAACTGCCATCATCGAGCAAATCATTGTGCCTGCAGAGGTTGCTCCAGCTGACGAAAAGGCTGTTACCGATGCTGCTGCTGTTTCATCAGATGAGATTTCCGCCAAGACTGCTGAAGGCGAGAGTGAAAAGGAGTCCATCAACCCAAGCATGGTAGCTGTCCACCAAGCCAATGTTGTTCCTACTGTTGTGGGCACCCCAGACGAGGAGGAGGAGCCAGCCACATCTGCCACTGCCGTCAAGGATGCTGAGGAAAACAAGAGCACTCTTGACCCAACCGTCGTTGGTGTTATTGGAGGCGGTGCTGCTGCTGCTGCCGCCACACAAGTGCCAAAGGAGAAGACCAGTCCTGATGCTGTGGCTGCGGAGATTTCTCAAGAGGAAGACGCTTCGCGTTCCATTGAGCCAGCCATCACCCAACCGATCGAGCCAGCTTCCACACACGCCACCACTCAGGCTGCTGCTGTGCCAGCTGCTGCTGCAGTCGGCCAAGAACAAGCCAAGAGCGAGAAGCCAGTCATCGAGAGCAACGAGTCTAACAAGCACGAGAGTGTCTTGAATGCCCCAATAAAGCCACTTGGAGCTAAGGAGGTTGATGCCAGCCCAGTCCAAGAGCACACCTTCAACTCTGCTGACGAGATCATCATCACCCAAGGTGGAGAAGATGTCAACGAGATTGAAGAGCAAATCATTGCTGCCGAAAGCGGCCCAGTTAGTGTTGAGCAAATCCAGCCAACCGAATCGGAAGCCAGACAGTTGGCTGAAGAGGCACACATCCCAGAGAGCAAACTTGGTCTCGAGAGCAAGAAGCCAAGCAAGAAGTCCACCAGTGCCTCGAAGGAAAAGAGTGCGTCTAAGGACAAGAAGAAGAAGGGATTCTTCAGCAAACTCAAGAAGATCTTCAAGTGATTTGATGACAAGCGACCCCAAGAATAATCACCCTATGTTGCCCTGTGCATTCGCTCGCTTGACCAGCATAGCAACACTAATTTTACGGATGGACGTGGTGACGCCATGCAGTTTGACGGTCTGAAGTACCATCGGCTTTAATATTTTGTTTTATAAATGAGTAATAAAGGCAAGAGCCAGAGATCCGGTGTCTTAAACGAGATGGTGTAAGGACGAGCCCTCCAACAGGTGGTCTCTTGAGCGCCTGCTTAGTTGTGTGATGTGTTTGCGTGTGAGTCTCTCTGGGACCTGGTGAGTGCAGTGATTGGGAAGCACGAGAGCTGTGGCCTGAACGATGGAAGTACGGTACTCGTTCAATACTCTGGAAACGAGGTTGGTATCGTGGGATTCTGGTGAAATCACGATGAGGACATGTCAAGGCTTATCGATTACATTTATTCATTTTTTTTTCTATTATACAGAGAAGAAGACGGGACCAGGGTCTTGCGCAAGGCCCAACCGCTGGCTTCTCGTACGGCATCACTAAAAGACAGTAGACAAGAGAACACACAGCTAAGCATGCCAGTGTATGGGGACACCGGTGGCGATGGACATGGCCACAGGACATGTTTTCGGGGCCCGCCCGGCGAGCAGGATCACCCGGCCGTCGGCAGCAAAGGCCACGGCCCGAGACATGCCAAACGCCACCACGTGGCAGACAAAAACGCACAACAGCCCCCTTGCCGCCGCCAAGCACACAGACACGCGGGCACGACAGCCAGACCTGTGGGCAGTGGGCTTGGCCGAGCTGCAGCAGCCTAACGAGCCTCAAACTGCACCATTCTTCTGGTTCTGGCCTTGTAAATCACACGATGTCCACACTCCTTACATCTGATGGCGTCACTTTTGCCCAAGGAGAAGCTGGCGCCGCACTGCGCGCAGTTGTACTTGACACCCAAGGACTTGGAGGTGATGTGGCCGTGTGCCGCATGGGAAATGGATGCGGGGGCACTGAATCCTTCTCTTTGGGGGGAAGACATGGTAGGTTGGGGGGGTAGCGGCGATGGCTTTTTTCCGGGTGCTTTTGTCTGGTGCGCGGGAGGTACGGTGTCACGCGACACCCGTGCCTCCGCCCGCCGCCCGCCGCTGGCCCCGAGCCTCGCCTGTGGTTTGCTGCGTGGACGGGCCTGCGGGCTGGTCCTGGCGGGGCCGGGCTTGTGCCGCCGGTCGCCGCGTGGGCTCGCTGGCGGCGTCTTCTTTGCTGCTGTGTTGTGTGGCCCACACCATGCGCTAGTCATGTGCCCAGCCTCGGCGCGCAGTCCCTCCGACCGAGCACCACTGGACCTTTTGGCGGGTGCAAATCGGGCGCTTTCCCGTGAGCCGCCGGCGGGCTGCTTGGCCGGGCACACTGCTTGGCCGGGGGCACGTGGACACGCGGGGCTGGCTGGCGCCTGTGCTGCCTCGGCACGGCTTGCGGGTCCCGCTTAGTCGGGCGGCGCCCGGGCACGGGTGCACGTGACTAGCACGCCGGCCCACCACAGTGTGGGCTGCCCAGCAGACAATTGGCCTAGCCGGTGCATCGGGGTCCTCTGCGTGTATATGGCCCGTCTGGATGGTGGCTATGCAGCCGCCGTGGTTGGCGTGTTGCAACGAAGACCACTCTCCGCTGTGTCTTGTACAGGACGCTCTGGGCTCACCTGGGCTCAGCTGGGCTCACCTGTGGATGCGAACCCACCACGGCTTCTTCGAGGGCACTCCCTTTTGCAAAGGCTTCTTTTGAAAAGACCTCTTTTGGAGACCCTTCTGTTGAATACCCTTCTGTTGAAGTAACTCTTTTCACTTCTGTCGAGCGAATTCTATCCAAGGACGCTTCATTCGAGGCCCCTTCCTGCCATAAGCGGGCGACTCTGACCTGTCACCTCCTCGTTCCTTGCAATAGCCGTGCGTCACTGCCTACGAGCCCCAGCGCCATTTGTCCCAGCTGTAACGCCCAGCGACTGCATCCAGCCCATCGCCAATTGATTTTGGAGACTCAACAGACGAGTTCCTCTGGCCGCTTTAAGATTTCACCACATCTCGGCAGCGCGATTACACATCTTTAGGTTGTGCTCTTGACTGGGCATTCCTCCAGTTGAAGTTGACTTTGGGTCACGTTCTAGTTGATTTTCAGGTTCACATAATAGTTGAGTTTTGAACTTCACGTCCTAGTTCACATTATAGTTGACTTTGAATCCACATTAGGTCACGTTCTAGTTGACTTTGATTCCACATTGGGTCACCCTCTAGATCACTTTGATTCCACATTAGGTCACCCTCCACTCCACTTTGATCCCACATTAGGTCACCCTCTAGATCACTTTCAAGTCCACGTTTTCGCTCATTCCGAACTCCATATTTGGTTCACATTATAGTTGATTTTCAAGTCCACGTTTTCTTTGATTCCGAACTCCACATTTGGTTCCCACTCTAGTTGACTTTGAATCCACATTAGGTCACGTTCTAGTTGATTCTGAACTCCACATTGGGTCACGTTCTAGTTGAGTTTTGAACTCCACATTTG
>NXGY01000013.1:0-202003 GCA_002893645.1 Metschnikowia hawaiiana
ACCAGTACATTCCTAAGAAAAACCAGTACATTCCTAAGAAAAACCAGTACATTCCTAAGAAAAACCAGTACATTCCTAAGAAAAACCAGTACAATGTAAACCTTCAACAATTCTTAGAACTTACTTGGCATTTGCCTCCTGTAGATCCGCTGTCTCTCTTTCTGCATAATTACACCGTTTTCACAGTAAACATAAGTATGCCGAGATTTGCTGATCATTGTTAAACACTCCTGCTGGTAGACAATGCCAACGCCAAGCCAGCCACTTTGAAGATATCAGCGATCTCTAGTTCGTAAGCCACTATTTCATTAAGTAGAAGGATATATAAACCTAAGCAGATTCCTCAAATTACTAAAATCTTCCCAAACAGAAACAATCAACCTCAACGATGCTTTTCAGAACAGCTATTTTAATTTTTGGTATCTTGGGCTTGACCCTTGGTCGCAATGCACCAGAAGCAACCGGGAATCCCAGCGCTCCGCCAAATCCCGATGAGCCACAGATTGCATTCGCCCAACGTATTTCAATGGCTGATTTCCATAGAATTCTCGAACGCATAACCGCTCAACACCTGTCTGGAAACATGGTATTACACGTCATACGTTTTGAGCGTAGGCTCTCACAGAATGATACAAACATTTCTACTACCACCACTTCTATGCAATCCCAACCCACTGGAATGGTGCATCCAAGATTGTTGAAAAGACTGCCCCTTCCTCCCCCTGGTCTTGAGAAGGATGATTATGATAGTGATGATTCGGGTGAATATTATACATGGGAAGATGCAATGTCATCAGATAGTATTGTTGAAAGTGGATCAGGCGTCGAAATTAGCCTCGGTGATTTTGAACATGTGTGGAAGTTGAAAAAAGAAAAACCGGACTGTATCGAAAACCATCATGTCTACTACTACGGGTTCGGTGAGCCTCCCGAAGGTGTTTCAGAGTTGTATGATGATCCTGAAGATGTCGAGGATGAAGAATCTTTCGATTTTCTTCCCGACTTAGAAGAGGTCCTCGAAAATCCAGGTGAGACCTTTGTAAATTCAAACGGAGTTCTTGAGACTCCCCTTTAAGTTAGCTCTCTGAATTGTTCAGAATGTCCTGATAACGCTGCCGTATGTGGTCTTCAATTGCATTGAAGCTAAGACGATAGCATCAATTATCGGAAAAAACTGAACGAGAAGTTCTCTAAATGCTTACGGTAATGAAACTGCAAATAGGGATAGAATTGCCAATAATTGCGAAAATGCGCTTCAAACAGTCGCAAATAATTTATGCAATTCCAGGGGGAAACAAAAATCTTATTTTTTTTTTATTTTTTATTTTTTATTTGTCTTAAATCGCTTTGTAGTATGATTAGCCTCGTCACATACCACTGAGTTCCCAACTTGAGTCGCTAGGATGAAACGGCTGATTATTTAAGTTCTTTTCGAAGGCTTTTTATTGGAAAGCGCTTTCGACTCAAAATGCATAAGTGCGAAATAGAATAGAAGAAGCTACGACGTAAAACTAGATTTCTTATCCATGAGCGTTGCAAACCTTTATGAAGATGAAACTTTCATAACTCAAATACAGAAAGTTCTTTCTATTTAAGTAAATTTGATGAAAAGCAATGTTCATTGTGCATTGTGATTTTATCTTTAGGAAACGAAAGGCAAGATGAGTGTCTTTTATTTCTCCTTTCATCGATTAATTGAAATATTGTTCTTACTGAGTTCTCATAGAATCATATTTGACAACAGCACCCAAAAGAACCATAAAGCCATCATGCACTTGTTCTGGAGTACTGTATTCCTCGGGATTGTGAGATACACCGTCTTTGGAAGGTATAAAAATCATAGCAGTTGGGCACCTCAAAGCGGTGAGTCCTGAATCATGACCAGCACCACTGACTATTGGGATAGACTGTGTCTCTCCATAGAGCTCATCGCAACTTTCTTTGATGGCACCTTTACAAGTCTCATCGAAGTGCACCGCTTTTTGATTGACAAGAGTTTTGCAATCAAATGTTAATTTGACACCTGCACTGGAAACAATCGTTTCAAGCGCTTTGTTGAGTTCCAGAAACATCTCGGCAATCTTCTCGTCTTGATGGTGCCTTATATCGACGACAAAACGAACCTTTTCTGGAATCACATTCACTACGGCGGGTTCCAAGTCTAAGATACCGACACTGAATAAGCCGCCATGCTTGTGCGCAATCTCATTACCCTTGACAATGATCTGAGAGGTGCATAATAAAGCATCAGACCGAGATTTGAAAGGCGTTGTTCCGGTGTGTTGAGCCTTTCCCCTAACTATGACTTCTATCCATTTGAGAGCTTGAATTCCTTGTACTCTTCCTATCTTCTTTTGCAGCTCTTCCAACTCGGGGCCCTGTTCTATGTGGAGCTCAAAATGAGCCGCTAGCGGATTTTCCTCGAATGAGCATGGCGTTTCGCCCAAATAGCCTATACGGGCCAATTCCAGACGCACGGTCACAGGATCTGGATCTGTAACAGATTTCATGTTGTAAATCTCATTTAAATCAGCAGATCCGGCCCACACTGAGGAAGACATCATGCTCATTGGGAATCTTGCACCTTCTTCGTTCATCCAGTTTACCACACATACAGGATAATTAGGCACAAAATTGTTGTCTTTGAAAGTCCTTAAGATTTCTAGGCCACTTAGAACTCCAAGAATACCGTCATATCTGCCTCCGGTGGGTTGTGTGTCCAAATGGGAGCCTATTGCGGTCGGCAAACCTTCGTTTTTTCCAGGATAGATGGCGAAAATGTTTCCTAGTTGGTCGATTTTGATATTGCAGCCTAGCTTAGTTGTCTCAGTCACAAACCAGTCTTTCACCGCCTTGTCTTCATCCGTTAGTGCTAATCTGCAAACTCCAGTGTCATTTTTTCCTTGGCCCCAAACGCCCTTAGCACCAAACTTATTGCTTGTCTCATGAATTGTGTCAATGAGGCGGCCTTGGGCAGTTGAGAAATCAGTAGCTTTGGTAAATTGAACCGTCAGCGGCATTTTTAGGAAATGTATTGCAATTGACAAACATTTGAGTTTTGGGATGTGTGAGATCTTATATAGAGATATCAAAAAGTGAATCGGCTTACCTGATCCGGCAACGCGATCTTATCTCACCGTCCTGCAGATAGTCTTCTAGATTAGATTCGTGGTCTACTTCAAGTCAAGCTAGAACTTGCAATATCTTGCACAAGTGTTCACATCGAAGAATACAATCGTGCAATTACTATGAAAATTTGGCTCATGAAGCCGTGCGCAACCATGTAAGTAATTGGACCCGTCCTTCCTGAAGTTCTGCCATTATCCTTTCTTTTTGTGGTGAGGCTGGCTTTGGCAGCGATCACAGATGAGTGACATAAATAATGCTTCATTCTTCTGAAAAATTCTCAAAGATATCAACGTAGTCAGAAGCTACATCTAAACAATACCCGGCCTTTCTGGCAGCAGTTCATCCATGAACAAAATCGGGGTTTTTTTCTCAAAGTGTTGTGTTAAGCCGGCGCACTACATTTTATTGATGAAGGAAAGATCCTCGAGGCAAGTGAACTTGGAAACCTACATTCTGCCTTTCTCGCATTTGGCCCCAAGACGAGATCTAATCAAATCACATGTGGAATTTCCCCGCGAAAAGATGGGATGAAGGCTGAGGCACGTGATCCAACGCCTCTGCTGAGGTTCAGGCGACCGCTATATGGCTCCATAAACCTTTGTCACAAAATAGCCAGTCTTCTCGAGTAGCCCCTCGAGAGAATGATGTTTGCCTGAGTCTACTCTCCTGAACTTATTGCAGTTTGCAGATCGCGCCAAGCATTAATTGCCGCATGCCGCGATCTCTCGGCCCCATTGTATTTCTCAAGCCATTTCAAATGGAGTCCGCCACTTCTCAAGATGCCATGAGATTTGGGTTTCCAGTAAATTTCAAAACAGTTTAGAAGCGAACGATCAAGCTCACTAAAAAGGTTTTTCTTCCGCTTATATTTACGCGAGTTCCTACTATCCAAGCAAGGAGCCACTCCGCATACCTGAATGAGCGGGTTGATGAGCAAGTAGAACATGTCTTGTGTATCAGGACGGCATAAATTACATAGATCAAGTGCATGAATCGAAATTTTCATCATAAAACGATGGCAATAAGCAGATTTTGTCTGCTTCGAAAATTTTCATCAAACATACTACGATGTCTTTAGTGGCCACTTCTACCATTCCTATGCTTATGCACCTTAGCTTTGCTTTAGCCTGCAACGGTGGGTTGGATCATGTTTATGACTCGCATTCAAACAAGAAGGACTCTCACGCAGAAGCCAGAAAGAATGTTGAAGAGGATATTGCCGCTGCCGACACTGGTGTCACCGTAACCGTCACTAAAGATGCTCAGACTGTGGCTACCATTACCACCGGTGCAAAAGCAAGTGACAAAACGGCTGCAAAAGAAACCACTGGTACCACCGCCGCTGGTCTCAGCTACAACCAATGGGGCTTTCTTGGCTCCCAATCGAAATGGACCCCAGAGGCAGAAACCTTTGCTGAGGAGGTCAGAGCCCTGCATGCCTCTACTTCTGCTCTGGGCGCCAATTCCCTTCAGAGTTCTACTTCTGCTCTGGGCGCCAATTCCCGTGAGAGTTCTACCTCTGCTCTGAACGCGAATTCCTCTACCCCTACAAACGAGGTGAATTTGAAGAATAGCACTTCAGGTGCACAAAAGTTGAACGTGGCAAATGCGGGGGAGAGATGGAAACTGTGTGCCATCCTTTGGGCAGTGATAGCATTTACTCTAGGACTCTATTGTTTGTGAGAAGGTGATTCCATTGATGCATGACAGAGCCTTTCCGGCACTAACAAATACAATGAAATACAGTATCATCAAACATCAACAGTTGTAGACTAGGATCGACGGCAGTAGCACTCTAAACTACATCTACAGTATTGGATACGCACTTCAATCAATTAGTATGGGAACTCCCCGATGTCTAGACAAGGTACGTTCAACATCCGGTAGCCTAAAAATGTGCAATAAGCCCGTAAATATCAGGTGCAAGTCTCTGATTATAATCTGCATTTGTAATCGTGTTATGCATTTGCAGTCTTTAACTCGCTGCTCTCGCTGCTTACGCAAATTTGTTCTCAGTCGGGAACTATTTCTCCAAAGTGGTTGTGTGGTCCGGTGAATTTGCAATTTTTATTCTCATGATACTGTGCGTGGAAAAAAGATTATGAAGTTAAACGAAATATTGCAAAAATTGACACCAACGCTTTCCGTAGAAGTTTTCAAACAAGACACCTCTTCGTACTCGACTGAAAGCTCTCAAGACCATGAATTTCAGCACCAGCCCAAATCAGCCGCTTGGTTACGCTTCGAACTCGCCCCAATTGACATCGCGTGACTGTGGTCACGCGGACGTCACTGATCTAGATTACCGCGCCTTGCATACGCATTTAATTGTTCGGTGAGAGATGCATATAGACAGTAGTCCGAGAAGCCAAACCTCTCGCCGTCCATAGCAAAAGGACTTGTATCGCCAAAGCAGATGATGCCAAAGAAAATCAAGTGAAACTGTCATCGACGATGCGAGGGGTCAAGTCGCCAAGCGCATTGCTAATCGGCGGGTAGTACCTTGAGTGTTTTTGTTTATATGCAAGGCGGTACTCCGTGGCCAACCCTGGTGCACTCGCGCTCAGCAGAAGTCACATCGTGCATGCACCTCACTTCTACCATATAGACTGAATTATGTCCAAAAACATGACCGACAGAGACAGCGATACACAACCGGAGACCCCCATGGCGCCTAAGGACTATGATCAGGCGATCGACGACTACGAGGGTGATTTGCAAAAAAATAAAAGTAATTCCAGACTAGCAGATCCTTCCAAACTAGCACATGTGACCAGGACTATGAAGAAGGTCTTCAACAGGAGAACAGTTCTTTTTTGCATTGACGTCGAGGCGTGGGAGAGAAACACAAAGATCGTCACAGAGATAGGAATATCCATCTACGATCCGCGAGGCCAGGAAATGGCCTTGTGTCCCGACATCCGTACCTACCATATCTTGATCAAAGAGCATCAGAATATGAAAAACGGGAGGTATGTCCCAGAACACTCAAGAAACTTCTCAGGAGAGGTCACTCACGTTATGACCAAAGCAGAGGCAAAGCGCTTTTTGCAAAAGACCATTAACCTCTATTTCTGCAAGAGCCCCTTCCCCTGTACGCTAGTGGGTCACGCTGTTGACGGAGATGTCAAGTGGTTGCGTACGATGGGCTTACGATTTCCGTCCCCTAATGTCTTGGATACTCAGCAAATCTATTCGCTCAGCTACGGCAAACAAGGGAACAGTTTGAAGAATGCGCTCAATATGGTGAGGCAGCCGTTCGCCTTCTTGCACAATGCTGGCAACGACGCATATTACACGATCCTTCTTGCCCTAAAATTGTGTGATCCGACCATAAGAAGAAAACTTGAATTCGATATAATCCCATCGGACGAAGACAGAGAAGTGAACAGAGTGTATCCTACAACAGAAACGAACAGAAGTCGGTTGGTGTAGAGAAGGTGCTCTCATTGGATGTGCTTCAAAAAGCATTTGATACCAATCCCGTTCTACACGAGCTCAATGTCACAAATACTCATTCAATAATGAAATTCTAGATCAGCATATCATGAATCAATAGAACCCAGAGTTCAACTGTCCTATAATAGTCTTTTGGATTCCCTCTTTCATTGAAGAGAGCTTAAACAATAACCCCGCACAAAGACTTTTCACGCGATCATCGATAATTAGCTCCCAACTTCGCTGAATAATCATTTCAATTATTTCAAGTTCGCTTCCAAAATTTGTTATCGCATAAACATCATCGACAATATCACAAACCAACAAAACGCCCGTCACGACTGCTTCTATAACATTGACTTGATCGTTTGTTGCGGTTTGTAAGATTGGCAAGACAAGCTTTATAAATTCATTGGCCATCTCATTCAAATCCAACGCTGCAGGATATGCACAGTGGAGGATTAGTGAGAGACTCCTAACATAGTGGGTAATGAGAATGGGCGAGTAATGACCGATGTCTATTCCTCCACTCTCATACCAGACGGCCACTAGTGGGAAGAAAAACCTCTTGCCAACTTGCAAATTAAAGTTTTCGGAAAAGTCGGCTGAGACTTCAGAAATAACTTCCTTTTTGTTAGTCAATTTAGAGGATACTCTCAACACCTGACCGCCATGCAAAGCTTCTTGCGCTTTTGAAGATGCGTCTTTCATAAGTGTATTTTGAAGATTTGCTTGAATCGCGTCATAACCAAATTCCATTCCTTGATATTTCTCGTGTAGTCCGGCTGGAAGCATCTTCGATGCAAAATTTGAGGGCTTAAAACTACCCTCAACAATCGCATCTTTGTTTCCTCGAAGTGCCCTTGCACCAAAAGACAAACACGAAAGTAGGCAGAGACGCTGCTGTAAGGAGTAGTCGCCCGTGAGCAACAATTGGCATACATGTGGAGTCACATCCATATGGCTAACGACAACAGAAATCATTGCATTCAAGCGGAGTGTGTCGAAATCGGGCTCCTCAAAGTGATTGGTCAAGGCAATCAACTGCGTAATGAGATCCTCAGCGTAAAAGCTAACCTCAGTTCCAAAAGCCAGCTTCTGGCGTAAAAGAGATGGAGTTGAACGAAGCGCTATACTTCTTTTTTCGTAGGCCTCCGCTGCTTTGACATCTACCGAAAGATACGCAAGAAGTGTTCGAACATATATCGGTATAGGGACTTTTGGCTTAGCGCCTATTGTGGGATCGTCTTCTTCATCGCTCATGTCTTCGTCGATGGCAGGGGAATTCAACTTAAGAGGCTGTAAATCCACCGGCAACTCTGTAGTAGCTTCAGCAGGCGGAATTACTTCTGGAGCGGCTAGTATTTCCCAAGCGTCATTTATGTCGAGGGAGAAATCCGAGCGCTTTAGCATTAGCTTTGGGAATCCCTGACTGATCTCATCGCTGATGGAGGCACTCTCAAAAATCTGCGGCATATTGGCAAACGAACACAAGCTATCCGCAAGAAATACACCCAAAGACTTGACCGGGAGCGCCACAGAAGTGAGCCTGTTGGAAATGGCCTCGACGAAAGCAGTCAGCTTGGTTAAAAGCTCTGCCTGGCTGAAAGGCAATTGGTTGCAAAAGCAAAGAAGAAGATGGGTCCGGAACCCCTGCTTTGTGAACGACTCACTGGCCAACAAGGATTTGTTACCCCATAGAGACAAGAGGCTCGCCGCATGCTTTTGATGATTAGTGAGGAGTAGCGGTATCAAAAGATTTAGGTTGTAATTGTAACGAGACACCACATTCTCGAGCATCAAGTCGTCGACCAATTCTGCACTGAAAAAAGTGTTCGTGATCACGCAGAGAGCCGCAAGAGTATCAGATGAAGCCGGCAGACGCAAATGGCGCAGAAGCAAGAAGTCAACGTATTTGCCGAAAAACTGTTTCCTTTCGAAACGTTTCAAGGAATTGTTCAAACGCACCAAAAACCCAGATGCTTTGTTATTGAATACAAATTCGAAAAAGGACACAAAAGAACCCAATGACATAAGTGACGAGAGGAAGGGGTTGACCACATCGATGCCCGATAGTTCCTGAGTCAAGAAGATGGTGTAGGATTCCAAGGAGTGCAAGGGGGCAGGGATCGAGAGCCCATCAAATGTCATGGAGGCTTCTTTCACAATGGAGAAACACAAGCCTTTGAACAAAAGCTTGTCGATTTCTCTACGGTTGGCCGGTGTTTTGTCAAGAAGCATGCTGGCAACCAAGCCCGCACCTAGCACCAGATCCAAAAGTTGGAGGTGCACGTTGAGGTTCTTGACCAGATCCAGCCGATTCTCATGCTTGGTGCCGATGTGCACTTTGATTCGAGAAAGGAGATTGCCCAAGCCGACGCTGTTGCGGAACACACGGACAATTGACTGTTGGGTCGTTGATGGTAGAAGTGTGTACGACTCTGGGATGGTGTACTTCAAGAGGCTGGTCACGAGCTTGAAGAGAGCCACCTTGTCGCACGACTCATACTGAACGAGGCATTGCTCGATTTCATCCGGACTTGGCTGGGACTCGAGGATCTCCATAGGCGCAGAGAAGGAGGAATGTGGGGGTGATGTGAGCAGCCCATTCGACTGGCGTCTCTCAATGCGCATCTGGAGACTGGCGCCGCGGGCCTCACTCTGTAGGTGCAGAGCACTTCATGAGGCTCTACGAACATGATTATGGTTGAGAGCATTTCACGCCATGGAATTTCCAGCAAAGCCCAAGACCCGGGATTCGAGAATACAAAACTGGAGCCAAAGGCTGCACTGAATGGCCCATGTCATGCCACAAGTCAAGGCAGATTGCAATACCATACCTACATGCGGCTCCAGATGCAGATAAGTTGCACCCAAACACCTGCCCCCCCAAGGACAACGGTGTCTTCCACAAAATGGGAACAGAACTCCATAACCTGGATACAAAGGCACAGCCAGGATTGCAACAGGATTCATATAAGAACCCCTTTTTGACCCGTTCCTGGGGTGCCTCTGGCGGGTCTGCCCACAGAATGCACTGCATGGTAAGAGACGTGCTCACGCTAAGAGCAGCGCACCTCCACCAGTGGACCCCAGAACCAGCATGTTTCGGTCATTTGTCCGCAAGAATTCCACAGACCAGGCCACGGCGGCAAGGTTCAAGAGCGAGCTTTCCCGCTACTTCGAAAGCCAGAAGTTTCTGTTCCAAAAAGAATCGCATGTTGCATTCCTCCGGTCCCAGATGGACTTGGTGTACCTTCGACAAGCGCCGCTAGTGGCAGTGGACGTCGAGGCTTTTGAGAGGGCGCCCAACAAGATCACTGAGATAGGCGTGGCCATATACGACCCGCAAAACCAACACCTCCTGGCATTTCCTCGCATCAAAACCTTGCACATCATCTGCAAGGAGAACAGGAAGCTTACCAATGGCGCCTTTGTGCCCAACAATAAGGGCATGTTCAATGGCGGGGTGTCGTACGAGCTCCCGCAGGAAGTCCTGAACGAATTTTTGAATGAGCTCTTGTCCTATTATTTCGCAGAACGCAACGCCACCTTGGTAGGCCACAACGTGGCGGGCGACGTGAAATGGCTCGCGAGCCACGGGATTCGTCACGCCAACAACTTGCCCACAGTGGATACACAGCGCATCTTCCAGCTCTCGCGCCGCCGAGGCGCCACGCTCCGGGGCATTTTGCGTCACGTCGGCATTTTGCATGCCAATCTCCACAATGCTGCCAACGACGCATACTACACGTTGCTAGCAGCACTAGCATACTGCGACCCGGCGCAGCGTGTGGCTTTCCAGCTAGACCAGTTTCAAGACTCCGAGCCTTTGGCACAAGACAAGGCCGAAAAGGCGGCTGCTGCACGTTTGGCAAAGCAACAGAAGTTTTCCGACCGAAGTACTGTGGTCTCCCAAGCACCTCGCTTACAGGACTTTATCGGATGATCACAGAAACCCTGAAGGACTGAGGTGCAAGTATGGACTGAAGTACCTTGTTTGTTTGGCGAGGATCGACAATTGTATCCCCCGACCCAAGTGAGCACAATGGCAGCTACCGGAGGCGATTAAGATGTTTTTACCTCGGCTAACAAAGACAGAATAGGCTCGAACCGAGGCAAAATAAAGGACCCAAAATATCAGCATCGACATGAAGCTTCGATTTCGCAACCCCAAACCGCATCCTCTCTAAGAGACGATCAGAAAATCTCACCCGCATAGAAAAAAAAAATCGCCGGAATCCACATAGATGCATCGGGTGCAATGAAAGTTTGCTAGCGGTATATTTTCTCGAAGCCGGCTTTTGCTTTGCAAATGTCAGTGCTTGGTGTCCAGCCTCTCATCTCGTGTGCATCAGCACATGACACACCCATGTGAGGTTGCGCGCTACTTCTTCTCAATCAGCGCCTGTGCCACTTAAAGCGAAATCTCATGTCCGCCAGGTATGTACCTAAAGCACACCCGTTTTCTACCAGCACACTAACACCCACAGAACAGCAGCCAAGACAGCAATGAAAGGAGCCAAAACAAAAGCTGATGCGGTCTTTAAATACACCAAGGTGGAAAGCCCCATGAAATTCGGTGCCCATGTCGCCATGGCAGGTGGGGTCAGCAAGGCCGTGACAAATGCCATGGACATCGGTGCCAATAGCTTTGCTTTGTTTTTGAAATCACCTCGGAAGTGGGTTTCGCCAGATTTCAAGCCAGAAGAGGTCAAGGAATTCAAGAGACTATGTGAGCTTTATGGCTACAATCCCCGCACTGATATCCTTCCGCATGGATCTTACTTCATCAACTTGGCTAACCCCGACAAGGAAAAAGAGGAGAAGGCATACGGTGGCTTTTTGGATGACTTGAAGCGCTGTGAGACCCTCGACATCGGCTTGTACAACTTTCACCCAGGATCGAGCTTGGATGGCGACCACCGCGAGGCTTTAGAGAGGTTGGCCTCCAACATAAACAGGGCCATCAAGGAGACTACGTTCGTGAAAATTGTGATCGAGAACATGGCTGGTCACGGCAATTTGATCGGATCCAACCTCGAGGATATACGCGATGTAATTGAGTTGGTGGAGGACAAGTCACGAGTGGGTGTTTGCATCGACACCTGTCACACATTCGCTGCCGGATACGATATTACGGACAAGAGCAAATGGGAGGAGTTCTGGAACAAGTTTGAGACCACAATTGGCTGGAAGTATCTCAGCGCAATCCATTTGAACGACTCCAAAGCGCCTTTGGGTGCCAACCGGGACTTGCACCAAAAGTTGGGTTACGGGTTCTTGGGTTTGGAGGTGTTTCGCGTGATGGCCAACGACAAAAGGCTAGAAAATATCCCAATTATCTTGGAAACGCCTGTCGGAAAAGACGACCTGGTTTACGGAGAGGAGATCAAGCTCTTGGAGTGGCTCCAGGGAAGAGACGCAAACGACTCGGAGTACGTAGAAAAGGCCGAGGAATTGCAGAAGCTTGGAGCCAAGGAGAGAGAAGAACAGTTGAAGAAGTTCAAAGTCAAGACAGAGAAAAAGGAAAAGGCAGAAACCAAGAGAAAGGGTGCCGACATTCTGTCTCTTTTGAAGAAGCAGAAGTCGTAGTTCAATGGAGAAGACAGTAGCGCTGCCAGTTTTGGTGCGGCCTCCAGTGGATATATCGGTAAATACACGATTGCATGACGGAAGGAAAAAAAATCAACTCTGCGACTCGCTCACCACCACTCAACTAGCCCGTTCATTCAACTCATGTTTGGTAGAAGTAACACGGGGTTTGGAGGCTTCAGTGCCGCCAATAACAACGGCGCGAGTCAATCCACGGGCTCTCCCTTTGGCAGTGTCGCCAACACCAACAATTCGCCCTTTGGCTCTTCGGCGACAAACGCCTTTGGCTCAGCAAACAACAACACCGGTGGTGCCTTTGGCAGCACAGCCAACAATGCCACTGCTGGTGCATTTGGCGCCCCCTCAGGTAACAGTCCATTCGCAAACAACAACAATTCCACTGGGTCTGCGTTTGGCAACACCTCTGCATTCGGACAACAAAACAACAACAATAACAACAATTCTGTGTTTGGCAGCTCACAAGCAAACTTGTCATCCCCATTTGGAAGCAGCAACACTGCTACCAACAATGCCTTTGGTTCTTCCGCCGCTTCGGGCTCAGGGGGAATGTTTGGTGCTTCCGCGGCCGCAAAGCCTTTTGGCACCTCATTTGGTACCCCACAAAACAATTCAATTACTCCCTTTGGTGGAGCTGCCAACAACAACTCTGTGTTTGGCGGAGCTGCCTCGGACCCAAACGTCAACAATGGTACAGGGGTCAAGCCATTCACTCCTTTCACCGAGAAGGACACTTCCGGCACGAGTGTATACCAGAACATTAGTGCGATGCCAGAGTACAGAAACTTCTCTTTCGAGGAATTGAGGCTCAAGGATTATGAAGACAAGAGACAATTTGCCTCTGCAAACAATGCCGGCACCGGTGCTTTCGGCGCCTCTCCTGCCAACAACACGTCTGCTTTCGGTGGTTTCGGCAACAACACCTCGAGTGCTTTTGGTGCCCCAGCAAACAACAGCACAAGTGCGTTTGGGCAAGCAAACCCCACGGGTGCATTTGGCCAGAATAATGCCACAAGCGCTTTCGGACAAACAAATTCTGCTGGTGCTTTTGGTCAAAACAACACCGCAAGTGCTTTCGGGCAAAACAACACTAATTCAAGTCCTTTTGGTGCTAACAACAACACATCCAGCGCTTTCGGTGCTCCATCAACCGGTGGTGCTTTTGGTGCGTCAACAGGAACTTCTGCATTTGGAGCAAACAAACCTTCAGGGTTTGGTTCGGCTTTTGGTAGTTCGGCCAACACCGGTACTTCAGCTTTTGGTTCTAATAACAATGCCGCCTCTGGTGGCTTCGGGTCTGCATTCGGAGCAAACAACAATAACAACAACTCCTCTGCCACTCCTTTCGGCCAGAGCAACACTAACAATGCTTTTGGAAGCAATAATGCCACCAGCTCGCCATTCGGAAGCAACAACAATACCGCTGGGGCATTCGGCTCCAACAACACTACAGGAGGCCTTGGATCAAATAACAATACCTCCGCATTTGGCTCCACCAATACAAATACCACCGGAGGTGGTTTGTTTGGTGGTTCGTCCGCATTCGGCGCAAAGCCAGCCGGTGTTTCTGGCGGCTTTGGTGCCACAAATAATAATACTGGCGGCGGCTTATTCGGCCAGAATAATAACAATGCGGCTGGTGGATCTGGTGCTTTTGGAAGCACAAATCAAAGCAACAACACCGGTGGGTTATTTGGTAGTAACAACCAAACAAATACCGGAGGCTTGTTTGGTGGAAACAACCAAAACAATAACAATAATAACAACACCGGTGGTGGCCTTTTTGGCGCCAAACCAGCCGGAACTACAGGTGGATTGTTCGGTAATAACGCTGCAAGCTCCAACACAGGAACAGGTGGGTTCGGCGCATCCAACACGGGAACGACTGGTGGTTTATTTGGTCAAAAGCCGGCTGCTCCAACCGGTGGATTGTTTGGAGGCAATAACGCGACTGCTACAAACGCTACCAGCGGAGGTGGCCTTTTCGGTAACAACAATGCCACTGCTACTAACAACACAAGCGGCGGGGGTCTTTTTGGTAGTAAACCTTCTACTGGTCTTGGCGGTACAAGTGGTGGACTTTTTGGTGGTTCTGCTACTCAGAATTCTACTACCAATGGAACCACTGGATCTGGAAATTTGTTTGGCGGCGGTTCCTTATTTGGCTCTCAACAACAAAATCAACAGCCACAGCTCCAACAGCAACAACAGCAACAGCAACAACAACAACCGCAAAACCAAAATTTTGGCGCGAGTGTCGCAGCACCAAACCCTTACGGAAATGCCAACTTGTACCAAAGCATTACAGGAAATGTGTCGGGAGACCAGAATTCCATTAAACCAATGGCTACTAAAGTTAAGTCACACACAAAGCAATTGAGTCTTGGAAGTGTTCATAGAATCAAGCCAATTTTCAAGGTGGAGAGAAACATGCAAAGTGTGGGTTCTCAAGCTCTTACCAAAAATGAGGCCCTGAAGGAACACAGAGACAGTGCAGATGACATTGATAAACAAATTTTGTCTTCCAACATCTTCTCTCCGAAAATGGACTACAGAAAATTGGTTGTGCAATCAGCAGAATCACCAATTCATGCCACAAGCGAGGCACAAGAGCAGGCTAAACCCAAGCAAGTCGACTTTCAGATCGAAAAACCCGACAAGTCCGAAGCACAAAAGTTCATCGAGGAGAAGCCTGTCGATGATATTGATGATGATGGATACTGGATGTCCCCTTCTTTGTCTGAGCTTAAGAAAAAGAGTCTTGCCGACTTACGCAGCATTAAAGACTTCAAGGTTGGACGTAAATACTACGGAGTCGTCCACTTCACAGAGCCTGTGGATTTGTCATCTTTCAATTTGGATGACATCTGTGGCAACATTGTTGTTTTTGGTTCCAAGAACGTCGTGATTTACCCTGATGATGATCAACCTAAAGAGGGCGAAGGTTTGAACATGCCTGCGGATGTCACTCTAGAGGGATGCTACCCGGTTGACAAAACTACCAAGTTGGCTATCTTGGATCCCAAAGACGAAATTGTCAAGAAGCATATCGAAAACTTGAAGTCCATCGAGGACTCCACATTCAAGGACTACGATGCATCTAGCGGAAACTGGTCTTTTGCAATCAAACATGTTTGAGGAGAAAAGTGACGCGTCCTGCACAGATAGACCGGCGCGTCTCACGCATTTTATGGGGCCCTCCATCTCGAATGACTACACCAACTCATATAACATCACTAGTAATCATGGGTGTGAAGGGTATGTGAACATGTCCAATAATACATAAAAATATCGTTATCTAGCGAATAAAATGAAAAAACGGATTGAAAACTAGGTACGCAGGTAATGCCTCCAAGCATGTAACTAACATGGCAGGTCTCAACCAACTCTTGAAAGAGCACGCCTCTGGTGCATTCAAAGAGCTCCAAATCAAAAACCTCTTTGGAAGAAAGGTCGCAATAGATGCCTCTATGTGTTTGTATCAATATCTTATAGCTGTTAGACAACAAGATGGTCAGCAATTGACCAGTGAAGATGGAGAAACCACATCTCATTTACTGGGAATGTTTTATAGAACCATCAGAATGGTTGAGAACGGTATTAAACCGCTTTATGTTTTTGACGGAAAGCCACCAGTGTTGAAAGGTGGAGAGTTGGAGAAAAGATTGTTGAAGAGACAAGAGGCAGAGAAGCAGATCCAAGAATTGAGAGAGACAGGAACTGCCGAAGAATTGATGAAGTTCGAAAAGAGAACAGTCCGTGCCTCTAGAGAGCAAAATGCAGAGGCAAAAAAACTTTTGGATCTCATGGGTATTCCATATGTGGATGCTCCATCGGAAGCCGAGGCCCAGTGTGCCGAGTTGGCTAGATGTGGCAAAGTTTTTGCTGCCGCCTCCGAGGACATGGATACGTTGTGTTACGAGCCTAAGTTCTTGTTGAGACACTTGACGGTGGCAGAAGCCAGAAAAATGCCTATAGATCAAATTGAGTACGAGGACATCTTGAAGGGCTTGGACATGGACAGATCCACATTTGTCGATTTATGTATTTTGCTAGGTTGCGACTACTGTGAGACAATCAAGGGTGTGGGACCTGTAACGGCATTCAAATTGATCAAGGAGCACGGGTCCTTGGAGAATATCGTCAAATGGATAACTGATAACCCAGGCAAGACTAAGTATACGGTGCCGGAAAACTGGCCATACAAGGAGGCCAAGGAGTTGTTCATGAACCCTGAGATCTTGAAGGGTGAGGATGTTAGTTTTAAATGGACGGACCCAAACCTTGAGGGCCTCTTGGAGTTCATGGTCAAAGAGAAGGGTTTTAACGAGGAGAGAATACGCAGTGGAGCCGAAAAGCTCAAGAAGGGAAACAAGAGCGGGGTACAAGGCCGCTTGGATGGATTTTTCACTGTTGTCAAACTGACTTCCACCAAGAGAGCAGCTGACCCAAAGGACAAGAAGAGCAAAAAGAAAAGTAGAAAATAGGGCAGGGAATACAGCGCCCGCCAAAATACATGGGATCTCGGAAGAAATAGCTTCGGGAAGGATTTTAGTTTCTTATGTAGATATATTTAATGGTGTAAATAGAACGAAGATTAATCACTGGACTTCTTTTTCTTCTTCTCGGCTTCAGCTTGCTTTTCAGCCTCGATCTCCTCCACATACTTCGAGACCTCATCAAAGGACAAGTTCTCGATGACATTGTTTGGTTTCAAGACAGATATTTCGATGTTCTTTGCACCAGTTTGAACAACTTCTAAGAGTGCCTTGACAGTGAGCTTGACGGTTTCCTCGAGGCCGCAGTTTTCTGTGTAGTTTTTCTCCAAGAACTCTTTGACAGTCTTGGAGGATCTGCCGATTGCATGCGCCTTCCATGCGTTGTAGACTCCACTGGGTTCAGTTTGGTATAATCTTGGAGTTGTATCGTTGGAGTCGAAACCGGCAATCATGGTGGCGATACCAAATGGTCTGACACCACCGGACTGTGTGTATCTCTGTTGGACACCGGCGACGTATTTGGTCAAATACTCGATAGAAACAGAGTCTTCCAAGTTCAACTTGTGGGACTGTGCTTCAACACGGGCCTTGTCAACCAAAATACGTGCGTCGGCGTTCAAACCAGCGAATGTCAACAAGATGTGGTTGTCAACTTTACAGATCTTGGATGGTGTGATTCTTGGATCTTGTAGTTTCAAGGTGGTTCTCTTTTCACAGCCCAAGACTACACACTCGGCACCCTTGACACCGACTGCGCATGTGCCTCTCTTGACGGCTTCAGAAGCATACTCGACCTCTAAATTTGTGTTAGTATAGGGTTTGATGATCAGCTGTTGGCTGCCACTCTAGGGGTATGTTCTCGGGTAAAAAGCAACATCCATGGAGCGAAAGCAATTCATGAACACAGCGAAGGCAAATTGGCATAAATTCGACAATAGCACAGACAAATCGGCGAATTTCCCTCAAGCGTCTGTCTGGTTCTTGTACATACGGAAAACGTGCCCGTCCGGCCTAATTGGTTAGTATCACAGATCGGCAATCATATCGTGTCGTTGGGGTGTCACATACGAGAAAATGGATAATGCACTATCGTAACCACTCATTGGATTTGGATACTGCTGTAAAGATCTTGGTCTTGTTGGTGTGAGGCAGTCAAGTGGCGTCGATAGTGCGCACGCTCCGTGATCATTGTACTGCATACACTCCCGTCGCCAGCCTCCTCTGGAGCTGGAAGAAGCTTCACTAGGGAGGAAGAGGGGGAGCTTAAGGAGAGCGACAAGAGAGCTAAAGCAGGGTTATTCCACAGCGGGTATACCGCCTTGTGCTAGTACGAAGTGCCGAGCTTTCGTGCGCTGGTCGGCCCATTCACTGGGCAGCATCACATCGACACTCCCAGTAAGGATGTATCTAATTACAGGTATGAATCCGCCAGAAATGTACGCATCGGAAAAACCACATATCATCAACAAAAGACGGGCCGCCTCGATATGCTGTCTCTAGTGCCAAGTAGTGGTGAAGCCGCCGCGAGGGCCGCGCACGTGACCAGAACTGAGGCCAAAGGCTCGCCCGCCAGCACCTTCTGCTCCGATATGGGCAAACAAGTCAAAACACCCAAGGTCCAGAAAGATCACTATGCACGGGCCTCGTATCTCTACCAGGTAGCAAACTTCTACTCGGGGCAGAAGACGCTGCCAATGGCGCGGATCATGGCCCGGAATGTAGACCTTGTGGCCAAAAGAACCGTGCTACGCATGCTGCCTCATCTCAAAAGAACCATGTGCAAGCAGTGTAACACGGTCTTGATCCCGGGTTTTACGATGCTGGCTCGCATCGAGAACGAGCTGAAGGGAAGTTCTAAGGCCGACGTGTTGGTGCACCGCTGCCTCTCTTGTGACTGCACCAAGCGGTTTCCTATTGGCAAAGACTTGGAGTATGCTCTTCACTGTGACAAAAATGCACTTGAAACGTCCACGAAATGAGTGGCTCGCCCGAATACTAGCGTGGAGCTCCGGGTCATTGAAAGCGTCATAAAGCAGTTCTATAGGAGAATGTCGGAGCTTGATGAAAACGAGAATATTTGTGGTAAACTGTGTTCATGATTAGGAAATGCATGCGGCTGCTGGAATTGGATTACTACATATGAGCAGGCTCTGGTGGAATGATAGAGGTGTGTTTCAACCACACAAGACTATGACAAATCCACAGGACTCACGTCTAGATCATTAGACAACAAGGAACGAGTCCACGCTTCTCGCGTCTTTCTCTTGGTGCACTAGACAGCCTTTCTCAGGCTATTTCTGACCAAACGTCCTCGCAACTTACCTTTCCAAACGAGACAAGACGAACAGGGTCGTCTATATCTAGATCAATCATACCCAACACATCATCAGAATCAGCAACTAGCAGACTCAGATTGTAAGTAAAGAACCAACACGGGATACATGGGCTCGACCGAGCGCTGCAGAAGTGCGCATCGTGTATTTGTATAGTGCTATGTAATGAGGCAATTACCTGGGTTCGAAGTAGCGTAGCTCTACAAGAAGCGAGACTTTTGACGGGGTTGCTTCTCTAGCCTCTTGGGCGGATAGACACGCGCACCAAGGAAACCGTACTTGAAACCAATTTCATGGGCAAAGATCTCGCCAAATCCAAGGGCAATCCCGTTGATGAACGGAAGAATGATATTGACAGCGCCCCGTCCAAGAAGGCCCCACATGTTGAACGACACCACGGTATCACACGCACCCAGGTCGGCGACAATCTTGTTGGCATCCTCGGGCAATTCCGACATAGACGTGTCTTGAGATCCGGCCTCGGTGTCCATATCGCGCCCCAAGTGGCTTTCCTGAAGAATGTTGTTCAAGTTCTGGACGTCATGTAGCGTCACGGAATCGTCCATGGGCGGCGGTGAGAACGTGCCTTCCGAGTTCGTCTTCTCGAGTTCAAGATCTAGAGAAGTTTTCTTTTTTTGGGCAGGCTTGTGTTGAATTGAGGCGGACATAATTCCTTGGAGCGGAGTAGTTGTTGGTGTTGAGCCGTGGTCAAGTACGCGAAGGATCTGGGGCAAACCGTTTCACGTGCAGTCCAGACTGGATTAGGATGTGGCTAAGTTTACAAGCTGCCAGATCTGGACTTCCAAGTCTTCCTTGATCCTGCTGACTTTCACCCAAAACACAAGAGGCCGCTCACCTTATTGCGTGATTTTTTAAATTGGGTGAATCAGCCTGGACACATGTTCGTGACGTCCGTTGTAGCCTTTGGGTGCGAAACAGCCTCCAGTCAAAACCGCAATTTTAAAACAAGCGCAGCTACAAGATCCGGGTGCAGCGAAAAAGGACTACCATCGTAAATTTAACCTTGCGTTCTATTTCTATACCATTTCATATTTCTTATTGTCACGAGTATCAGACTCTAGTTGGTCTTGACACCAACACTTTGCTTCTTCAGCAATCTGGCCTCAGTCAAGGCAGCAATGACAGCAGCACCAACACCGGAACCATCCTCAGCTGGGACAATGGTGATTGGGTCCTCCTCGGAGGTCCACTCGAAAATGTCTCTCAAAGCAGTAGCGGCTCTCTCCTTGAAACCTGGGTACTTTTGGTAGACGGAACCATCAGCAGCACAGTGAGCGGTCTTGTAGCCTCTCTTTTGGCAGATAGCAGCAATACCACAGACAGACAATCTAGAAGATCTCTCACCAATCAACTCGGCCAATCTTCTGATGATCTTTCTCTCAGCAGAGGTGGTTTCGATACCCAAGCTGTTTTGGAACAATTCTTGGACATCGGACAAGTTCTCAAATGGGTCCTCTTCGATCTTGGATGGGAACGAGGTGTCCATAACGTAAGGCTCGTGCAACTTGGTCAAGTCTTGGTCGGCGAAGATCAACTTCTTTTCATCGGCCAAAGCGATCAAGATCAAACGCAAGACCTCACCCAAGTAGTAACCAGAGATCATCTTCTCAAAAGCTTGTTGACCTGGTCTTGGCGACTCCTCGTCGATTTGAATGTCGTACTTGGTTCTTGGCAAAACAACGTGCTCGTTGTCGAAAGAACCGTACTCACAGTTGATAGCCATTGGGGTCTCGGCGTTGACATCGTCACAGAGTCTACCCTCCAATTTTGGAATACCTCCACAGACGTCGTAGTAAGCACCGTTAACACCAGTACCGAAAATAAGACCCATCTTGGTTTCTGGGTCGGCGTACATGGAAGCAACGAGAGTACCAGTGGTGTCGTTGATCAAAGCAACGACCTTGACTGGGACCTCAAGCTTCTCGATAGCAGCTTGCAACATTGGAACAACGTCGTGGCCCTCAACACCTGGGATGTTGAAACCCTTGGTCCATCTTTGCAAAACACCCTCGGTGATGTTGTCTTGGGATGCTGGGTAAGAGAAGGTGAAACCGAGAGGCAAGTCATGGTCACATCCGTTTGGGAAGAACTCATGGACAAACTTTTGCAAACAGGTGGCAATGAAACCCCACAACTCGTCAGAAGAAGCCTCTCTCATGTGCTTTGGCAAAGCGTATTTAGATTGGGTGGTGTCGAACTTGGAGTCACCGAGCAACTTGACAAGAACAACTCTCAAGTTTGTTCCACCCAAGTCGATGGCCAAGTAGTCACCGGTCTCCTTACCGGTTGGGAAGTCAAGAACCCAACCAGGAATCATAGGAATGTTACCACCGGCCTTGGACAAACCCTTGTCCAACTCGGTTATGAAGTGCTTGGTGATCTTCTTCAATGTCTCTCCGGAGATGGTGAGCATTTGCTCCAACTCCTTCATCTCATCGAGGAGGTTTTGTGGAACATCGGAGAAAGTACCCTTTCTATGTTGAGGAGCTTTTGGACCTAATCTGACCATTTTTTATGTGTGTTGAAAAACTGTTGAAATGTTGTTGGTTCGAGAATTTTTTCGTGTTAAATACCCCGAGCGCGCCCACTTGGACGTGCACACCAAACAAGCGCATAAAAGTGTTTAAAAGATATACGAGTGAGCAAGGAAAAGAATGACAAGGCAAAAAAAAAAAAAAAAAAGCATCGGGATTTTCGTCCAAATATTTAATTTTATTTATTCCAAAACAAGAACCGTCACGCTTGCCATGGATCTGCAGCAATGCCACGCCGACTCTTGCCAGCTGGAACTACCCTGGTGCATTAGTGCAAACCAACACTTCGCCTCTTTCCGGAGAAAGCTAACTGGGGTCCCGGAACAATTGAGAACACGTCCGGCACATACGCCGGAGAGACCTGCTCGGGTGATTTCACTCCGCGCCCTCACAGTGGGGTACATGCACCGGTAACTGGAGACAGCCCACGCTGCACCACGCCTTGAAGTGGCTCGACCAGACACAAGCCGCAGACCGATATATGCATCTCTGGCCACATGACACGATCATGGTGGACCCCGGGAGACCGTGGCAACTGCCCCCCGGGAGGCGTGATACACTTTATTCAGTCAGGCGATTATACATGCATGGCAGCTTTTTCGGCCCTTATGTGTATGCCGGCCCGCGCGACTAGTCCGGTGGACGTTGGAGCAAGCGCAGCGACAAACACGTCCTGAGAAGACAAATCTTAAGAGCACTTGCGTGCCCAGCGGGCCAGGGTTACGTCACTCCAAGCCTTTGGGTCGAACACCTTAATTTTGCAGGTG
Source organism: Metschnikowia hawaiiana (assembly GCA_002893645.1). Classification (NCBI taxonomy): domain Eukaryota; kingdom Fungi; phylum Ascomycota; class Pichiomycetes; order Serinales; family Metschnikowiaceae; genus Metschnikowia; species Metschnikowia hawaiiana. The sequence goes on from NXGY01000013.1 coordinate 22,335, forward strand.
GGGCTGGCACACCCAAACGCCTCGCGCGGACAGCGGCAGGCGATACGCCGGATGTACCCGCGGAGAATGTCAACAAGCGGAGCCTGCGACGCAGCATTTTTCCGCAAATCATGCCTGATATCTCGCGGCGTACAGTACCAGTCCACTGGCCCATGCGCTGCTCCCATTCGCCAGCTACCCCGGATTGGTGCCGCCCACAGGCAAAAGACGCGGGGGCGGGGGGCCCCGCCCTAGGGCCGACGTATGCAGGGCCCAGCGGCTTTTCGAGTGGCTTGGGTCTTTCCAGCGTGGGCCGCTCCGCCGTTTGTTGTGTTAGCTGCACTCTTTTGAAGTGGCTCCTGCTAGTGCAATTTCGGGCTGCTGAGGACTTTGCACACGGGGACCCGGGCCGTGCATCGGACAGGCTGCGCTCACCATTGCTTCTTCTTGGCACCATCAAAGGCCTGCATCCGGTTGCCGACCTCCGTCAAGCTCTGTTTCACGTCGGTCACATACTCTTTCAAGTTGTCGAGGTCCTTCATTTGCGCCAGCTCAAAGGACAGCTTGCTGGTGGAGCCGAAGAAGTCCGCCATCCGCTTGCGGGTCGTGTCCTGGGCTTGGGTGAGGTGGTCCTCCTCGCTTTTGGCGCCTTCCGATGTCTGCTTGGACGACCGCTTGCGCTGCTCGCGTGCACGGTCGCTCTCCTCCTGGCGTTTCATCACCTTCTGCACCAAAGTGGACTGTGTTTCCTTGAGCTCCTGCAACCGCGCCGTGAAGTCGCCGTTGAAGAAACTGCCGGTCTGCTCCACGTCCTGCGCCATGGCCCGGACGTCGTCAAGCACGTCGATCTGCGTCCAGAGCTTGTCGGACATGCTGACGCTGGCCTTGGCGGTGGAGAGCTGGTCTAGGGTGGGAATGCTTTGCACATCGATGATCGAGACTTTGTCGGTGTAGTTTGTAGTGGTCCGCGAGATGGGCGTCCGGAACTTCAGGTGCAGAGTTGACGGCGTCTCTGGGGACACGTCGTGGGGTCTGGCCATCGTGGTTTTCGTGTGGTGCTACTTGGTATGGTGTTGCTGAGCGTGGCTTCGCGCTCGCACCTGTGACCTGAGGGACCCGCTCGCACTGCACCCAGCGCCTCGAGTTCCATGGGTGGGTTTGGTCTTGGCAGCCGTGCCTTGGTGCAGCCCGTGTAGTTTGCGTGCTGCTGCCGTCGTGTCTCTCCCGTTATTGCGCCTGGTGCCATTCTTGGGTGCTGGCGTTTTCTGGTGGGATCCACGTCCTGCAGTCCCACACAGTCCCACACTAGCACCGCGTACTTCAGTTCTGGCCTGCACCGCACACCAAAGCTACCCAGTAGTCCTTCAACACCCCACCTCTCAGCTGAACTGCTCTGCGGCACACACAGCGCTCTCCCTCGAAACCACATCACGGCCCATGATGGATCGCGGCTGGAAAAAACTCCTCTATTTGAGCCAGCCGTACCCAGACAACTACACGGACAGCTCGTTTCTAGACCAGCTCAAGCGCAACACCACAGTGGTCAAATACCCCACGTCCAAGCTCTTCCGGGACTTCTCGCTTATATCGTTCTATGCGCTGCTACTATTGCTCATCGGAGTCAACTTCTTTGCCATCCACCTGTCGGTATGGAACGCCTACTGGCCCACTTTTGTGGCCTCGGTCGTCTTGGCTACTTTCTGCTGCTTATGCCCTCCGGCAGGCTTGGAGCGCAGCCTGGTGAAACTGTACGTGGTGATCTCCACCTGCCTCTTGCTCTTTTCGCCCGCCCTACGGTCGTTGACCCGCTCCACATCGCTGGACTCCATCTGGGCGCTACTGTTCATCTTGACCTGTGCCAATATCATCTGCCACGATTACTCCATCGATCTCCGCACCCTGTACAAGTCCATTTTGTCCACCAACTTGTCCTTTGCCAATGCCATCATGATGGCCTCCCGCTTGCAGTCCTCCATCAGCGTGTTTTCCTTCCTAGTGTTTTCCATTGAGATCTCGGTGCTCGTTCCTCTGTTGGACTTCCACCTACGGAAAAGCCTGTCCGGTCTACACTACACGGCGATGCTCTTCGTTCTCTTCGCCTTGACTGCCATGCTCAATGTGGTGCACGGTTTCAAAGCTGCGGCCAGTTACCTCATAGGAGTTGCATTTGTCCTGCTTGGCTTGCCATCCTATTTCATGTTCTTGCAGAAATACAAAAACGAGCTTCAGGGTCCGTGGGATACTGCAAAGCCAGTGGTACGAAGTAAATAGATACTGAACATTTCAGTCAGCTGCGATAAAATGTACATCATCTTTAGTTCATCGAGACAACTGGGTGCAACCGCCGTGTGCGACCGCGCGCCACAGCTACCACGCGTTTAAGCCTCCCAATGCTCTTGTGTGTCGTGCGCGACTCAACCGCGAACCCCCCTACCAAGGAAAAATCTCCACTGTACTTGTCAGACCTTGAACGAACACATCGCCCCCAAGCAAATCTCCGTTTGTCGGCATCCATTACATGGCACAAAACTCCCCGCCTCAAAATGTCCCGCAGCCCCAAAAGCAGCAGGGTGCTCGCGGACAGCAGCAATACACCCAAGCTGATCTCAATCGGATTGTGATGGAATATCTTAACAAAAAAGGTTTCCATAAGACCGAGGCCATGTTCCGTTTAGAAAGCACAAACTCGCCAACTGCAGCCGGGGCCTCCATCTCTCCAGCCACAACCCCGATGGCCGGGCCAACCGAAATCCTGAAACCTTATAAGGATAGCGGAAAATTTCCCAAGCCCGAGGGAGAACTCAGAGACTTGAGAGAACGAGTCCTCAGAACAGAGCGTGAGCTCCGAGAAACCAAGGACAGGGAATTGCACTTGGCCAAGGAAAAGGAATTGCGTATGCTCAGAGATGAGGAAGAGAAACAGAGACGTGAAAATGATCCAGAAATCTACATTCGTGCATACAGTATATTACGGGGATGGGTCGAAACTTCCTTGGATTTATACAAGCCCGAATTGACTCGTTTATTGTATCCGCTCTTTGTTCATTGCTACCTTGAGCTTGTCTCAAAGAACTACATTAAGGACTCCAAGATATTTTACGACAAATTCAAAGGCGATCACGACATACTACATGGCGACGAGGTACAGCAACTAGCGGGAATATCTTTGCCCGAGCACTTGAGGGAAAACAAATTAGCCCAGGCATACAGAATGAACAAATATAGAATCCTCGTGTCTAAAACAACAATGAACTTGTTGCTCTACTTCCTTCACGAGAACGAAGCAGTCGGTGGCGCTGTTTTAATCAGAATCATTAATCAGTATTTGAATCCAATCATATCCACCACAAAACCTGACAAGACAGATCGCGAAGGTGAAGCAGATCCTACTGAAGGTATTCCTGGCCACCTTGCCAGCACCAACGAGATCGACAAATTCAACGAACAGTCTGTTTTATTAGGGAAAATGCCCTTGGAGCCGGAAGTTGAAAAGGAGTTGCAAGCAGAACTCAAAGTGAAAGACGAAAACACGCAAACTGTCAATGGAAAAACTTTAGTTCAAGAATTCGATGAAATGAATGCTCCTGATAAAGATTCTCCTGCTGTGGATTCTTTACCTCTCCCAATGAAAGACGCAAGTGACTTGAAGCGAATGATTTTGGCGGTTGAGGATTCTCGTTCAAAAATAAAATTGGGTGCAATCCAGGCAAGTGCGCCATCAGTTTGCATGTATACCTTCCACAACACGAAAAATGATCTCACATGTCTTGAATTCAATCAAGACTCCAATCTTGTGGCCGGTGGTTTCCAAGACAGTTACATCAAACTTTGGAGTCTCGATGGCAGACCTTTAAAGTCTGTGTTTAAAAGAGACCCTCAAAACAATTCCAACACTCGAAAATTAATAGGTCACAGTGGGCCAGTTTACGGTATGTCCTTTTCTCCGGACAACAAGTATTTGATTTCTGCATCAGAGGACAAGACAGCTAGATTATGGTCTTTGGACACATACACGGCTCTTGTATCTTACAAAGGACATAATCAACCAGTGTGGGATGTGAAGTTTTCCCCTCTCGGACATTACTTTGCCACAGCATCGCATGACCAAACAGCTAGACTTTGGGCAACTGATCACATTTATCCATTGCGTATCTTTGCAGGACACATAAATGACGTTGACTGTGTGGAGTTTCATCCTAACTCCAACTACATTTTTACAGGCCTGTCGGACAAAACCTGTAGAATGTGGGATGTGCAAACAGGAAATGCAGTCAGAATTTTCATGGGACACACTGGGCCAGTTAACTGCATTGCAGTGTCGCCAGATGGAAGATGGCTTGCAAGTGCAGGCGAGGATAGTGTCGTGAACGTGTGGGATATTGGATCAGGAAGAAGAATGAAGACCATGAGAGGACACGGCCGCAGCTCGATCTACTCTTTGGCATTTTCTCGCGATGGGAGTGTGCTTGTTAGTGGAGGTGCGGACTCGACTGTCAGAGTATGGGATGTGAAGAGAAATACACCCGATGCTGGGCCGTTGCCAGAAGGACTCTCAGGAGAGTTGGCTAGCTCGCAAAACAACATGGGGGCCAGTGGTAACGAAGGCAACAAGAAGGTTGCAGAGAAGACCAACCGCAAAGAAATTGTGGCCACTGCCGATCATATGACAGCATACTTCACGAAGAAAACGCCCGTTTATAAAGTTCATTTCTCCAGAAGGAACTTGTGTTTGGCGGGAGGAGCGTTATTGGGTTAGATGAATGCTACTGGTTAGTTTGAGAAGAGCAATGCCTCCCAATGCAAGCTCTTGGGTATAGAGCTAATGGCGACTGCTGACTCTTTCATAAATAAACGTTGCCATGAATGCAATGAATGTTGGTCCCTTTCAAACATTGTGGGAAAGGAGCGACCAAACGCGAGGAATCGCGAATAATTATTTAGAACCGAAGAAAATATTATCGCTATACTCTAGATGTACTATCGTGCGAAAGCCTGTTAAATTCCAAGCCCTTCTTCTTAGCTAACGCTCGTGTGATTCTCAAGCAATTAACGTAATCCAGTTCTGTGCGTGTGTCATGGGAAAAGCCCCCGAGACCTGCACTCCAGCCGTTGAATGAAAGAATACCGTATGTGTTCTAAATATAAAACTAGGGACGCACTTATACGAAGAGCGTCATTGAGTTAGTGAATTTGTAAGACCTAATTGGAGATGCTGGCGAGGAGAGTCCAAGAATACACTCTAGTTCTACTTAGTTACGACTTCGTTTCTCATAGAAACAGAGCAATTTTAAGAAAGATAGTCAGTGTGGATTCAATCCATGCCGCACATCAAGCCTCCGGGGCTTTTCATCGCCATCTGAGGATGCCATGCGAGTAGCAGGGGTCAGGTCAACAAGTTGCGGTATTAGCCCGCAGTGCCTCAACGCATCAATAGCACATGAAGACCTTACGAACCTAAGATATACCATGGAAGCCCATTGGATGTAAATTGTGACTAAATGGGCCCTTGTCGCGACTTCCCGCACAAGTGCACCTAACCATGTGGTGTTGGAATGCAAGATTCGGACCTGTCTTGACTTGTGCATGAAAGGTCCTTCTCTTTCACTTGGGTAGTATTTCGCGAGCGTCAGCAATTGCGCTTGGTGAGAGACTGCGTCAACTGGTCCACACAACCTTGATAATAAGCTGCCAGAAAAATCCGCTATAGACCGTCCAGATGTATGTCGGTTCTCGAGTCCCGGACGCAATCGCTGCCCTTGTTTGTTAAGGGATTGCACGGCACTCGACGTTGGCCTCATTGGAATGGAACGCGGCCGTCAGGTGGAATGTGGCCATGGTGCGATGAAATGCGAGCATGAGTTCCTATCAAAAGTCCGCTCCACCATTCCCTGACCGTGTGGCATTCCACGCGAGTGCATTCCCTTAGGCAGTCAAAGTTGCCGCTATGAAGTCACCAAAGCGCAAGTTTGCCAACCTGTTGCTTCCTTCACCCCTACTTTGGAATTGAGGGGCTCGTGTTCCTTTTTTTTTTTACAATTAGTTGCACACGAGCCCATGTGCCTTCACGGCGGCTGTTGTGCACAGGCCCCGCTCTGGGGTACCGCTGGCCAGTGGTCGCACGAGCTAGACCCACAGTGTCTCCTTGCAACGTTGGCCGGCCCTAAATTCCCCAGATGCCTTTACGCGCGCATTCCGCACGTCAGCACCTGCTCAGAGTCCTCTCAGGCCAGGCGCTCGCGCCTTGGCTTGCACATTGGGCCGGCGTGTGCACTCGCGCCTGATGCTCTTGCCTGTTCGGGTATATGGGTCTGGCATACGGCCGCACCACAAATCATCACCTTTTCCTATTCGGGTTGGGGCCCTAGTTGGCAACGCGCTCTCTCCACGCTGACTATATAAGGCAGACCCTGCTGCCTGTTCTGTAGACCCTTGCTATTGGCATATCACCGTCTTTTTACACCCAACTCACACTAAAACATCCACAGTTCCAAATGAAGCTTTCCTCCGTTCTCTCCTTGGCTGCTCTTTCTGCCACCGGCTTGGCTGCTGACGAAGATGTCAGTTTCTTGACCGCCTTTGTTGGTGACTACAACGACCACAAGAAGGAGTATGTCGACTACTTCAGAACCGCCAAGAACGTTCCTGCTGAAATCACCAAGTTGGCCTTGCAGGTCAAGACCTACACTGACGACTCCTACACAACCCTCGTGAAGGCTGACAACATCGACTTGACCTCGTTGAAATCATTCGCCACTGGCTTGCCATGGTACACAAGAATTGAAGAAGAAGTCGGCGACTCTTCCGACTCTGACTCTGGCTCCGACGCCGCCTCTGCCTCTGCCTCTGCCGCTGGCAGCTCCAAGAAGACCTCCAGCTCCGCTGAAGCTGCCGGTGTGTCCTTGATGGTTCCAGGAAGTGCTTTCCTCGGCGCTCTTGCCATTGCCCTCTTATAATCCCACACGCATGCAACGACAGAGCTCAATGATTATTTAATGACTATTTAACAAATACCCACTTTGACATTTTAATGCATTTTTTACTATCGACTTCGCGTAACTGCAATTTATCTAATTAGTCCCGATCAAGCGGCAGTGACAAAGAGTAATACGTAGTGTATTATCCACAAAAAGTTATCCTGGCAGTCCATCGGAATGGCCATTTGACTCTTTACGCGGTTGTCACTCTGATATTGTGCATACTTCTCGATCGTGCTGCTCGCCAACTGTAGCATGTTTTTCTTCAAAAGACTCAAACCGTGTTCAAACCTGCCATTTTTAAGGTCGCCCTTCCGTCCAGCTGCTCCAGAAATGCAAGTTGAGTTTTCCATATGCTCTTTATTGTGGTAAAGAGGATACTTGAGACCAAGATTGTTACCGTTTGCGTCGCAAACGGCATCTTCCAGCTCTAGCACGTTATCGGCATTCAATTCACACAGCGCTAGAGGATCTATCAAGTAGCTTCGAGAGCCGTCGTAAACCATCTTATACTTCAATCGTATATCTAACACGATGGACAAGTGGTTTATCACCGCCACGATTTGTGAGATCCCCGAATTCAAAATGTCCGTTGATGTCGCCTCGATCATAGATATGTTTTCGTTTACACCATTTTCCCCCATAATTTGCAAAGTGACACTGCCTGTGTAACATACCTCAAGGATTTCTGAGATACTAGATGGAAATTCCAAGCCCAGGATGCTATAGCGACCAGTTGTCTCTAGTAAAGTGATCGGAAAGGCCGTGACTAAAACTGCCACGCTTCTTCGTATGTTGGACAAGATCTCTGGATAAAGAAAGCTTTCAATACTTTCATGTATGGGTTGAATCTGCGATTCCACTTCCTCCAAATCTCTCGCGAGTGCGTCTTTGAAGGAGGGGTAGTCCTTCTCAAGAAAAATATTGATATTGCAAATGCCTTGCTTTGCCGCACCTATGCCCGATTTCAATGCCTCATTACGATCCTCTTGTTTGGATATAGACTTATCGAGACTTTGTAATTTTAATTCACACTCGGAAATGTTTTCGTAGCAAAGACCTTGCTTTTGATCTAGTAGGCGGTCAATCTCGCCTGAAGTGGTCTGCTTGCTTTGAATAAATTCCGTAACACCTTGTCTGAGACGATTGAGATTTCTGATGTCGTCAATCGTGTAGGAGAGCTTTGGAGAAAGCGTTCTGCCGTAAGGAGTCTCAACCGATAGCACTGCATCATAGTAATCACGTCGTATGTCTTGTCTCAAGCAGAATGCACATTCACCAAATGTCCATATGGGGCAGTTGTCGACAAATTGGCCACCGTGTATATTCGAAGAGATGGGCAGAAGATTATGAGTATCAAGCTTGAGCTCCAAAAATGGAATGTAGTGTTGTGCACCCGGAGCCCGCAACCACAAGTTCAACAAGATTTTGCTGGCGTGTCTTGGCACAAATGCTAGAGAGAATGGGCCGAAATGGGCTTTGAGAGAAACCGTAGTTTGTTCGCTCACGTAAAGAGTTTCGCCTTCTGGGTTGGTGATTGTAAAAAAACCATATGTGTTGGTGTCTAGTAGGCCATGATCTGGAACCTCGGACTTGAGTAGCTGGGAATGAGTGAGATTCCAAAAATCTACCCTAGTGAGTTCTTGTAGTGATGGCGAGGGCATCCTTCGGCAAAAGCGCCACGATCTGCAGTTTGGTTGCTGAGCTACCTCAAAGAGTCCACAAGTTGCAGGCTGCCTTGGTCCAGAAAATGTAGCGTAGATAACGCCGCACCCGTGCACCCACAGACGTGTGCCTGAACACAGGCTTCGGAGCAGCACGGAGTCCGCCTCGCCACGAGTTCTGGGCAAGTCTAGCTTGATGACTTTGGCTTGGACTGCTGCCATCCGATAACCCCTCTTCTCTCCTAGCAGCGCTCCCCTCCATCTTCTGGATGCCAGCGCCAGTCCCCAACTATGTGGCCTGTCTAGCCCATTTCTGTGAAATTCATGGTCCCTCCACCATCATTTGCACACAGCGTCAAGCCACCAATGCACCCCCTCCATCATTGGCCTCGTCTGTGTGTGACAGCTGCGCGTTGCAGCTCCCCAACGGTGCCAGTAACCTGTTGACTAGCATTCTGAGCCCCAATGCTGACTCCTCGAGGGCGTCTGTACTGCCCAATCCGCCTACAAATGACGGTTATTTCTCGTCCGATCAGGTGGAAACAACTCAAAACTATGTGTCGACCCAATATCCACACCTTCAGAAGCTATACACGTCTCTAATGAAATTGGTCATGAAGTGTTTATCCGTGGAAGCGGTGGCCGATCCTCTGCGGCCTTTGTTCCATGGGGACGAAGCCAACGGGTACTGTATCAGTAAAGTTTTCAGCGTACCTGATGCCCATGCTCGTGGAGGTGAGCGCAAGTATGCATACTTGGTAGTCTGTGATTTGGAAACGCACTTGCTCTCCAGCTGGGAGACCATCTCCGTCTACGTTACAGAACTCATCTCGCTCCTTCAAAAGAGAGTTGAGAAGAATTTGGAGGAATCCAAGAAGAGCGATACAGGCAACGAGAGATACCTCCGGCGCCAGAAGATCATACCCAAGAATTTGGTGGAGCTCACCAATGACGGAGAGATCTTCTTGAAACTACACACTTGCGGCGTCAGCCTTCTTAGAGACATCGCAAGATGACATTTGGTTTTTGGTAACGGCGACGCTAGCCGATTTGTAACAGCGCATAGAACGGGGGATCTTGTATAATTTTAATTTGGGATTTCAATGTATTTATTCACCACGGTTCTTGGCATGCAAAGCGTGCTGGAGGAATTCGCGTTCTGAACTCCACACTTCGACTACTTCTCGATTTGAAAGCATGTCGGGCCTGAGTCCAGAATGACAGACCTGCGCCAAACGCTTATCTTAGGCACCTTAGTCGTGGCTCTACTCGCCATTCTATCGAGACTAGCGACTCCTTCGGAATCCCTGATCACGAATAGTGATATTCATCAGTATTGGAGCAATGTGCATCCGAACATCAGTCAATCTGTTATACCGCAGACTTGGCTCGCATCCGGTACAAATGCCACCAGTAGCTTTCATCTAACGACAGAAGGTGACTCTCGCCTTCTTCCTGCCATCTGGCTTGCCTACATTCTCCAGCTGATACGCTTAAACGATACGTTTCCCACGTTAGATGTCTCGATTCCAATTCAAGACCATGCAAATCCCCTTGTCACCTCGGACCGCCACGATACAGAGCCGCCCAATTACTCTTCGTGGATAAAACTTGTCTTACTTCGGACTCTATGCCGCCTTTATTTTGGACCTGAAGACAACGAGTGTCTCTCAAAGATAGACAAGGGCAAAAAGCTGGTCTATGACTACTTTCTATCGTCAGAAAGAAAACCTACCAATTGCAACGTGCCAGCTGAGTTTACCAAAAGTTTGAGCAATGGCACCTTTCTCCGACCAGACCAGATACTATTTCTTGGCTTGTATCCCAATAGCCACACAAAGAATCTGAGCTTGGTACCAATCCAGAAGACTTTACTTATCAAAACTGCCCCTCGTACTATCACTAGTTCTAATGAAGAGCTTCGGAATTTTGTTGCGCAGCATTGTGCGAGCCAAGCAATTCCATGTGTTATTGATCTACAGGAGCAAATCAATTCTATTATAGATTCATGGGATAGTGTCGACTCTTTGGCTCTGCGGCAGCTAAGTGAAATCTCGATAGAAAACCAAATGAAGCAGAGCTCACATTGCGCCCTAAGTGTGGACGATTTCGGGCTATCGCCTCGTGTGTCTCCTGGTACAAGAATCATCAGCGATGGTTCTAGCACCCCAGCATCCTATACAACGTATGCCCCACAAGAAGCCCAACAAAAGTACTTTCGCGAAGCAACTTCCCATGGGCCTGAGTCTGGGCATCATTTCGACTCCAGGTTTTTCCAGAAAGCCCATTTCTCAGACCTAGAGCGCAGGATAGTGCTTCACAGATTGTCCAAAGCCTGGCTCCGCTTTTGTAAGACGTCGAATCTCAAGTCCTGGCTTGCACATGGCACTCTTCTCGGGTGGTATTGGAATGGGCTCAATTTGCCATGGGACGACGACGTTGACGTCCAAATTACCATGACAAGCTTAGAACTTTTGGCTGCCAAATACAATCAAACTATAGTCGTTGACTTCACAGACGACGTGAACGTTGCGGGATCACATTCATTCTTCGTCGATGTAAGCCCAAATATCAGCGACCGAAGCCATGGGATAGGGGACAACGTAATCGATGCTCGTTTTATTGATGTTGATACTGGTATGTACGTCGACATAACGGCATTGTCCAAAAGCTCCGATATCAAAACGATACAGAACTCGACATCCCCTGCACTCCATCAAATTTATGACCCGTCATATAAAGAGACGTTTCAAAGTTTTGCACATGATCTGCCCAAACTCAGGGAGTATGAAAATCAGTTGAAGCAGCTCGAACTTCAAGAATGGGAGCTGGGGAGTTTGGTGAACTGTAAAAACTTTCACTTCTATCGGGTAGACCAGCTTGGGCCCTTGATCGAAACACGTTTCGAGGGTGAAGAAGCCCTTGTGCCCGCAAATTTCCGCGACATTCTAAGCATGGAGTATCCAAAGGGTCTTCGGCTCAAACATTATAACGGGTGGGTTTTTCGGCCTTTTCTTCAATTGTGGGTGCGCAAATCAATATGCCCCAAAGATTACTTTGGGGATCAGTGCGAGGATGAAGAGACACTTTTGGAAAACGTGTTTACCGATGGAATCAGGATTGCAAGAGGCAAGCGAATCGGTACTTTCGGAGGTCAGCCAAGAGTTGATCCTTTCATAGTGCTGCGCAACAAATATTTGAATGAGTTAAATTCGGTTGAGCCGCTTTCAATGAAATGACTTGTATCTGAGCATGGACGATACGCAACTTAATGCATAGAAATAAAGAGAAGTTGTAACAGAATTCACTCTAAGCTCTTGACCTCTTTTTTTCTGCCGTCTCTTCCGCCTTGACTGATGTCTGAGCCTATTCTCAGAGGCGGCCATATTATAGTAGAGACCTTACCCTCAATCAACCCTTGGCTGATGGGGCCAAATGAATTAGAATCCACGGAATGGAATGCATTGTCCCCTTCCACCCAGACATGGTTTCTCGGTATGAGAGCCGTTTTCTTCGGATAAGTAGCATCGCGAGGAAAGATCACGTCACCTTGTAAACCTATAACACGCTTTGTGAGAAGCCTCTCGGGGTCATTGGGGGACCTAAACATAATAACGTCACCATAGCTCAACGAGCCAGGCTTTCTCAAATTGAACTTGCGGACTATCACCACGTCTTTCGAAGTGGACCCAAGCCCTGGGTTGAACGTGGGCGACATCGAGGAACCCGATATTTGACAAGGCAGATATATGTGATCTAGTGCTGTGAAAAGAACAGGAAACCAGGTGAGAGTCACCAAAGCAGTTTTGACGTGGGTGTTCATGCCTATTGTTAAATGTGAGTGACCGGGGACTCTCGTGCACCGTTTACCGAGCCCCACGCACAACGCTCTATTCGCGTGCGAGGCACCCTAATTGAAATGTACATAGAAGAATCTTACGGCTACTTTTACGAAGAGTCTTTGCCATTCTAAACGCCGGCAGACTTTTTTTTCTACCTTACGGGAGAGTGTTGCATTATCAAGGAGAAAAATATTTTGTTTCATATATGCTAAATGATATGCTACGAGAGGCAGTGTCAGAAGTGCAGGTTGAGCCCATCTCTCAGTGCCCTGTTCATGCGGCCAGTCCTCTGATCAAGTAAAGAGTAGCCCCATTCGCCACTGCAGCGGCAACCTTCAGGCTCATTTCAATTGCCACCGGAGCGTCCTGTTCGCCCTTGAAAAGGTGGAGACGCTCACCCGGGTTTTGCGTAGAGTTGTTGTAATTCATGATGTTCAATGTCAGCGCTATCGAGTCTAGGGCTTTACCAACAGACCATTTCTTCAGCACCCATACACCTCTCAACTTGGGCTCGGACGCGATTCTTTCCATATCGTTGTCGTTTTTGTCTATGAACAACACCCATGCGTAAAGTCTGTCCTCAACGGACACGGCCGAGGGCCCTTTGGCACACTTCTTTATACTAGCCACTTCAATGACTGGGTTCTTGGGCCTTGCACCTTTGTCTTTTCCAAAAAAACTATAACCCTTGCCCTTGGACTCGGCTCGTTTCAACCGTTGTATATGTAGGAACTTGGTGAGTTTCATGAACGGCGTGGATTTGTTGCCGTCCTGGCCCTTTAGGGTAGTAGCCGTGGCCTTGCTCTCACTTATCTCGCGGTCTAGTGCCTGCTGATGCTTGGATCTGTCTGGAAACAAAGAGGCCACCGAGGGGCCGTCATATGCTATCTTGGGGGATGACGCTTTCTGTGTACGACCCACGCAGCCGTGAAGCTCGAGAGCACGGTGTTTGGAGCAATAGGTCTTGCTGCAGAATTCGCAGTGGAAGGGGAGAAAATCGAGCTGGTGACATAATGAACAGTTCTCACCCAAATTCAAAATGCCCTGATCCTGTGGCGTGGGCTCTGTTTTGGTCATCAATAGTGTATGTGAGGGGAGAGTGGCCATTGGAGCAGTTGTGGAGTGCGGGAAGCGTGCGAGTCCACGGTGTTTGGTAAGCGCTGGTCCGAGGTTCAAGTGAAGAAATATAGGCGAAGTTCAGAGATGTTGCTGGTGAAATTCTGAGTGAGAGCATGATACCTGGGGCTTCTCTAATTATATAGTTGCCGGTTGCTGCGGAGCCTGCGGGTCGATGGCGAATTTTGCCACCAGCGGTTTCTGCTTTGCGGTGTCTTTGTCAGCTGGGCTTCTGGAGAATTCCGCGAATGGGTGCAAAATTAGGTGCTTCTAGCTACGCCACTAGCCAGACCTAGGCCTGGGTGGATATTGCTCTCCTGGAGACCACATGTTTTCATTTGCCGTATATTCGTGTTCATGTCGGTCTTGTTCTCTTGGGGCTTTTTATGCTCTTTTGTCGCTTCTCGTGCTGTGGTCTCTCCATGTAGTAAGAAACGCCACTTTATGTCTGTTCTTGAATTTGGGCCTCGCCAGCCAAAATAAGAATCTGTAGACTGAATTTATCGTTTATACCAAAGTCAATCTGAGCACTTTATTCTGATTTGTATAGTCTGTGGGGTAAGTGTTTAGGTCAAGTTCGTGCAGCTGGAAGGCAGCGCGAAGTACGAGGGTTATTGAAGAAATTAGGCGGAATCTACCAACAAATAGAAATCTCTGTTCCGAACGGAACTGCCGTCAAAAGATAAATAAAAAGTGTTGGAAAATGAACACCCTCTATGAAATGAGTAAGCTTCATCAAATATGAGACTTGGGCGAAAAGTCGGCTTGGTAGTATACCCTTAATCGGTTGTCCGAACGAAGTGCCTGCGGGCTTCATTCGAAATCAGGACCCGCATCGCACAAGAAAAAGATGAACCACTACAAGACAGAAGTCTCCACCACACATTCTCTGCACACGATGTACGATTTAAATGTCCCTTGGCCATGCAAGCTGTACACGAGCACGCCATCTCCTACGGAGATTTCCAATTTGCATAACACAATCGCAATGCTTTATAACTTCGGCTACCGCTTCATAGTCATCAACTTCATTGTCACCGAGTCAGTCAAACTCCCATTGAATTCCCCAGACAAGCTTAACCCAATACCCATGGCCGATCTCAGAAAGCACTTCCAACAATACCAGGGCATTCATCTCTTTTCCCGCATTACCTTAATCATCAACGACCCGGCAAAGACACAAAGCATTCTGAAGATCAACAACATAGGTGTTTTTGACATTGTTGCCGTGCAGCCCACCACCGAAAAGGCCTTACAGCTCACTACAACAAACCTAGATATAGACTTGGTTTCCTTGCCAATGTCCTCCAGACTTCCCTTCTTCTTGAAGCACAAAACAGTGGGGCTGGCTTTGTCAAAAGGCATCTTGTTCGAGATTTGCTACTCGGGACTAATAGCCGGTCCGGCAGGGTACGAGTCTTCCCTGACATTAGGAACGACCGGCCACATCAGCAGAAAGGATTTCTTCTCCAACTGTATACAGCTCATCAGAGCCTCCAGGTGTAAGGGCTTGGTCTTTTCCAGTGGTGCCTCGCAGCCTTTGCATGTCCGGAATTACACCGACATTCTCGCGATCATGAATTCTTTGGGGTTGAAGATCTCGAGCAGTAAGGAGGGCTTCACCAAGTATCCGGAGTCTGTTTTGGTAAAGGGCCGCTTGAGGGTTAAATCTAATAAGCAGACTGTCATGGTCGGAAATAGCACCTCTCCTGATGCTAGATCTCTCACCATCATAGGTGACGAAGATGCCAAAAGAGGATCACTCAAAGATTTCGTTAAAAAGAAAACAGACAACCTGCAAAACAAAAGACCTTCTTCAGACAATGAGCTGTCCGTGAAACGCATGAAAGTCTAGACGAAGGCTTTGTGCTGGTGTATGGGTGGAAGCTACATGACTCTGAAAGAAGAATCGGGCAATGCTGTAAATAAATTAAAACGTAAACTAATGAAATATAGAGGATTTGACTGTAGACTTCAACACAGGAACAGAGGAATTCTCTCTTCTGGTATTGGAAGCTTGTGGAATGCGTGGGGGAGCCGCACTAGGCGGCCTTCGAGGCTTCTTTCGTTGATTTAAAAACATCGACGGCGGGTTTCTTTTTCTGGGGACGATGGGCGTGCCGATTAGACTGCTTCGACCAGTATTACCAGGAGGAATGTTCGAGTTTGTCTGGCCTGTATGGCGAGGCACATGCGGCGAGGCTTGTGAGGGATTCCTCAGGTATATACCGCTGGAGTTGCCGAGGTTCATGGTGGAAATGTCTGGTCTGGTTTGTCTTTGTGGAGAGGCATGGCCAGCAGCCGGAGGATGCCGTGGTTGACGTGGAAATGGCTGTCTATGAGAGTCTGGCGCAGCATGATTGGGTCTAAACATCAACAGACGCTCCAGAACGTCTTTGCGAGCCTTGCCCAAGATCAGCTTGGGCCTCCCTGCGGAGCTTGAGTAGTTGCGAGGAGGTGCGGGGACCCGGCGCCGTATGGAAGGGTCTTTGATGATCCCCGGGATGGCGACAATGGAATTCTTGGATTTCTCCTTCTTTAGATTGGCTGTGAGCTTGCGTAGGCGCAGGGCGGAGTTGGCGAGGAACTGTTCTTTGTCCTGTGAATACTTGTTATACAACTCACGGTTGGGCATGGATGCATTTGCGCCGGTATTTAGTAGCTTGGCCTTATTCGAGTTGAACGGACGGTCGGCGAAATCCTTCTCCACCAAGAGACCCCAGAGCTCATCGGTGTCCGGAGTGATGCCAGGGCTAGCCTCTTCGAGAGTCGCTAGCTGTTTTGCATTGAGCTTTTTGAGAATGGGCTTGATCAAGTGATACGGCGTCTCGCCCACATCAGAGATTCTGGCTGCCTGCTTTATACATAGCGCCTGTGATAGGTGAAATAGGGATTGCACCATGATATTGGGCTGGGAACAAAAAAAAATTTGGAGAGTTCAAGTCTGAGAACAATAATAATTGAGAAAGGGATGGCAGTTCGCAAAGGTCAAGTGACGGTTTGATAATGAGGCAACTGTTGAGGCAGGAAGCTGATGGTACTAAGACAGGAGAGGGTGCCGGACCAGATGCCCAGTGGTAAATGAGGTGCATTGGGGCTCCTGCGCACAATGTTTTGTATACTTGCGAAGGGTCAAACATAGCTGAGCAAAAGCAGTTCAGTCGGCCCACGAGAGGTGCGGCAATAAATACATCAAAGAGCGAAGGCGCACGAGGACGCGAAAAGAGGAAACAAAACCCGAGACCGGGGCGGGATGTGAGATTTTTGGCGGCTGCCAAAGATTGCTCCTACAGCATGATGGTACGAAGGTCCGCACGCGGAATTCCTTGATTCAAGTTGATATGGGGTGCGGCTAAGGGACTTATCTCTCGGGGACCAGCCCCACGGCCAAGGGCGAGAACAGGCCCGTTCCTCAGCCCACGCGCCAGATTTGCGATTGCTGCACCCGCGCAGTAATAATCACCTATGAATTATTAGCTAAAACTGAATGTGCCCCGTCTGGCAAAACAAATGTTCGATATAGAAAAAAGCAACCGATCCGTGGTCCACCAACCCGTCACGCCAGCTTGTTGTTTTAGTTCTCGTCGTCAAAAATAGGCGCCCATATGTTAAGGAGCTTGACAAACGTCATGTGACCGACAGCCTTCAAGAGTGGTGTGGTGCCAAGCCACTGGGCTGTGAATGACTTTGTCATGTATTCCATTTGAGCTCGCATTTTGGCTCTGTAGAACTGTAGAGACTCGTCACGGCATGACTTGAGTAGGATGCTGCTGAGATAAGTGATCAATTCAGCAATAAACACCATGGCCACGGGGACAAGGACAAGTAACAATATCGCCCCGGAAACTCTCGATACCCACGATTCGGCTTTGCTGATCAAGCGCTCATCGAGAGGAAATGATAGGGTCCGGAGACTCGAAACTCTGTGTGGAAGTAAATCATTCATTGTGTGAAAGTGTAGTTTGAATTTGCATTGACCCCTGGTAAACAGTGGATATGGTCCTTAATAAATGCCCCGTGGATAAGGCCAAGCGCGAGGGCTAAAGTTAGCCAGGGCATCTATATATCATCTTGCAGAAGTATGTACAGTGCGCACCATTGTCAAGGGCGACCCCATCCATTGACGATAGCATGAATCCAATTCAGGTAAACAGATGGAAGACAAGTCCCAGGGGGAGACCGCCCGTGGACGGGTGGATGGAGCCCCTTCAAGCCCAGAAATCCGGGGCCTCCTCGTGTTTCTGCGTGCTTGGGGATTAGCGAGTCCAAGCGCTATCAGGTGGTCGAAAAGGCTGCGATCCAATGCAGGGGTGGCCGCAGAGCTGAAATTATTATCCGGTTTCCCGAGAATCCCGAGTAAGAGACTTCGGCCCGGCGACCCGGAGTATCGTTATTCAATCTGCGCATGAAATTAGTATTAGACAATGGGGCCCTCGATCCTTAAAATGCCTGCAGTGCAATTCAAAAGGACGACCTGGCATGACTGCCCCCCGTTGAGCACGTGGTCAGTGTATTGTTTATGCAGACTATTGTATGAAACTTCACTAGTGGAACACATCCATTTGCAAAGTAGATCCCTGGGGATGGTTGGCGCTCTTTTGTGAGCGGAATAGGAGCTAGGTTCTAGGAGGCGATAAGGAAGAGGTGTGAAAGTTATACAAAAATGCCAGCACCAAGCTACATTCAGGAAAATGTTGTCCAGCCCAAAGACCCTGGTGGCGGCCCCTTGGCTTGGCAAGGCTTACAAATAGCAAGGAGTGTTCGAGCTCCTGCGACGCCATGTAATAACCCTTGCTATCAGTGTGCAAACGGTACTTAATGGGCCCTTGGCTATTATTAAAAGGCTGAGGCTTAGCTAACCGCAAAACCCCGAAAAGGTTAGCAGCCAAGCCCAGATCTGTTTCAGATTGACAATGTAGGCTTATGCCTAGAAAAGAAGGAATATGCCTATATAGGTGTCCGATTGTGCTCAGCCGGGTGGCTGTACGTGCGCGCTACGCCTTGGGCTATACCAAGGCTAAGTGGGAGTCGCTCACTAAATTGCTCTCATTATCGCGACCGCGCGGCGCGCAACCTGTATTATTACACCCGCACACATTGTTTGACGTCTCGGGCCGTTGCCCTGACGCGCTTCTAAGCCATACTACGACTGACCAAAACGATGTCAACGCATTTCGAGGCTTCCTTGACAAAACTTGAGGCAGGGGTAACAGAAGACCAGATCTAGCAAGCCCCAAATTCCGCTACGTTTTGACTAAGCCGTGTTCATATTGGTATTTCAGTCTAGCCTGGATGCTCCACACTAAAAGCTAGACAAGTGCACTAAGACCGTGGCCTGCAAGGGAACAAGAGGCTAAGGTCATGTGCCCTTTTTGCTGTCATTATTCTGCCCAGCAAATAATAGAAAAACAATCATGCGATGCCAAGCGCGTGTGAAGACGAGCCGCCCGGTTGTTTACCTAAGCACCGGCAACTCCCGCCTTATTGAGCCGCAGGGCTGACGAATAAGTCAACATGCGTAAGAAGTACGAGGGAAGCGTAAGCGTTCTTGCCTTTTTTGCCACGCCATCAAAATATAGATTTCCAATCGGCTATGGCTCGGCAGGGATATGCAGGTCCCGTACTTGAAGCACATGGCTTTGCAGGCCTAAGTGCGCCCTAAAAATAGTCGGTAGCTCGGAAGAAGAGCACTTACAAGCGACATGCGTTCAAAATATAGGGTCCCCAAAAGGTTTCTTTACGTCTCGTTTCTGTGTATTTCGATCGTCGAAGCGGATATAGGATCTCATGAACACTCCTAATTAGGAACAAGTGGCAACATATATTTAGATCGACATTTTCAATTGCGACATTCATTTGCTAAAATTACTCGGGTTCGACGACCAAATGCAAGGGAAAGTCCCCCGAAAAGGGCACAGGACAGCATTAACGGCCGTCGTTACCGAATGCTGGGCACAGGTCAAGCTCCTTAGTGCATCACTCCAGGGCCACCGCCCCATATCCAAGCCCGAGCGGCGACTCCTGCACACTATGTGCATATGCATGCGTAAATGGTTGCAGGCTGCCTTCTCCAGCTTCAGCGAAGAAGTGAGTTGGTGGGCTGACAAGCACGTAAGTTTCCATATATGTGGCTGATATAAAAGGCTAGCAATATCCATTCGGGTTGCAGAGAGTTTTTCCGATTATCCACAAACCTCAATTTATAGACCATCATGAAGTTTGCTGATCTTCTTCTATTCACAAGTCTTATCTCGCACTCATGTGCTAAGTTTACCCCATACTCGAACTTCAATGAGGAAGCAGTGCTGTTCCAGGCCTGCCACGCAACAATCAAAGAAACGGCCACCTTTTGTCCCACCACTTCCGGAGATAAATATGATATCCATTGTTACTGCACCAACAAGTATGCACAAGCAACGTTAATGGGTTGTCTAGCAGGTCTCCTGGATGACTTGAGACCTACATATAGGTGGTTGCAGGAATTGTGCAAAGACTATTCACAAAATGTAACTGATATCTCCGGAGTTCTTGCCTTATACGAGTACCAACAGGATGGCCGGCTGATTCTAATCAACGAGACTACCGGATCCTCTAGCAAACGGAAGACTACTTCCGGGTCAATCTATATCAAATACCCTGTGATTGTCAACGGAACCTTAGCATCAGATTACCATCTCGCTTATGCGCAATATTACGCCAACTTCAACTGGTCCTACTGGTTCTCTAATTGGCTATATGCCTACTGGATTGCGGTATTTGTCATAGCTGGCATCTGTAACTGGAGTGTGGTTATCTTCCCAAGTCTCAGATCCACTTGCAACGGCCACTTTTCCAAGTTGGTGAGGAAGTACATCACCCTACCTTCACTCATTCGGAAGAAGAAGAACAACCACCAGAAATTTTTGGGCATTTTCAACTTCCTTGTTCCCACAAGATTGGAGACAATTGTCGGCTCCATCTTCTTCTGGCTCCTCTTTCTTTTCAATGCTTTAAAAATGGACTATGACCCCAGCAACCCTTTATACCCCCTGAGATACGCGACATTGTTGAGATTCATTGGTGACAGAACCGGTATTATTGGAACAATGTTGCTCCCCCTCTTGATCTTGATTGGTGGTCGTAACAACGTTTTACAATGGCTTACTAGATGGAAGTTTTCCACCTTCATAACCTACCACAGATGGATTGGAAGGGCAATAATGGCTATGGTGTTAGTGCACTCTGTGAACTATGCTATGTTAATTGTGATTTTTGGTGCTTCGAACATTGCAAAGCTTCAAAACATGATTTTTGGAATCACTGGAACTGTCTCTGGATGTCTTATCTGCATCCAGGGCCTCTTATATTTGCGCCGTGAATACTACGAGGCTTTTCTAGTAATTCACATCCTTTTGGTTTGTGGGTTCATGCTAGGCACATGGAGACACATTAACACATCGAAATATATCCCATGGCTTATTGCTTCTATCACAATTTGGGCCTTCGATAGGTTCGTGAGAATTATTCGTATGATTTGGTTCGGCGCACCCAAGGCTGATGTGACTCTTTTGTCAGAGGATTGCTTGAGAATATCTGTTCCAATACCTAAGAGCTGGCCTGCAATTCCTGGAGGGCATGCTTGGATTTATTTCTGTCAAAGCTGGTACTTCTGGCAATCGCATCCTTTTACTTTCTTGAGCTCAACTGTGGAATACGACAGAATCATCTTCATTGTTAAGAGTAAATCCGGGGCCACAAAACGCATCAGAAAGGTCCTCGAAAATAAGCCTGGTAAGACATGTCAAATCAGAGTTTGTGTTGAAGGTCCATATGGTGAAAGCGCACCGGTGCAAAATCACGACAATGCCGTGTTCATTGCAGGAGGCAATGGTATCCCAGGAATGATCTCTGAAGTGTTTGACTTGGCACGCAGATCACCTTACAATAGTAAACAAATGTTGAAATTGGTGTGGATTTTGCGTGACCTCCTGAGTCTTGAATGGGCATGGGAGGAGCTCGAATCCTTCAGGGCAACAAAAATACAAACTACAATCTATATTACTAGGCCAGATGAAAATGGCGCAAAGAGTCTCCTCGATCTCATTGATTTGAGGACAACGGAGAAAGAAAAATCTATGGACGAGGACTCTAAAATCATCTCGGAGGCAAGCTCCATTCATGAATTGGATGAGAAGCTGGAGAAACAATCAATTATACCCAAAAAACTCATCGAGTACTTTCCTCATGTTACATTCAAGGTCGGTCGACCAAACATGGCACAAATTGTTGACGAAGAAACAGAGGAGGCCCAGAATAGTGTGGCATTTGTCACATGTGGTGCTCCGATCATGGTTGATGATTTGCGTTACTGCGTTGTCAAAAAGATCGATAAGACAGAAAAACGAGTCGACTTTTTCGAACAGTTGCAAGCCTGGGCATAGGTTGCAACAACTGCATTTAAATTAGCCACGAAAGAGATAAATAATAAACAATTGTGGGCTGACACAATGGTAGAATCTGTACACAATGCATCATCTCCAAAGTGAGTCTGTCTTGAGGCGTGCTCCCAGTGAACTTGTGGAGGATCCGAAAAATAGACGAGCTGCACCTTGTTGCCGGAACCCAGTAAACATGCATATACGTGCGCCGAAGGCCGAAATGTGCATCGTGTAAAGTTGCACGAGAACACAGATTGGGAAGCGGCCCTGGATGCGACATACGAGGCGTTACCCGCACGACTTCGCGATCGATACTAAGCCGCCTCATTTTCACGCCCTTGGACGCTTCAAACCACCGAGTTCCTTCTGCCCGATTTGAGATGACATGATCAACGCTGCAGTGGACTTAACAAGAAGGTATGTGAATGATGATACAACAATACAACCTTATCTACATTATCTGAAGCCTCTGGCTAAGAAGTGAACAAAGAATCTGACTAACGCATACAGAGCCAGCAATCACGTAATAAAGCTAGTGTCTTCTGAGTCCCAAGTATCGCTACGAGTGCAAACGTCGTAAATTTGCGTTATGTATTTACTCGTAAGCGTTTGCCAAGAAGGCGGCAACGAGGTGGCCGCAGGCTTAAAATTTGACGACTCTTGCATCGACGTAAGTAGTCGCGTAGGACGGCGTCAGAGTATCGCGCCCAACTCGGGCGTGAACCAAGAACACAGTAAAGGGCGGCCTAATACACGCGGCGTAAGTCTCGGTCCGCTGCAGGCAAATTAAATCCGATGCAGATTGCATGGCAAAGCATTATATGCTGCTCTCCATGGAGAGCGTGCAGTCGGAACTAGGATGATCTTGGTTGGAGTAAACCTGGGATGGATGATATTGAGTCCAAGGGCTTTCGCCTTTGTTCGAGGCTCAAATGTCGCATCCACCCAACTGTTCTGATCTGCCTGCGTCTGGTCTCACCTAGCGAACGCGCAACTGCCACTGGCCATCCGGCAAATTCCATAGTTCTTGGCTCGCTACATAAAGTCACCTCGGTTACCCTCATCACACTATTGAATGCCTGTAACGCGCTCGCGTAAGACTGTCGCCTTGGAGGAGCTGCAAGATGTGGAGTCTCCCCATCAAGATGTTACCCCAGACGTTCTTGCCATCAACACATCAAAGGTAACCAAGAAGAAGGCTTTAAAGAAGAGCAAAAAATCCCATGTTGAATCTCTCTATACACACATTGCAACGCCGGCCGACTTGCAGTTGCCTCTGTCATTTGTGGATTACCACACCCCTGAGTTCATCGAGGGCATCCGCAATGTCATCAAAATAGATCCTTCTTTGTATCCAGTGATTGCATCCGGCAACTTTGCTGCCTTTGCCAAACCTGAATCCGAAGAGCTGGAGCTCTCGAACTCGCTGATCGTCACAAAATATTGGTTCAACTTGATTTCCTCCGTCATCTCACAGCAGGTATCTGGAGCAGCGGCCAAGGCAATCAAGAAGCGATTTGTCGAATTATTTCAGGGCGAGCCCACTCCACAGAGCGCATTGAGCATCCCACCAGAAACCTTGAGAGCAGCGGGTCTTCTGAACATGAAGGTGAAGTATGTGGTGCACATCAGTGAGTGCTTTTGCTTGCCAGACACTCCGCTCACAACACCCGGGTTCTATGAGACCTGTACCTCGGACGAGCTTATTGCAGAGCTCACCAAGCTCAAAGGAATTGGGGAGTGGTCGGCCAAGATGTTCTCGGTGTTCACCTTGAGGAAACTCGACATCTTCGCCCACGACGATTTGGGTGTCGCCAGAGGTGTTGCCCGCTACCTTGCAGCAAGACCGCAGCTTTTTGAAGAGCTCAAAGATGGAGTCAATGCAGTTGAATCTCTCAAACTCAGGTTGAAGAGAAAGTCAAAGTTCTTTGCAGAAAAGCTGAAGCGAGACTGGGTTCCAGTACATGATGAGTTCGTCAAGTTTTTGGCGTTAAGGCATCTGCCATATCGACTGCCATTCATGCTCATCATGTGGAGACTTTCTGACATAAACCTAGAAGCCCTTGAAAAAGATTAGACGTCCAAAAAGCTTAGACAATAAAAAACATTAGACATGGCAGCCAACAATATTTGCTACGAAGGGAGGGAGCCTGGAATAAAAAGCTTAGGTAAATGTTCTGCAAGGAAGGTACTTATCAATATCCGGGCCAAATGGTAAGCATACCAACTCCAGCAATCCAAAAAAGTAGATATGATTGAACACGCATTGAAGAGACCATGTTCTCCAAAGGAGCATTAGTCGTGTTCGCTGCCTGAACAACATACAACTGCTTGATTTTGAAAAGCTCATCGTCGATCTCATCGTATGCTAAATCGAAAGGCACTTGGTAAAGAAAACTCAAGTCGTGAGGCCGAAAACCACAGTGCTCTACCAAATATTCGGTGAAGCTTTCGACGTTAAGGTCTATAACATCTGCCGGTTGTGAGGCAGGCACTTCTTCTGGCTCGAGTTCATCGTCCACTAGATACCTGGTCCATGACTTGAGGTTGGTCTCATCCGACAAATGTCGATCAAGATTGGTGAATCTCGAACTTAGAGGCGCTGTCTTGTCAAGGGTGGACATCAGAGCAAAATTCAAAGAATTGAAAGCCAAGAAACCTTTTATATAGTCTGGTCTCAGGACCACCAAGGTTTCGGGCGTCAATTGATCAGTTTCATTGTTCACTTGATCAGAAAATGATTCTGTGTCTGGGATTGGTTCGGCTTTCCTCGAGTGAACGTATCTTCCAGGTGAGTCTCGGAAGCCCAGGACAGTTACTGTTTTAGCAAAGGGAGTTAGGAGACAGAACAAGAAAATATTTACGATAGGTTTATACATAGAAGGCAGGTAATGCGGCTTTGCTTAAAAGGGTGTTGGTGATTTTGATCAGCAGCATAGTCTGAATCATAGATTCTTAGGAGGATCACAAAATGGCTGCGACTCGCTCCCGGCCAAGCACAAAAAAAAAAAAAACATAGCATCAAGTCAGATAAATTTAGATTGCAAAAATAAACGTTTCATAAAGGAATGATTGAGAGGTACAGCGTTGCATGGCGCACTTGTCAGACAGTATCGTTGCACTTAGTATAACAAGCCCGAAACAAACTCCAATAACGACATTGCTGAAAATGTCAAGACAATGAAATGCAAAACAGATGCATGGAAGCACCCACAGTGAACTAAGAGGTGCGCACAAGAAGTCTGGAGCAAGGTTTAGTTGGAAGGCACAAACCCGGCGCTCGCTTATTTCGTCTACTTGTGATATGCAGTCTGGACGGGGTAAGCGAGATACATCGGTGTCAAGTGGCAGGTGAACGCAACGAGAGCCACTTTTATTTCTGCGCTCATTGCACATGTTGCTTCTTCATCTGAGATAGCACAGTCCACAATTTTGCGCTTGGCTTACCTCGAATTCCCATCTATCTAACCCGAAAGTCAAAATAGCCGGCCTATAAATAGGCTTGCTGGGATGACAGGATGCAGAACAGATATTTCAAGATCCCCCCGGACATGGGCACTGCCGAATAAAGGTCTGGTCAAGCGCGTCGGTAGACATACTTGAATCTTGCTTAGAACAAAACAATGACAGTCACGTGTAGCACAATACATTGGGCGGTGGCGGTCCAACCGATTGTGCCTAATTTAAGGGTCTCGACCACATGCACTGCACCTAAAAAGAATGCGCTTTCTACGCCAAATGCGTAATTCCACCAGCTTTCCTCGTGTCCTAACGTCCCCCGGCTTACTCCCGGCACCCAACGCATCTTTTACCTCAGGCACCCAGAGATAGCTTCGCCGGCAGCATCTTTTCCCTGGCAGCATCGATTGCAAATGTAGCATTGTTCCATGGCGGCACAACTTAACCCACCGCAATTCAGTCGTCTGCAGGGTGCCTTTAGCAGCAGCAGCAGCAGCAGTTCCATCCGTGGTGCTAGCCACGCCACCAAACGCCGCCTACAATAGACGCTCGAATCAAAGCAAATTAGAAAAATGTAACACCAAGTGCACCTTACTTTAAGAGGCTGCTGTGTCTACTTTTTTCTGCATCTGTGGCCCTTGCGTGTTTGAATTTGCTCAGGATGTTGCCGGTCGTCCACGTAAACCATCATGTAAAGTTGGTTAAGATACATTCATTTTCCAATGTGAAACCGCCTTCTTTCCGCTGGAGCTTTTCTTGTCGTGCCGCCTGGTTCAGGTCTTCTATGGAAGCTGGTTTTAAGTAAGGTCTACATCCTTGGGTATAAAGTCTTCAATACGGCCTAAATGGCATATGCGCCCCAACTCTAGTATCAGCTGCAATTTTACTTTACTGTCTCACCTTTTTTTCGTCCTTGCTTCTTTTTTTTTTTTTTTTTTTTTTGGCCTGTGTTTTTTCCTGCTTAGGCTCATGTTTTAGATTTATCTCTTGCGGAATTTAGACGCAGATCTCAAAACTACACATTATCTCCCCGAACAACACGCCTTGCTTACGACCACTCATCCATCACTTGACCTCACCATTCTTTTCCCCTTTGGCCTCTTCCTTCACCCAACACCCCGCCAATCACCAATTGTCTCTACTGGTTCTTGAGCCTTACATGTGTGTCTAGTTCAGCATAGCCTCCAACATGCAAAGACATAATTCACTCACTTCTTTGCACACCCTCCTGTCGTCTCGTTCAGGCACAACTGACTTTGTCCGGGACTCTTCGACAGACACCCTTCTAGATGAGAGTAAGTTTGCCAGGAAGTGTAGGAAGCTGGCGCTGCAATCAGTGAAACTCACATACAACTTCCCGAATGGCGAGACCTTTACGCCTCGCACCACCCCCACCAAGCGGAACAAGCCACCCAAAATTCAAGGCAATCCCCATATTCATCCGCCTCACTCCTCCAACCAACATTTCGGGAACAATCCTAAGTATCATTCGCTGTCTGGGCAGTCCAACCCGTTATCGTACATGACAAAATCTCAATCGTTAACCAATCTAAAAGAGAAATCGAAGCAGTCTTTGATGGAAACAATAAGAACGAATAAGCTAGACACCCCAACAAACATATCGCTCCCAGCAGCGAGGGCCCACCCTCCCGTCTCTACGCGCCACACATTTTCGTTGACTAATAACAGATATGTCGAGAATTCCCATAACATCATTCGCAACGAGCTGGTAGCGTGCCACTCGCTTACAGACGGCTCGCTTAAAACGGCCCGTTTCAGCACTCTGGACTCGAATCCCTCCAGCATATCAAATTACAATCGCTCCGGTTCTAACACCCCACAAACTTCGATGTCGGGCTCAGAATCCACGGGCGACAGTGTTCTGAGACAAGCAAGCATTGACTCAGTATCAAGTAATATTCAAGTCAAAGAGATGTGCTCGCTAGAGTCTATTGAGGAGAGCAATATGTCTGAGACTTCTACACGTCAAGATCCTGGTATCTCCAACAAACCTCAATCATTGCATCTTGAATCTCATCTAAAAGATTCAGTTAGCTCCTCCAATACTGTTGACACAGAAGTGTTGGATGGAACAGAATCCAACAGCCATATGTCTAATGACACGAAACCCACGGTAGTTGTCAATGAAGATACCATCTTTGCTACGGGAAGTAAATCCTCAACTGAAAAATCTGCTGTCAGTTTTGATAAAGACGATTTTGTCTCCTCCCACAACTGTGCATCTCCGTCTTCCTCTTCATCCCTGTCATATAGGAGCTTGAGTGAGGTTGCTAATGTTGATGATGTCGAGCAGACCTCCGACAACCAAGATGAAACTCAAAGCGATGCATCCTCAAAAGAATGTCTGTCGAATAGTGAACCAGCTAGCAGAAGCATTTCTGAGACATCTACAAATAGTCGGCAGGGCGCAGAAAGCGACGATAGTGATGCTTCTCTGCACAAAGAAGATGTGAAAACCTTGAAGCGTGATGAGGAAGACTCCAGTCTGGATTCAGACTCATCAGTACCAGCTTCCCCACAAAGCTCCAAAAAGTCCACTCGGGATGACACCACACGTGAACTCGAAGTCGGACCCAAGAGTGTGGAGATATTGCAAAGTCTCCCTCCAAAATACCGGCAGTCTGTATCTGAACTCCCGGAACCTACAATTCACCTAGACACACCCGTTCAGAAAACTTATTTGAAGGTTGGTGCGCATAAGTCTTCTTTGGAGAATGATTCTGTTTTGGAAGAAAACATCGATTCTATCGCCACGTCACCTTTAACATCAGCTCCGCCTACTCCAATTTCCAAAGACTCGAAGCCACCTACGCCTGTGTCAAAGAATGGTCCCTCAGATACTGTCAAATCTAAGGAACCCATTCCGAGAACTCCCACAGAGAGATGCACACATCATGAAACTCTGGACATCGTAAATGCTTCCAGCAACCATCTGTCAACTGAAAACCTGAAAGAGCCGAAACCACCAATTAAACCAGTCTCAATGGAATACAAGACGGCACCAGGTGGAAAGTCAACCAAAACGTCGGCCAGTGTTCATTCGAAATTGATGAAAGACAAAGCAATGCCGGCGATCCCTGTAAGATCGATGCTCATTCCCAATGCTCACATATTGCCCACTCCAAAGTCATATTCACTGGAAAGAGTCACTCCTCGGCCTAAACCTCTAGTCTTGAAAAAAAATCAAACTCTGCCCGTGGCACCATCTCCGATTTCTAAGGACACAGTCTATAATACTGCAGTCGAACACGAGTCTACGGAAACTATCAAAGAAACAGACCAAGATGAGTCCAGAACCACTAAAGTGGCTGAAATCTCGGCCAGTAAAGAATTTGTGAACAAAGAAAGCTCTGATTCCGAGAGCTTCAACTTAAACGGTTGTGATCTTTATTCGCCGGTCCAAATTGACAAATTTCTCGCAGACGAGCAGCCAGAAGTGCCTCCGAGAGGAGACATAGACATAAATAAGGGTTTTGTTCAAGTTCACAAGCGCAATACTTCGTCTATTGGATCGACGCATTCTTGGCATAAAATAAATAGTCTTCCTGAACAAAAATCCGTGGTTAAAGAAACAGAACCAAAAGTCGGTCAGGAAGATGTCAAATCACCACCCAAGAAGAATGCTTTTGTTCCTACTGCGGCTAGGTTCTCTATGCTAGCTGTTGTGGATGTTGATTATGACAAAAGTCTACCGGGCACGCCACAAAGAGATTCAAAGCGGCGTTCGGGTGGCATGTTGCGCCCTTTGGAGGAATCTTTAAGCTTTGATATGGAGGAAAAGTCGTCTCCACGTAGGATTCCCTCGCGCAATAATTCATCTACACTGCGGCCAAATTCTCCTGAAAAAAAGGTTTCCATGTTCAAAAAATTCCTGAAATTTCTTTCGTCTGGTACGAAGGACAAAGGAAGTCCTATTCTTAACAGACGGCTGCTGAATTCCCGTCTCGATTCATCACCCGCAAGATCAGACAAGGATGAACATGATGAGACACATCTTGATGGTGATACAACACTCACTCTGACAGCACCTAGCGATACTTCCGAGCTTTCATCTACCTTTGACCTCCTCAAGAAGCGGAGAAAAAATTTCTTTTCTCCCTTGAAAAACGGATCAAATCAGCGAGGTGAGCTGTCAACTACTGTGTATAATGTGCGAGAAAAAGCTGTCACGACTCAGATTGCAGATTCACCCGAACGAACCCAAAAATTCGATTTACCAAGTTATGAGGTCGAAAATGATGTTTTTGATGACGTTCTAATTAGATTTGATGAAGTGGAAAAGGAAGTTGAGAAAGACATCATTCGTTTGAAGAGCACGAATAGCATTCATGATTTCTTTGCAAAAGATGATGAGTTAACAAAAGATCAAATATTCGACCAAAAAAGAAAAGACAACTCCCAATCAGATGAATCGCTTCCGAGCAAATTCAGTTCTGCGAATAGCAGCTTTGAGACCGTTAATTCCAAAGCTGCCATGAATGATAGTTATTCTGGAATCACGGATGATATTATCGCTCAAATCAAGCATGAAGAGATTAATTCTGAATTTCCTTCTGATTCTTCTGAGCGTACAATGTTGCTTAGCCATCAGCAACTCCAGAACATAACAGTTGATTTCAAACCAGGAAGAAAATCTTTTTTAAACCTTGTCAAACAATTTGCGGACTTTGAGGAAGTTGAAATTAAGCTAGCAGGATTTGAGCCCTTTCGCAGGTCGAATATTGAGAAAAGTCATGAACCAGAGAGCCTCAAGTACGATTCCGCGTTGAAAAGCGAGAAGCAATTACCAAAAGACGAGACTCGCCGAGTAAATTTCTCCAAGTCGATCTCGATTAGTGAGACTTACGCTCCTTATATTTACAAGAGAAATAATAAGGCAGTCACGCAATATTACATGAATGATTTGGCCGAGATCAGCAAAATCAAGAACGAGCTTAATGCATACAAGTGCTACGAAATGTTGGTCCACGAAAAGTCCCAAGCAAACACCCAATTCTTCTACTAATAGCGAAAAGCTAGTTGTCTCGATTAATATATTCTTCATGATATTTGAATCCTGTTGTAGCCTCACATCGTATGTCTTATAATCTAACTTCCACGGTAGGTGGAGTAGCTATGGTTACTCAAAAGTAAAGGAACGTGGTAGTGGTGGTCAGGAGGATTGTCCACTTGGAAAGTGATTTCAACAAACGGGAAAAATGTTCTGTTTGAGGCGCTAATGCCGTGAAAGTATTTACCGGTAAGGAACTTGATTTTGTAAATACCGGGCTTCAATGTGGACCAGGAGCCATCTTTGATTCCAACAGTTTCGTTTGTCGATGCGGAGTTTTGTGGGTTGATGACCCAATTTTTGATTCTACCGTCCTTGTCAGTCCGGCTCATACCAAAAGGTTTGAGATCTGTAGGTAACTCATAGGCGCTGTCGTCTAGTTTATTGCCAATCAATGGGGCAGCATAATAGATGGAGCAAGTCACTTCGGCAGCCGGCTTACCTAAAGTGGTGTCTAGAATGTGACAGGTGATTGGGTCCACGGACATTTTATTGTGTGTGGGTTGAGTAATATGGAGTAAGTGTCAACTCAGAACGCTCCTACCGATAAGAGCGCAAGTATCGCGACTCGGAGATATCCGTTCACGCACCTCTACAATGATAGTAATGTCGCACCAAGTGGTGTACAAATCATACAAGTCCAGTGCCTAGAAGCGACAAGCTACTAGAACTTTACAGAAAAATAACACAATATGACGTTTGTGCTCTAATGCTAAGGTATATAAAGAAAGTGCGTAAACTGAATTTGCATTTTTCAAGGCTCATCTG
Source organism: Metschnikowia hawaiiana (assembly GCA_002893645.1). Taxonomy (NCBI): domain Eukaryota; kingdom Fungi; phylum Ascomycota; class Pichiomycetes; order Serinales; family Metschnikowiaceae; genus Metschnikowia; species Metschnikowia hawaiiana. Next base: position 53,625 of record NXGY01000013.1, read on the forward strand.
GCTCACCTGATGTTAGGTGCAAGAAAAAGCGGTTTGATTTCGGATGGCAGACTCAAGATAGCTAAAATTGCTCCGGGTTTCCTCGGGCCTCAATCAGATGTTAAGTCTATCACATCTACCTCACCAACTGGTGAAACCAGTGTGTCACAGCTTTCATCAGTGATGTTAGCGACACAGCTGATGCGACATGGTTGGCCTTCGTGTGATGGAAGAGCTTTTCTGTTTTCGGCAACTTGATGGTAAGCGCCCGCCTCTTCATTAATTTGTTCAACTCGATCTTCATCCCGTTTTTTTCTTTGTTTGTAGTCTTGTCGATGTACGACTATGCTGTCTTTTGCAGCCGCAAAATCGGATGTAGCCTCAGGTACCTCGCTGTAGCCACCCGAATCATCTTCATCGGGGACCGATATCAATATTTTGGCTTTATTGCGTTTTTTTCGAGTATCTTCCTCTTCAAACCTGGCAACTGTGCCACGGACACGAACCACCTTCGCACTTTGGGGCTTGTGGATCCACTGTTCTTCAAGAAACCGCCTTATGGACAAGACATTGGTCCACCAAGACAACTCTGTTCCAAAGTCGGTGTAGTGACCAACTACCCGAACTTTTGACGCCAAGATTTGTTTTTTGTAATCCTGGCGGTAGAAGACCGTGCCGGTTATTTCGACAAGCACGTCTTTTTCAATGTATGCAAATGGCGGCAGAAGTATGGCCGTTGGAACCTTCACGGTGACAATCAGAAAATCGCCCGAGTAGTCATCCACGGAAAGAATCAAAAAGTCGTTGGGACTGGGCTGGTTATCGTCATTCATAAAGACCTCTTTGATGCTCAAAACCCTGCCCGAAATTTTGAGCATTCGTATTGGATAATTGTTTATCATTATGTATCCATGGTTGTGGGTCTCCAAGCCTTGAACACCATAAACTTCAAGAAGATTCTTTGATTTGACCACATCTTGAATGCTAAGGGGTATTACCTTTTGATGTGTGGGCGCTAGGTAGAAAAGGGAAGGGACATAATATGTGACACCCTTGCTTCGTAGCGCTACATGGGGCTCTCCGGGAGCTATATCCTTTTTTAGCAGCAGGGAAAACAAAATTGGAATTCCACGAGCAGTTTGTGCTTCAGCTTCCTTTTATAGTATCAGGCAGCTGGATTGTTGAGATATCAGGGGTGTATAAACAGCTAAGGTGGACCTGGGGTGACTTGTCAAGAGACGCGCGCTGGCTTTCATGATTTTGCAGTATTGCGCCAAATTTACGCCTGGCCTTCTTAAACATTCAGAGCACCTTGGATATTACATCACAACACCACTCCACCAATTTCCAAACAAACAACAAAGTCTATATCTAAACCAAATTCGCTCAATTCTCCGATGGGAGGCAAGTTTTATTTTTCCATCCCTTATGGCTGGTCTGGCCTTCTGAATTCGATTTGACAACGATTGAGGTGTTCCATCTGCGCCATGTTGCCAATATTTTTGCGCTTCCCACCAAAATTCAATTAAGTTTAAATGATACTAGGTGTTTCTTTTTCTTGTCTCATCACAAGATACATCACCAAAGCCAGCATAGTCTTCTAGCCATACCTAGGAGGAGCCCCATGAGCCCGTGCATCCTACACATGGGAGAGCGGCCGCGAGAAGCTTGCTCCTGCACCCACCGCCAGCAGATGAGTGTAAGTGATGAGCCTATCAGACCCAAACTTCTCACCTACTACTATACAAAGAAGGCAAAAATGGCTTTGTTTCAAGTTGATGGATGGGATTTAAAGGACCAGAAGGTCCAGATGGGAGGTGTGGACTCTAAGAGGAAACAAAAGAAAGCCAAGAAGGAGAAGCTTCTCGAAAAGCAGGCCTTGGCTAACGAATCCAACCCCAGCGAACACAAGAAAAGACCTGTCCACGACGAGGAGCCTGACAAGAAGAGCAAAAAGCCCAAGAAAAAGAGCAAGGGCGATGCTGATGATCAGAAAGTGACGGAGCCAGAGCAGAAGGTAGAAGCCCTTGCGCCAATGCCCAAAATCACAGCCAAGTTGACGCCTTTGCAACAAAAGATGATGGCAAAGCTTTCAGGATCGCGTTTCAGATGGATCAATGAGCAGCTTTACTGCACAGACTCAGCCAAGGCTTTGAGCCTTGTGAAGGAGCAGCCAGCTCTCTTTGATGAATATCACGAGGGTTTTAGATCGCAGGTGCAGTCGTGGCCCGAAAACCCCGTTGACGTTTTCGTGGAACAGTTCAAGGCCAGAACCAACCGTCCCATTAACGCCCCTGGAGGTTTGCCAGGTGCGCCTAATAAGAAGATCACCATTGCAGACATGGGATGCGGAGAGGCACAGCTCGCTGCCGATGTGAATGCTTTTGTGAAAGCTCACAACGAGAAGAAGAAGAAGTTCGACAAAAAGAAGCCCATGTCTCAACAGGGCCCAAAGACATTGGACGTGAAAGTGCACAGTTTCGACTTGAAGAAGGCCAACGAGAGAATCACTGTTGCTGACATAAAGAACGTTCCTTTGGAGGATGAGTCTTGCAACATCGTTATCTTTTGTCTCGCCTTAATGGGTACCAACTTCTTGGACTTCATTGAGGAGGCTTACAGAATCCTTGCACCAAATGGAGAGCTTTGGATTGCTGAGATCAAATCGCGGTTCAGTGAGTCCACCAACGCTAAAGCCAACGCTGCTCAACGTCCAGAGCTAGTTGGAGAGGAGTTTGCCGACTCGTTGAAGTTGCTAGGGTTCTACCACAAGAAAACAGACAACGAGAACAAAATGTTCACTCGTTTTGAGTTCTTCAAGCCTTCGCGTGAAATCATAAATGAGCACAAGGCCAAATTGCAGCGAAGAAAGAAGTTTGTCGAGCAAGAGTCCAAGAAGGAGGAGCTTGAGAACAAGAGAAAGAAGGTGCCTGAGGGCGAATGGCTTTTGAAGCCATGCATCTACAAGAGAAGATAAGTCTTTGGGACCAGTATATAAGAGGCATGTATAGTTTCTGTGGCATAAGTTTCTGCGAATCTGATTGCCATGGCTTATTACACCGAGTGCCGAATACACCGCGAAACTTAATGAACAGAAGATCCTATTAACAATGTATAGTCATACCCTAGCGAACTTGCCCTGCCCTTTGTCGACTCTTCTGCCTACAAAGGAATACCAGGAGACGCGGAGCAGCCGTAAGATGCGTAAAAGGTCATCCTTGGCCTGCTTTGATCAAAACAGCATTCATAAAAGCCCTGCCCAGAGAAGTCATGCAAGGCTGAGATTGCAGCTTCCGCGCAGGGCTTCGCGCGCAAGAGCCAGCACTCTTGAGCGTGACAGGCCGAGAGGACCCTGAGACGACTTAACTTTCTGAGGCAGTTTTCTTTCTGGTCACACTCTTCATGAAATTCGGGCTCGTAGATTACAATTAGCTACATCGTAACAATGCAACTTTGTCGAGGAGGGCAAAAAATATGTGCGCTTATGAATGCAGCCGGGAACCTATCTCACCCAGCCTATGCACAAGGTTGCCCTAGCAAAACGAATGCCATATTACTTTTCACTGCGCAGACAGCGAAGAAAGGGGCATGCACGATTAACTCATAGACAGGGGGAACAGTCGGCACCTCGGCAAAGCCAGGCACCAATTGAGACTACATTCGGGCTCTGACATGTGGTGAGATCTGCGCACGTGACCACCATAACCGCATTCGGCCGAGTCAGCCAGCATGCGCCCCCATCACCAGCACTCGCGCTACTTGCAAGCGCCTGGCTCTACTCGCTAAAATGGACAATGACCAGCAAGCCAGCCCTCTACAAAGAATGATATTTGAGAGCCATGGATCGCTGCACGGAGTTTCCCAAAAAAACACGCTTTTATATCTTACTCTAAGATAGTACTATTGAGCACATCCCCGTCCTCATCTACGACTATCTGTCACACTATCAATTTTATCTGGCTGCCTTCTGCATACTGCCTTTACCCTACAGCACCCCTAAATTTGCACCCACATCATGGCCTTTTACGAGCCAACATTTTTGTTCAGACAAAATGCCATCAGGCGCGTCTCTCCCAAGAGCGACTCAGAGAGCAGCAGTCCTCAAAGCGGGCTCTCACCTTACCTAAGTAACGGTAGCGGAAGCAACTTCTCATCATCTACATGGCTCATGAACACCGACGATACCCAAGATGCACAGGTCATGAACAAGGTGTGCTCTCTCGACAGAACAAATATCAAATCCAATTACTGGAAGATCCCAGATACCCAAATGAACCTCACTTCTCTAGCCATCAACAACAACGAGTCCGACGCTCCACTCCTAGCGATTCTGAGTGCCAATTCCAAAAACAACTTGTTCATTTACGAATTGGACTCCATCAACCACTACTTGACGCATCACACCACAATCTCTCTTCCTGATATCCATGGCCTTACCTGGGTCCCAAACACAAACTCCAAATACATGGTGTCTGGTAACAACAAAGGTTACGCACACCTATTGTCGGTCCCAAGACCACTGCATTACGAAGATCTGGAAGAAGATGAGAGCGCAGAGATCATTAAAAGATTCAACCACAGAAAGCACTTGAAATTGGTCAACAAAGACCCTTCGATTTTTTCCCACACAAGCACTTGCATCTCTCAACTTGCATTCATTTCCGACGAAAAACTCGCATCATTGTACGATGATGCTCTCTTTGTGTGGAATGTCAATGACCACGAGCTGTCAGTCCGTCCCAGACCGGACTCCATTTCCGTTGTTCCGGGTATTTCTAGCTTTGACCCATGCGCAAAGAGTTCCACCACTTTGGCACTCTGTGGTGCTTTCGGCATTTCCTTGTTTGACACAAGAAGCTCTCAGCACAGCATTCCAAACTCCAAAAAAGCAGGTAACAAGGCATTACATGCTAACATGGTCAAGTGGCATTCTGAAAATGAGCATATCCTCGCAAGTGCGCATGGTGACGGAGTTGTGAGATTATGGGATATCAGAAAGCAGGATACTTTTGCCGAGCTAGCTGGCCACAATAACAAAACCGTGACGTCCTTATCATGGAACGACAACGATTTGTTTACTGGCGCAAACGATGGTAACGTTATTTTCTGGGACCTTAGCTCCAATTTGGACTCCAGCTTGGAGCTTTCGCACCATGGAGAAAGCTTGCGCAACTGCTCGTTGAAAGAAGGCTTTGAGAGTGTTTCTTTCGACGAGGTTTCTAATAAATTGGTCGACAAGGTCAATGAGAGACAATGCGGTACCTTGCTTCCCGCATCCAACAACAAAATCGTTGGGATGTGCTCTTTGCGTGGATCTGGTCCATCTAGCGACTGCAAGATCATTTCTGTCGATGGGTCGGCATTTTTGGGATTACATTCGAAGATTCACGATGCTGCCACATCTAATAACTCCGAAAAGGCCTATTACAGTACCGCGGATCTTGACCTCATGCGCCAAGAGACTTCTACCGCCACTCTTATTGAGCCAGCTGATTTGTCAGAGATTCCATTGCAACCCCTCAAGACCTTGAAACACAGAGGCCTGTTTGACAGTGCAAAGACTATCGAGGTGGAGGAGCCTGCTCTTAAATTGGAGTGGAGCAATGCTGCAAGCCAGCTTGGAGAAGTTGAGTCAGTTGCCGAGAGCACGGAATTTGAGTTCATGAGAATTCCGTCCTCGGAGGTTGCCTGGGATGAGAAGTCGGTGATTACTTTACACTCTATCGACTCGCTTCCAGAGTTGAACAGCCCAAGCTACGAGCTGAGCCTGCACAACGAATCCGACGAGTCGCTTTCGACCGTCTCTACGTTCATTGAAGGCGAGTTTGGCGAGCAGGCCACCATGACGAAAGAGCCGCTGATGACGTTTTTAGATTTCGAATTGGAAAGGCTCTGTGACCACTTTCCGACGGGACTTAGCGTATAAGCGAGATCATCCCTTCACGCCATAGAAATGCGCCCAACTACACACATCTCCTGGTTCACAATTGAGGTGGTTCGCCAGAATTCCCTCAAAATGGTTTTATTTAGACGACTTTATACACATCGAGAAGCACATTCGAAATACACGAAAGGCTTTAGCAAACTGGATTTTACGGCTGCTCTATAATCTATAGACAAGTTTCAATGTGCAGCCATTGGCGGCTCGTAGGCTTCGCATCGAGGTGCGATAAACCAGCAGGTTAAGCATACGCCGGAGTACAGTACGAAGGGCTGCGCGTCGCCAGCCATGCACAGCGACAGAACCGGCCCGAAGCAGACGGGTTACCACACCACCTCCCAGCACATTAGAAGTATCATGTCGCTTCTGCGTCCTTGTTATTTAACCGTAGACTTGGACATGACTCTAGGAGGTGAAAGCGCCGCTGGTTGCAATTGAGGCTGAGTTCTCGTAAATCATCGCCTATGGCACCAGAAGCCTACGGCCGCAGTTTTTGGCAGAGGCAAAGGACAGCCTCTCTGTGTGCAGGCACAACAAGAGAGCCATGGGGGTCGGGTGCGTGCAGCCATTTGCTCGTTCGAGCTTGCAACTCCTAGGGGGCTTCGCACAGCCAAGGTTTAAGCCAGGCCTCCGAGAAGTGCTCCGAAGTCTTAGCATTTCCGCCGGATCCGGCGATGCACGCACACTTAAAGCAAGCACGCGCGGGCTAGGTGCCATAAGCAGAATAGTGGTTCCGGGCATCGTATGGGTAGAATACGAAGGAGGCTCTGCAAACCCCCACTTTCGTGGTAGACTGGAACAGACCCGCCTATTTATGACGTTGCCTTGACGGTGAATATGGTTGGCTGGCTGCCTGCAGTCTCGGTCCATCACAGGCGGCTCTGGAGCTGCTGCCGGCCTTGGCTGTCTCAGCCTTTTCACGGGAGTATCTTGGGAGTGGACCCGGCGTCTGACATGTGTACAACAGACGTTTTTTTATTTATTTTGCTTAACCTGCTCACACTGTTGTCGGCCGTTTCCTGAGAGGTGAGTGCTCGCCAATTCGCATGCGTGTTTGTCCGCCTCTGGCCGGATTTTTTTTTTTTTTTTGCTCGCTCTTTTATTCTTTTTTACCTTGCTTGTATTTTTTGAGTAATCTGAACTTTGTTTTCGGGCCAAATCCACTTTTTTTTTTTGAGTTTTTCCCATCCCACCACAGCACTCCCTCTTATCCAGCCCCTTGGTTATCAGTTTGACAAGTTCAGAGTGCGTACCTCTGTTTCAAGTCCTTACTCTTTTCATTCCATCATAGAGACAAAACAACGTTAGCGGACAAACTTGATGCCACAGATTAGTGTCAAGGTAGTGGCTGCCGAAGCTCTCTACAAGAGAGATGTCTTTCGCTCCCCAGACCCATTTGCTGTAGTGACTGTGGACGGCTCTCAAACAAAGACAACTAAAACCGCCAAGAAGACCATGAACCCATACTGGAACGAGTCGTTTGCATTGGATGCCAGCGAGGACTCCATTTTGGTCATCCAAGTCTTCGATCAAAAAAAATTCAAGAAAAAGGACCAGGGTTTCTTGGGTGTCATCAACGTCAGAATTGGGGACGTCATCGATTTGTCCATGCAAAGCTCCGAGGAGACTGTCACCCGTGACTTGAAAAAGTCCAACGAAAACTTGGCTGTCAGTGGACGTGTCATCATTGTGCTCAGCCACAATTCGGCCTCGTCATCCACACGGCCCTCTAATTCTGCTGCTGCTTCTCTGGCTCCATCTTCTAACGCCGTCTCGGCGGACTCAGCCAACCTTCCTCCTCCTCCTCCCCCTTCGGCGCCTCATACGACCGCCGACAGTTCTGCAAACAGACAATACTCCTCTTTTGAAGATCAATACGGAAGATTACCTCCAGGCTGGGAAAGAAGGACCGACAATTTCGGCCGTACTTATTATGTCGATCATAATTCCCGTACAACTACATGGCAAAGACCAGCATTGGATCAATCAGAGTCCGAAAGGGATCAGCAAAGAGACGACTACACGGAGGCCGAGAGGAGGCAACATCGTGGCCGTACTCTTCCCGGCCAGACTCCTCAGTCTCCTGTGCTTGCCACCACTTCCAACAATAGTTCCTCAAGTAACAGTGTCACTGTGAACTACAGTGGGGCAAACACTCCTGCCAGCCCTGCTGCCGCGGTGTCCATGGCCAGCTCTGGTGCCACTACCCGTGGACTCGGAGAATTGCCGTCTGGCTGGGAACAAAGATTCACCAACGAGGGAAGACCCTATTTCGTTGACCACAATACGAGAACCACAACCTGGGTCGATCCCAGAAGACAGCAATACATCCGTACTTTCGGTCCAAACACGACTATTCAGCAGCAACCTGTTAGTCAGTTGGGTCCCTTACCTTCCGGCTGGGAAATGCGGTTGACTAATACCGCTCGTGTTTACTTTGTGGATCACAACACCAAAACTACAACCTGGGACGATCCACGTTTACCTTCATCATTGGACCAAAATGTTCCTCAGTACAAGCGTGATTTCAGAAGAAAAGTCATTTATTTCAGATCTCAACCTGCTTTGCGTATTTTGCCTGGTCAATGTCACATCAAGGTTAGAAGAGACCACATTTTCGAAGACTCTTATCAGGAGATTATGAGACAGACCCCAGATGATTTGAAAAAGCGTTTGATGATCAAGTTCGATGGAGAAGAAGGTTTGGATTACGGTGGTGTTTCCAGAGAATTTTTCTTCCTATTGTCTCATGACATGTTCAATCCATTCTACTGTCTTTTCGAATATTCGAGTCACGATAACTACACTTTACAAATTAACCCACACTCGGGAATTAATCCAGAGCATTTGAACTACTTCAAGTTCATCGGTAGGGTTGTTGGATTGGGTGTTTTCCACAGAAGATTCTTAGATGCATTTTTCGTCGGTGCCTTGTATAAAATGATGTTGCACAAGAAAGTTGTTTTGCAAGATATGGAGGGTGTTGATGCCGAGTTCTACAGATCTTTGCTTTGGATGGTCGAGAATGATATCACTGATGTCTTGGACCTCACCTTCAGCACGGAGGACGACCAGTTCGGCCAAATCGTTGAGGTCGACTTGAAGCCCGGTGGAAGAGATATTGAGGTTACCGAAGAGAACAAACACGAGTATGTTGAACTTATTTGTGAGTGGAAGATCCACAGAAGAATTGAAGAACAATTTAAAGCCTTCATCGATGGATTCAACGAATTGATTCCTCAGGAGTTGGTTAATGTTTTCGATGAAAGAGAATTGGAATTATTGATTGGTGGTTTGGCTGAGATTGACTTGGAGGATTGGAAGAAGCATACCGACTACAGAGGATACCAGGAAAGTGACCAAGTTGTCCAATGGTTCTGGAAGTGCATCAAAGAATGGGATTCCGAGCAAAAAGCTAGATTGTTGCAATTCACAACTGGTACTTCGAGAATTCCAGTCAACGGTTTCAAAGATTTGCAAGGATCTGACGGACCCAGAAGATTCACTATTGAAAAAGCTGGTGAAGCCAACCAGTTGCCTAAGTCCCACACTTGTTTTAACAGAGTTGACTTGCCTCCATACACATCCTACGAAAGTATGAAGCAAAAGCTCACATTAGCCGTCGAGGAAACCGTTGGTTTCGGCCAAGAGTAGTTTGCAGATAGAAGAGGGGATGAAAAGTGTCAACCTCTTGAGCCAGTGGCACTGGGGTGTTCACAAGAACTTCTACTGCACCATAGTCATGCGACCCGGACAGGGTCTTTTGTTTCTAAGTCGCTATCAATTTTATATTGGTTTAAAATCAAGTGGCCACAATTTCCGTCATTCTGCATAGAACATCAAGTGTGCTCTTTGCACCATTGTGACCTTTGAGTTGCCGTGCAAGAGATAGCATGCAGTGAAATTGTGAGATTTTTAATACAAAATTCGAGATAAAGAATGGTCACGAGCTCAGCCCAGTGTTGGGTTTCATTACTTGTAGGAGTTGTCGGCAGATACGCCTAGGTAGAATGTCGACATAAATGTTAGTACAGAATGCTTTGACACTGATTATAGAAGTTGCCCTGCTATGTAATTCGGAAAATCGCACAACCGAGAGAGAGATGACTAATCACAGGCCCAAAAGATAAGCAATTCAAGGACAGTGGCTTCCATACCATATGCTTGCAAGGGTTCCCCACATGTAGCTGCAATTTCATTCGCAGACCAGCCGCGTGCTCCTCATAGACAAGCCTGCAGCAAGTGAGATGTCATGCAGAGCAAAGATCCGCAACCACCTATACACACACCGTTATCAAGGCGATATCAGGTCGTAGTCGTTTGAACTGAAGAAGACAATACGCTTGAGCTGGTGAGTTATATGGAGCTGTATTTCCGAAGCGGGGTCAACCAGAAGTGGAATCAGGAATTGGCCAAGCTTAAAAAGCAGCATCACCAACAACAAATGCATTAATAATCACACTACAGGCAGAAGAGGGGAATTGTTCCAGAGTGAGAAAAAGAAAAGACCAAGTAGTGGGACAAGGGACTGTGTTTAATTGAAGGGTCACCGTTTAGCAGACAAAGAGGATATCTAAGAAATATAAAAGGCTTGTGCAAATCACATCCTAGGATATAACCAGCAACTTTTCGCAAACTATTAATATTGATAACCTCGATTGCAAATACAAAGAAACATAGCCAAAAAATGCCTGATTTGTTTGACAATTTCTTTGGAAAAATCTCAACCACCCTCAACGGGGGAAGATCCAAGCCAAGATACACAAATGCCTCGCACATCACTAGCGGCAAGCACTATAACTATCATGAGAATGCAACCAACAACAAGTACTGGTTACCACGGCAAACAGCCGACAATTTCCTGTCCAACGAACACGAGGGGGAGCGGAAAGCTTCTGTGTCAAGTGCGCTCACTGTTGATTCGGACAAGAGCGTCTAGACCTCATCACCTGATGACGCCTACTGACGCAAATTTGATTGTATTAGTTAATGGCCAATCCATCGCTGGTCCTTGAGTTGACCAGACTTGATCTTCACTTCCATAAAATAAATTAAAAGAAACGTCGACTGATATTTGGTCCAATTGTAGCTGCGATCCATTTGACATGAGCCTCAAGTATGTCTCCAATGTCAAGAATCAATCTAGTTTGTACAGAAAGGCTTAGGCGGAGAGGCAAGAACTGAACATGCGCTTCTATCTATAAAAAACGCAAACAAGGTGGGATTGATTTGATATCGCAGAATGCTCAAAAGCAGCAAAGGTACCGGCGCACCCATGATTTTTGTCTCCTATTGTTGAAGCTGGAGGAGTCTGAATGGAAGTCAGCTTCTTGATGCACGACTGGGTTTCCATGAGGATTAGAATTGATTGGATTGTAAGCAATGTCATTAGTTGAATTGTAGTTTCCATATGATAATGAGTGCGATCGACTGAGTCGCTGCTTGGCGGGGATAAGATTTTGAGTCGGAGAATTAATGTTTGGCACCCTTTTGCTTTGACCTCCAATGTTTGAGTTAGTGTGGTTTGTGACCTTTCTGGACCTTTGTGGCGGATGAGGATTACCATATCCGTGAAGATTTGCCTTCTTGTTGAGCGCAGCGTCCCAACCTCTTCCTCCATTCAAGTCCATCCAATCGTAATGACCATCATCTTTGGCACCTATAGAAAGCAATGCTTTATCCATCAACCCAATCAAGTACGCATAGTCCGGCTCTTCGTCAAACTTGAGGTTTCTCACATTATCCAAGTATTGTGCAAATTGGATAGGGAATCCAAAGCAGAGCTCATTAATGGAGGTGGTTTGTTTCTTAATACCGATCTTGTCATATTTTTGTTTGTTTGTAGGAGCCTTGAGCCCTTGCCATGGTAAAGATCCTCTCAAAAAGTACATGAATACATGACCGAGACTCTCCAAGTCATCTCTTCTCAGTTGCTCTCTCCCGAGATGTGTGTTGATGGACATGTATCTGGCAGTGCCACTCAATGCTTTTTTCTCTCTGTATGAGATGTGAGTCTTTGTTTTAGGGTCTCTGTATTGCTTTGCCATACCAAAATCGACAACGTAAACCAAATTAGATTGCGGCGTGTCAGGCTTGCCAATTAAGAAGTTGTCAGGTTTAACATCTCGATAAATGAGGTGGTTTTCATGGATTGATTGTATTCTTTGAAGCATCTGCTTTGCCACTTGGGCCACGGTCTTGGTGCTGAACTTTCTGCCACACCAGTCAAACAAATCTTCCAACGAGGGGCCCAACAAGTCAATCACAAGAATGTTGTGAACTCCTTCTTGACCAAAGAAGTAAGCTTTGGGGACACCGGTCACTTCACTAAGGATGCGATAAGAACGGTACTCGTCCCTCAACTGTGGAGCCTCACACTTTCGAGGCTCGAACTTGATAGCAATTTGCTGGTCGTTGAGGAGATTGATACCTTCGAAGATGATGCCAAAGGAGCCTTCACCAATCTTTTTACCCACTTTATAGTGGACACCCACTCGGTTTCCACTTCCAGATTGAGCCATTTCAATTAGCCGGCGCTGATAGTGATCAAAAAACGGTCAGACTTATTCTTTTAGTGACCTTGTGCGGAGTTGGAAGCAAAAATTCAACTACTCGACGGCTAAAGGAGTATGAAGAATGTAATGACCTAAAATGGCAAGCAAACCAATTAGCCAGTCAAAAGAGGAGGTCTTTTCACGGATCTTGGGATGGTGCCTTGATTGATATCTCCGAGCGGAGCTTTTTCACACGTGCACTATGATTGGCCGCTAGTAGATAGGGGCGAAAGGACTGGGTGAAAAAAGAGAATTTTAACTCGGATGACGGAGAGCAGTCTTATGTTGAAGCACAGATTTTAGTTTCGAGGCTGTTTTTTTTTTTTCTGTGTGAATTTTGCGGGTTTTCCTGGTGGGAACAGTGGGGTACTGGGGTTTGCGACTTTCCAAGGCGGCCTGCGTGCGTGGCCGTGTCTGGGGGCACCGGGGAGATAGCAAGAAGTAGGCGTAAATTACCATCTGGATTGTGAATTTGAAACCTGAAATCTCTGGTCTTTCTTCAAAATCACAAGTTTCTCGTACTGAGTACATTTGGTAGCTCCAGCTTGCCACTGGCAACACATGTTAGAAAAGCGAAAAGCGGGGAGAGCGCCTCCACGTTGCTGGAGGCTTCCGAATTGCTAATGTGCCAAGGTGCGGATACGAAGGCCACCCAGGAAACTCAGCACACTCACCATAACCGTGCGGCTCTCTTCAATGCAGTCAGGTCAAAACCGATGATTTTTTATTTTTCAGACCAGTCAATCTTTGTAGATTCCCTTCAATGGCGTTTGCTTGACTAGGGCCTGCATGGCGTGTTGTACCTCTGCTATTTACGTTGTTTTCTAATGGATTTCGTGGCACGTGTTGTCGTCACTTGCTCTCTCGTTCCACACTAAATGACTATTGAAACATGGGGTAATTCTATTTTATTCTCAGCATCCTCACATGAATGTTCCAGTCCCGTCTCTATTGCGTAAATGTTGTTGAGCAGGTAGTCTATAGAAGCTTAAAGCAGGCAAAATTTGTGGAAATAAACGTCCAGCGGATCTGGTGTCCGGAGAAGAGACGTTTAAATCGTGTCTCATACTTTTTTACGTTTCGCCGCCATAAAAGAATACAAGCAAGAGTACCTGACCTCTGGGATTCTCCCTTGGGTGAAGCGCACGAGCGGTCATTCTAACAAGGTTGTGACCAAAATCTATTTCAAGCTGTGAGGGCAGGATAAAGCCTATTGATACATTCCTGCTGCAACAAACGGATGCCTCTTTTGGTAGTATACGCATGAATGGTGTTCGCGTTGAAACTACAATCAACTACTATAGTCGCGGTGCTGCAGTTCTCAAATTTCTCGCGCACGCGAAGCTTAATACTCCCAGTCCACAACAGTATGGCAAGTGACCCACAGGACAAGGCAGAACCCCCCAAGAAGTTCAGCCCCGGAACCAAGGTTTTAGCTTACCATGGGCCATTGGTGTACGAGGCCAAGGTTCTCAAATACCACGAGCGAGACTCTGAGACCGTCGAGCTAGAGGGTGAAACGGAGCTGATTCAAGATAACAAGATCCCGCAATTTTTGCTTGACTGCAACGCCCACTTCTTGCATTACAAGGGCTGGAATCTGAAATGGGATGAATGGGTATCCTCTCAAAGAATCCTAGAGTTCAATGATGACAATTTGGGCCTCTCGCGCGAGCTTCGAAACGCCCGCAAAAAGCCCATCGAACGCTTAGATTCGGGTATCACGGCCAAGGAACCTCCGACACAACAAAAGCCTCGCAAAGCGCCTCGCAAAGATACTTCTTCCAATAAGTCGCCCTCTGTGGGGCCTTCCGGGAATGCCGGGCCAAAGGAGAAGGGCTCTTCCGGTAGGAAAAAACCAAAGCTGGATGCCTCTGCAGTTTATGAACTTCAGATGCCTCTCCCTCCGAAAGTGAGCTCCGTTCTCATAGATGACTGGGAGCTTATAACGAAAGACAGACAGTTAGTCGACCTCACCTCTACTGTGCCCGTGCTGTCTATTCTTCAACTGTACCACACTGAAAGCGCGGCCCAAAGCACATCAGAAGAGCTTGGTGTGATTCAAGAGGCAATCAATGGCTTGCAGCTATACTTTGACAAGTGTTTGAGTTTGGACTTGCTCTACAAGTTTGAGCGTCTACAGTATGGTAACGTGCTAAAGGAAAACCCCGACTTGAAGCCCAGCGAGCTCTATGGCTTGGAACACCTTCTACGACTCCTATCCACCATGCCAGGGCGTATATCTCTGGTGGCGATGGATTCTGTCAGTATTCAGATTTTGTTGTCTCAAATCACCAGCATATTGGAATACTTGGATGGCAACCTCGAAAAATTAAGCAGCTCCTACATCACCGCTAGTCCTGCTTACGATAGATTAGCCAAGGGGTGAACGAGATAATTTCTCTTTTCTCATTTGCAGAACAATAACGGGCTTTAAATGCATAGGATTCCTAGGGCTAGCCCTCATATCACTATCGAAACCGTAATTCTAATCTTCTTTTAAATAGTACACTAACATTGGCATGAATTCATTATAACATAATTGGTCATTTAAGTTTCATCGGATTCAACTGAAAAGCATTGAGATACAGATAGATACACTGAAGGGCTCATCAGACTGGAATGGCACGGTAGTCAACCTCAACCATGGGAGACTCATTATTACACATAACCAGCAACTCCAATTTCCAGTGCCTATTATACAAGTCATTTTCCTCGTCTGTAAAACCGTGGTTGCCCGAGTCTTCAAACATCCAAGTGAGTGTTTTGGGGTCCTCCTTCATGGTACCCTTTCCAAAGTCCATTTGGAATCCAGAGCATTTCTCCATGTCCGTCATCAAATGGCGCTTGATGTGGTGTTGAAGATTCCGACGGAACTTCTTGGAATTCTTGTTCATGGTGGGCTTGATTTTGTCTACATTGTCGTGGACTTCCTTCATGATAAAAGGCGGATAGTAAGAAAGATGAGCATGACAGTAATCAAAGTCGTTGTCCCAGGTCTCGTCTCTAATGTATGCTTCGAAAGAGGCTATATCCTCGAAGTCTTTGCGTGGTGGGGGCTTCAAAATCTCTTTCATGGACCCGTCTTCGCTTTCGACTGAGGTGATGGAGGAAGATCTCGATTTGGGGAGCGGCTGAAGGTGCTCAAGCTTGGCCATCAGATCAAAGTCGAGCTCTACGGCCTTGACTTTCTTGGACTTAACCATTGTTATATCGTTGCTTTGTAGGTGTGCAATGTGCCTGCGGTGTAAACTTAGTCAGCTGAATACGTGTATTCAACTCTCTCTAATTGTATTTGGGTTTTAGCTGCGTGAGGCTTTAGAGTGCTGTGGGTGCAAATGCTGGTTCAGGGCAGAGAAGCCTACTTTTATACCTGGGACCGGGCTTCGTGTCTCCGAGCACGGTAACTCCACTTTTTGTTCAACACATACTCGGCCAAGGTCCCCGATTCCGCAAAGAGCCAATAGCACGTCCTTATTTCTCCACTTGACTGATTTGTCGGGCACCAAACAAATCGGGAGCGGTCAGTCCACACCGGTGGAGCTGCAGATCCCTGCGCGAAAGTCGAAGAAAATAAAGGGGCTGGAGACATTCCCTGGGGAAGCATATTTCGGTGCGACTGCCGGAGGCCGCTCCATGAGACTGGCTTGCGAGAAGTCCGTGTGGATCCGGGTACGTCCCGGTGGTCAAACCAAAAGAAACCAAATTCTTGTGTTGGGAGGTGACAGAAAAATGAAACAAAAGCTTTGAAGACGTGTGCTTTGCTGGGTGTCAAAACGACTATGCGATTGTGGGGAGGGTCACACCATTGCCAGGCGCCAAAAAAAGAAAACCTGCGATTATGCTTTGGCCGCAAATGGCACTCCGAGTCTGAGTACGAAGCTGCAAGGGGTCAAGAACATTTCCTCCACCATTCGAACGAGTGGTTTCATTTTCCAACCCTCTCTGTAAAGTGTATTATCAGACTGTTTAGCGCTTGTTGTCTTTTGCTCCCGCAATGTCAATTGAGCCTCTCCTACGGAACATCCAACATCAACTATGGTGCCTATGTCTGACGCGCCGGGTCCAAACCCAGAAGCACTCCTAAAATTAGTGGACGAAATGTACGGCTTTCCCATCTCCATTCCAAACTGACCGACTTGTATCGAAAGGTCGCTGCCAGGCGCTGGATCTATTGATCTGCAAAATATACATCCTACTTGGTACATGCCAGATGTGCGGATATCGTCCCCACCAATCCTGACCACCACTGAGACCATGCTTGATTTAGGCAGGGTCTTAACGCATAATCTCCGGCGGGAATTCCCTTTGTTCCACTAGCACTGGCATGCATTATTGACCCCGTATTGCAAGCTAAGACCAGACTGAGACCAGAGACAGCCGGATCCTGTATATGCGCCCTCCGGCCTCTGAAAAAAACGTATACGGAATCGATTTGAGAGAGCTGACTTGCTGAACAGAATGGTCTTTGGAGTCTACACTGGGCCCCAGGAGCCCGAAAAGCCTCTCGCCCAAATGTCCCAGGAGGAACAGGCGGAAGTCGGAGCCAAAAAAATGATCGAAGCTATGCAATCATGCCCGGGTAAAACGGTCATGGCTGGTGGTTCTGGGTTCTTCTTGGGTGGTTTCTTCGGATTGTTCATGGCTTCTATGGCCTACGATGTTCCCGTCGGCACTTCTTCTGTCAACCACATCAGCGAGTTGCCTTTCAAGCAGCAGATGAAACTCCAGTTTTCCGACATGGCCAAGCGCTCGTACTCCAGTGCCAAGAACTTTGGTTACATCGGTATGATTTTTTCGGGTGTCGAGTGTTCCATCGAGAGCTTGCGTGCCAAACATGATATCTACAACGGTATGTCCGCTGGCTGCATTACTGGAGCTGGTCTTTCAATTAAAGCCGGTCCACAGGCTGCCTTGTTTGGCTGTGCTGGTTTTGCTGTATTCTCCACGGCCATCGACCTTTACATGAGATCAGAGGCTTCGGCTCCTCCAATGAATGACTACGACCAGTAATGCTTCTCTGCGCTACCAACGCAAACCAGAGTGAGTAATAATTTCGAGACTAGAAGAAGTCTCTTTTCTGTATATATGTATATTATAGTACAATTCGTGATTTTGAAGTAGAGGCTTCCGCATCGAGGCCCGTGTCCACACGAGGCAATGTAGGGTTTTTCTTGCATCTAGCAGATGTAATAGCAATAGTCATAGGAAAAATGACCCGCTATGAATGATAGCAGGAGCATGACTAGTAACACGGCTGCCATAGCAGCGTATTGCCATCTTGGGGAAACTTGCGACAGATGAGACGATGCAATGGGAGTGGCTTTCTGGAACTTTTCGAGTTCTTGTATTATATGCTGCTGTTCTTGCAATATATGCCATTGCTGCTGCTCATCAATCAAGTCATCTAATTTTTGGCTCACCTGTTTTAATACGGACATATCCTTATTGGATAAAGCATGCTCGTACCGTGCGTTGGTGTACTCTTGGGCAAGGTGTTCTAGTTTCAGTCGTATGTTATCGAGAAGGGTCTGCTCAGGTGTCATTCCGGTTTCGGGCGATTCATTATGAATCATGCTGGTGTTTCCTTGATCGCTGACTCTGGGGACTAAAGCGCTGAAGTCGTCGTCCGAGTTGTCGTGCCTTGCCCTGTTACTTTCTGTTCTGTTTCGTCTCCAGATTGGAAGCGGCACATCGTCCTCCTGGTATAAGTAAGGTTTGCTTCGTAGGCTTTCGGACTTACTGTTTATACGAAAACGCAAAGTAGAGTCTGAGGAGGAAGTTCGAGAAGGGACAGGGTCGTATGAGCCGCTCTCATTCTTTACTTTGGTAGAATTGGCCTGGTATGGAAGTGGAAGTGGTTCGCCGAGTTGCGATAGAATGTCTGCAGACTTTTTCTTTCTATTCATATCATCTCATGAGATCGTTGCGTGGGTGAGTGTTTGGTTTAATTTGCTTTGTTCTTGACCTCAAAATCTCAAGCTGCTTTCCCTGAATCTCGGGGTTCAGGAGGCCTATTCAATTAATGTCTATGAGGGAGAACGTTTTATTAAACGAGTGACAAAGGTGTTTACCAGTGAAGTTACTTTGTTTATTATTGTTTCTAAGCCGTGGCGCTCTATACGCGCACATCGAACTTCGTTACAGGAAGGACGTACCGGTAGTGCTGCTAAGCGTCTGTCTGCGGCTTGCGACCAACCCACACTATTTGCGAGCTCTGGATTTGAACTTGGACAAGTATCTGCGGAACAAGTACCATGTGCATCCAATGAATCTGAAAAGGGCCATGAATGCCACAGTCCAAAGGATGACTGTCAAGAAGATCCGGGACCGGCTGGAACTCTCAGTTGTAGTAGAAGAGTCATCAAATTGGTTGAAACCTCCAGTTTCTAGCACTAGCGCCACAATAACAAAATTGGAGAACATCCAGACCAACACAGTCATGGACCTGATGAAGGCATAATAGTCCTCATTGGATTGCGTGAACTTCTGACCAGAGACGTCCTCTGGATTTTTGATTTTTTCTAGCTGGTTCAAGTAAGATTGGTTGATTTCCTCTTGTAAAACAGGAATATCGACATCAAAAGTACCGTCTTCTCTGACTTTGGCCACACCCAAGTCCTTAGCTCCGGTATCACCCTTTGTACCCCAGGACACATCATCAATGTTACAAAATGCATAAATGTTCAAAACATTCACATATGCCGGAGAAAGTAATAGATACTGGGCAAAAGATGTTAACATGTGCCAAGGTTCCAAGTACATAAAAGATGCAAGGAAATAAAGCACATATGTTGACGAAGTCGCGACAACCAAGTCTCTGAATTGCTCATTGGCAAAAAAGAGTTTCACGGTGAATTTGTGAGATTCATGGATAGCAACAATGGCCTTAACTGCAAGTAAGATGGATGCGAAAATCATGTACACCATAAGAATGGCAAAGAAAATAACAATGACGATATAGAACTTCTCTGTACCCTTGGGCTTGTTTCCAAAACTCAAAACAAATGTCGTCACAATAGATGCTAAGTAAAGCCACAAGAAAATGACTGAAAGAACATTTCCCGGTGCGAAGTTCACATCAGAAGAGCCAAGGGAAGTAGTCAAGATTCTAAAGACCAAAAAGTATGATCCAATGGAGAACCAAGAAACCACCAAATTGAGAAACTGGTAAAAGAACTCAACGTGTAAGAAAAACTTACGCCCAAAACTATGAGACGACCGCCAAAGTTTAGGGAAATGTGCCAAAGAATAGATAGCTGCAAAAAATGAACCATTCAACCATCTTCTTCTCTGAAGAATGAATTCAGCTAATCCCTCGGGAACATCGGTTTCAGCTTTTGCAGACTTGCAGTAACGAAGAAGCCAGGAGCACCCCCGTTTGGCGACAAGCTCGTAACACAAAATTCTGTCCTCGGCAAGGTACATGTTAGACGTGAAAATTCCTGCCTCATCTTTCATCAAGTCTCGCTTGAGTTCGTACTCGTCGTCCTCGGGATCAAGCTCACCGCTACCATGCAAAAATTCACCCTTGAAGTATTTCTCCAATGGGCCCTTTCCATTTATATCATTCTGAAGAGCCACATACCTGTAAGCTGAGAAGGCACCAGGCAAGACGGAAATGAAGCCAAAGGCAGACTCCGTGGGTTTATCCAAGATGTTAGAAATTTTGTACTCAAAGTTTTGCGCGTAGACCAAGGGGTTAGTGAGAATTTGCCTCTTTTGCAATTTGGCTTTGATTTCTCCACACGCACCAGCGACTTGTGGGTCTTTGTCAAATTCTTTCCATAAATGGTAGAGCGATTTACCCGAAGGTTGCGTACCACAATCCAAGAGAACGACAATATTTGGTTCCAACACCTGGGAAATGGCTTCGAAACACCATCTGTGGGAATTGATTTTCTTGGCATTCTCTTCCTTCAAACAAAAGAGCATCTGAACCGGCACCACCTTTTCGGTGGTAAGCTTGACAGTATCATCCACCGAGGATATACCTACACGGGTGGTGTATTCATAAATGTGACCACGGACCTTCTTGTCGTCAATCCTGGATTTGGCTAAACCCTCTTGGTAAACTCCTAGGGCCGCCAAGAGAGCTTGAGCACGCTCATTGATCTTCGAACGTCCGTCACTGACCACACAAACGACGATCTTCTTCCAAGAGTCTTTTCCCCACACAGGGGAACGGGTACGGGATTCCAAATGCTTGATGTTTTTGAAAACACCCTTGAGTGTACGGGCCAACAAGATGTCGTCTTCGTTGTACATGGTGATGACGATCATCAATTCGGTCTGCCGGCGGACTGGGTAGTGGATGGGTCTCAAAATATAGCCGTCTCGCCAGAAGTTGGAAGGCCCGCATGTGACTGCAGTATACCTCATGTAAGAGAATTCTCTGCTGAGACCGCCGTCCTTCATTTCCGGGTTGTAGTCAGGAAATTTCGTGAGAAGTTCGGTTGCCACCGGGCAGTCCAATACCAAGTGACCATTGTGGCCCGTGGCTATACCCTGGGTGCGCTTCTCGCGGACCTCCTCCTCTTGGGGAGGCTCGGGGAAATCAAACGGAGATGCCACAGACTCGGGAACATCTACAAAGCGGTCGTCCTGAACGGTATCTGGGATCTGTAGGGTTTGCAAGTCATAGTGGTCACCTTGGAAGTCATTGAAGGGGATTTCCTTGTCAAACTCTTTTTCTTCCTCGTCCTCGGTATCGTACGCGTGTGGAACAAAGGCCTGGCGGAAGTTATCGCTGTAGCCATTCTGGACACCGTTCTGGTCATAGAAACCCAGCGTGTCGTAGTTTAAGTTTGGGTCGTACTGGTGCATTTCATAGTCGTCGTTGTAGTTGCCGCCCAAGCGCTGCGTGGACAGATGGTTATTGTGGCTTGCGGACGGCTGTTGGGGAAAAGAGTGGCTGGTGTTGAAAATGTCCTGTGGTCTAGACCCTTCATCATAGGAGGACATGAATGGGTCTTCGGGCTCGTTGTGATTTGCACGATGGAAAGAATTGTCTGGCTGCTCGAATATAAGCAGGTTGTCGCTGCGGTTTCTCTGGGAAGAGTAATTATAGGCACCGCTGGAGCCCTGGCCCATGGGGTAATTATAGGACAGATTGTTGTGCTGAGGCATTGCAGAGATTTAGGCTCGGATGACACAAGGCGCAGGAAAAGGCTAGAAGCGCCAGCAAGGAGAGGCTTATTGTTCGGGGCTTGGGACGTGTGGTTCGGACGTCGGAATGCAGTAGCAGCGGCTGTTGTTGTGGAGCCCGTGGGAATATGTTAGAAGCCTTAAACGTGTGCGGTGGCAGGCAGGTCCGGCTGCAGTCGGGTTCTTAAGCGATGCTGGAGTTGGGCGGTTGGCGAGGAAAGCGTCACACGGCCAAAAATAAAACTGCGCCTGGTTGGGAGGCGTGCTGGGGTCTGCTAGATCAACACTCCAGACAAGCTCAGATCGAAAAAGTACGGCAGCGTATCACGCAGGACCGCGCACTGCGTGGCCTCTGCCTGCTCAGTCTGCACGCGGTGCTAGAGCTTTCTTGGGGCTGCCATCACCACCATAGACTGATCAGGGGATGCAGGGATGGTGGGCCCCAGCTGTAAGCAGGAAAACACGGGCACCTGCCAGAAACATTTTGTTCGGAGATTGATGGTGCTGGCAGCAGAGGAGATGTGGTGGATCTGCCATGCCTGTGTCTGCCACTCTAGCGTGCGTCTGAAGGTGACCACGCGGCGGTGCCCAGGGCCTGCGGGCTGCGGCTCATGACCGGCCTATAAATAACTAAAAATAACCAGGCGGACTTGTGGGTGTCGGGACAAAGAATGGAGCCCAGGCGGAATAGACCTTTGTTCTGCATTCCCTAGCGGCCATATACGAGTCACGTGTGCTGCAAGCTGTGAAGGCCCTGCTGCACTTCTTGGCTCTTGCAAGGTGTGTGTTCTCTCACCGCTGGTCCTTCCACTCAGATATTTTCCACAAGCTCATATAAGGATGCAACGGGAGCACGTTTGACGACTATGTAGAAAATCAGCGTGGTGCTGTGCTGCTCGGGGTGGCTGATCGGCTGTTACTCTTCTGTGATGGATTAAACACATCGTACAATATCTCCTGTTACTCTTCTGTGGTGGGCTGCACTTATCGTACAATGTCTCCTGTTCGGAAATCGGGTTTCCATTGAAAGCACAAACATTTCCACTAGATACCAATGTCACCTCGCTTGGTGCCTTTAGACCCTTTTATTATGCTAGGGTGAAAAAATATTTGTAAGCTTCTCACCCGTTCAACCTAATATTTTTTATGAAACAGTCTCTACTCTGGTGTCATTGTCATTTTTTTTTTCCGATTTTTCTCATCCATACGAAGAATGTGCTGTTATCCAGCATGTCTATGCAAAGCCCAACTCATTAACGTCCGAATGAAGCAGTGTCGGTGCTTAGCTGCTCTATCGAATCATCTAAAGTCACCGCCCTCTAAGACAAGTTGAGCTTTTTGACATTGGCCTCGGCCTCGCTAATGGCATCAAAGATCTGCTGGTAGTCTGGGGCGAACGCCCAGCTGTACTGGCGTGATGCGTCCACCTTGACTCCCAAGTCATCAGCCCAAGTCAAAGTAAGACCAGGGTTCTTTAAAAACTCTGTGCCCACGAGAGCAATGTCGATGGTACCGTCCTCTATCAAACCATTGGCCACCTCTGCGGTCTTAATCTTTCCCGGACAAGCCACGAGCATCTTGTCTCCCACTGCTTCTTTGATTTTCTTGGCCAATGGTGCGTGAACAGCGGAGGCAGGACCACGAGCGTTTTGCTTGTAGTTGTTGCCGCCTGAGGATACGTCAATCACATCCACAAGACCCTCCTCAGCGACCAACTTGGCAAACTTCACAGAGTCTTCGATGGTCCATTGGTCCTTGTCATCGGGTGTATTCTCAGATCCAGAAATTCTGATGAAAACTGGAAAGTCCTGGGGAACATTGGCTCTGACGGATCTGATGACCTCCTGGACAATTCTGATTCTGTTTTCGAAAGAACCTCCATACTCATCAGTCCGCTTGTTGGAAGTAGCAGACATGAAAGAGTTCAACAAATAACCGTGAGCGGCATGAATCTCCACAAAGTCGAAGCCAGAGATCTCGACTGCTCTTTTGGCGGCGGCCCCGAAATCCTTGACAATCTTCTTCACCTCCGCAGTTGATAATTCCTGTGGGACGTGGTAGGATCCACCTGGTCTAAAGGCAAGGGCGGATGGAGCAACCACCTTGTCTGGCCAGCCGCCATCCTTCTCCTCGATGGCCTTCTCTAAGTGGACAAAAGGAGGTTCACCAGATGCCTTACGGCCTCCGTGAGCAATCTGGATGCCCACAATAGAGTTTTGGGAGTGGGCGAACTCGGTGACTTTCTGAAGAGATTCCGCTTGCGCGTCGGTGTAAATGGCCAAGTCATGAGGAGACAAGCCACCGAACTCAGAGACGGAGGAGGCTTCCACAATGGTGAGACCCGCACCTCTCAAGGCAAAAGCACCGTAGTGAACGAGGTGAAAAGGTGTTGCCTCGAAGTTTGAGGTGGCCGAGTACATGCACATTGGAGAGACACCGAGTCTGTTTGGGATCTCAATGTTGCGGATCTTCAATGGCTGGAACAACTTTGGCAAGGCCTTGTGTTCTGGTTGGTCCGCGGTGGCCTGACCAGGCGTCACCGGCACTTTGGGGATAAAGTAAGAAACGTTTTCGGCGGGAGTGACTTGTTCGTGGAGACCCATTGTTGTGAGATGATTCAATTGTGCTGATGGTAAATAGAAAGCCCCAGGACTTTGCGCCTTCTTAAATATCGTGGCATCTGGTGCTCAGTTGCAGCATGATGACAAATCAGTACGGCAAACTCGTGAGGTTGCAAGAACACGAGCGCTTATATCCACGCCGCGGGCGCGGCCCAAGCAAGCAAGCGGCACGTGAGCATTGCTCCAGTGGAGATTGCCTCCGATACAAGCACACATCAGCCCTAAAAAAAAGCGGCCAGCGCATGGTGTCCAGAAGGCTGCGGTGGCGTGCGGTGCTACGAGCACCCAACGCTCCCCGGGAGGCCCGGCTAATGAGGAGGCCTGGCGTCAAAAAAGATCCTGGGCAGCTTCGTGCTGCAAACAGCAGCCATGTCGCCAAGAGCGGCCGCTTCTGTATTCATGCTGAGCAGGCGCCACACCAAACCAGGGTTGCCACCGGCAGGCAAAACCATGGGCATGGGTGGCATGTCCGTGCTTTATATTCCATTAACAACCGGGGCGGGCGCGGAGTGCGCAGCCGCGATGCCGCGTGCGGCGATCCCGCGGGATTTCCGGCGCCGACAGCGAACACTGACTGGCACTCTGGCCAGGCGTGCGGTTTCTCCTGGTTGGAACCCCCGTGTGACACACATAAGAGTTATGACACACACACAAGAGCTATGAGACACACCCGTGCGTTCGGTCCGATCGCCCATTCGGAGACACAGAATGCTGGGCCTCGCTTACGTGATTCCCGCGCTATCGGCGCGGTTTGCACGCAGCCGGGTTTCCTGCATCACGCCTGATCGTTTATCACGTCAAAGGCATCCCGAACGCCGGGGATGCCGTGCACACCAGAACAGCAGGCGCCTGTTTGGGCGGTCGGCAGCGTGGCGGGCGGGCCAGGATGGCTGGTCTGCGAAATACACCTTGACAAATTGCCGGTTTTCTCAGGGGGCACGTGGACCGAATCGGAACGTGCATGGCGTGCGTCGTCGCGGCCGTGCGCCTGCGCCAAAGCGATGCCTTCGATACCGATTGCGTCGCCGGTCAAGAAAAATATCCCGGACCTCACTACCACCCCCCAAAGACCCAAGATGGCCAAGTTCGAGTGTTCCGAAAGATTCACCAGTTTCCTCAATGAGTTGCCAAAGTGCGAGCACCACCTCCACCTCGAGGGTACTTTGGAGCCAGCGCTCTTGTTCAAGTTGGCCAAGAGAAACAACATCACATTGCCCGACAGCTTCCCCAAGTCCGTGGAGGCCTGTCTCGAGAGATACGCCAACTTTGCCGACTTGCAAGACTTCTTGGACCACTACTACATCGGAATGGGCGTGTTGATCAAGGAAGATGACTTCTATGACTTGGCCATGGACTACTTCCGCCGGGCAGCCAAGGACGGCTGTTTGCACTCCGAGGTGTTCTTCGATCCCCAGGGCCACGTGGAGAGAGGCATCAGCGTGGATGTTGTGGTCAGGGGTTTCGACAGAGCCTGCAAAGACGCCCAAAAGCAGTTCAACACCACCAACAAGTTGATCATGTGCTTGCTCAGACACTTGCCTGCTGCCGCCGGTATGGAGACCATCAAGAGCACCGAGAAGTACTTTGCAGACGGCACCTTGCACGGCTTGGGTCTTGACTCCGCCGAGAAGCCGTTCCCTCCGGAGTTGTTTGAGGAGTGCTACAGCACCATCAAGAAGAACTTCCCCCAAGTCGGCTTGACTGCCCACGCCGGTGAGGAGGGTGACTTCACCTACGTCAACAACGCCTTGGACATTCTCCACACCACGCGTGTCGACCACGGTGTCAACTCTGCTCAGAGCGAGGCCTTGATGACCAGATTGGCCGAGACCCAAACCATGTTGTCCATGTGCCCCTTGTCCAATGTCAAGTTGCAGGTGGTGAAGGACGTGGCAGAGCTTCCTATCAAGACCTTCTTCGACAAAAACATTCCGTTCTCCATCAACTCCGACGATCCAGCTTACTTCGGTGGCTACATTTTGGACAACTACGTGGCCGTCCACACCAGGTTCGGCTTCTCCAAGGCTGACTGGTGCAAGATCACCTTGGACGGTATCAACGGCTCGTGGTGTGACGAAGACAGAAAGCAGCAATTGAGAGACATCCTCAACCAGGTGGCCGCCAAGTACGAGGACTTGGAGTGATCCGGCGTGTGCTGCACGGATTCGAGCAGGCACTCCTTACGGCTGGCCTGTCTCCAATTGATCCTTGGGCGCGAGCACGCATAGTATCATGGTCTGTCGGGCCGGGTGTCTAGGCGCGCTACATCGCACTGTGTAACCAGCCCGGCCATCCTGCCTATGGCATACTGCCCACAATCCTTGCCTCCCTCCCGATAATAAATATAGACGACTACTTGTGCCGTGTTTGATGGCACTATGTAAGTGTGCATCGGCACTGATGTAGTCACCAGCAGAGAATTTGCGCCTGCCTTGCAACCCCTTATCGCACGGCCTGTGTACAGGACAACAAAGGGTATATATTCTTGCCACCCCTCGGGTTCCCAACTGTAAACGGCAAAAAATGGCCAGTCCTACTAGTTCTCATGGTTCTATTACCAGGATCAGCTACCGTCTTCTCCTGATGCTTTTAGTCACCATGTTTCTGTTGGGCGCAATTCTCGCCTATGCAAACAAACTGGCACCCATGGCGATGGTTATCGATACCCCAAACGCCAACATTGCTGAGTCCTATATCATTTACTTTGAGCCGTTGAGCCAGGACTCTGGGCTTTCAAGTGAGGCAATTGACGATAACCGAAAACAGTTTTCAAGAGACTATAAAACAATTGTCACCGAGACTCTTCTGGGGGCAATACAACAGGAGTTTGACACCCTCTTGATTGGATTCAGCTTCACGTTGGAGTATACAGACAAAGTCTTGCTGTTGATTGGGATGAGTCCCGAATCTGAAGCAGGCCACGAGAACGGGCTTCGAGAATACCTCAAGGGCGTATCGGCCGACTCAATGGCCGAAAAACAAGTTCAACTCATATTGGAGAAGGATGGCACCATGCACACCCAAGGGGGCTAAGCGGGTCGTTTGCAATCGACTAATGCTTGGGTAGAAACTTTTCCCAAAATACATGATACCAGAAACTTACATTGTAAATTATAAAGAAAATACTTAATTCAATAAGAGAGCAGCACAGTTCAAGAGAGGGATTGAAGCCAGTCAGACCAGCTGCTTGAACTGCGGTGATACTAGTCAGAGAGTAAGACGCAGGAGCATAAAGAGAGCGACATCTAGAAAGCCACAGCATCTAAAGAGCAGGGACATCCGAGAAGTCCAAGTCAGACACGTCGACCAGGCCGAAAGTGTTCTCGCCCGAGTACAACACGTATAAGAAGCCGTCCTCGTCCTTGTGTTCCTCGTAGATGGTGCTCATCAAGGCAGCAGTGGGTGGTAGCACGTCGTTCACGAATATGAAGATTGCCTTTTCGGAGGGCAACTTGATGCGCTTTCTGATCACGTAGACAAACTGGCCTACGGTCAAATCGCCGGGCACCAAGTACTTGCGTTTATCTATTTCTTGGATGTCGGAGTTTTCGACCTTCTCACAGATCACAGGAAGTCTGTCATTGAACCTTTGCAAGATTCTTGCAGACTCGGAGGTTCTCTTTTCTGGGAAGTTAGTACATGCGCGGAGTGGGCAGGGCTTGTTGCCGTGGCGGGGGAGACATACCAAGAGAGTTTTCGTCTTTGAATTGGGATCTCATTCGGAACGGGGTGGGTCAGTGGGACACGCGCTTGTTGGGCTTCTTGGCACGGCAGAGGGCACGGGAAGTTGGGGTGGTGGCCGAAAATAAACAACGCTTGGCAGCAGACACAGGTTCTCTAGAACGGTCAGCACAACGCCAAGGAAATTGCAGATGGAGCAGCAGCGGCAAAAGTCGACGATTCGAGTATGGGGAGAGCACGATTACAAGACCGGGCACGGGAGTAGAAAGAGGTGGAGCAGATGCGAATGTGGAATGAGGGTTATCTTATCGTCATCCCTTGTGGGGAGAAGGCGGAGTGCACAGTGGCCCCAGGGCAAGGGAGGGCTGAGTGCCACCATTGCAAAGAGTGAGGTGTGCGCGCCGCCCATGTGCTCACTGGCTTCCCGAAGCAGCCATTGCGCAGCCGTAGGTCCGTCCGATCAAGTGCTTTCCGTGGCGCTGTCTTTTGGTCGGACCGTCTTTCTGCGGGCCGCTTTTTGTCGGGGGCCGCTTTTTGTCGGCCGGGCGCCTCAGAAGCCGACCCGTCCGGCCCCACAACAGAAGCGCTGTTGGGCAGTTTTGAGCGCTCACGGCAGCGCAGCACACCCACCTCCGGCCAGCGCGAAACGGGCCCTTCCTCTGCACCATCACAGTGAGGCCACACCCACCGCATGAGCCATGATCTCTAAGACGCTCCGAAAGTGGAAACCAGAACCGGGCTATGCGTTCAAGTGTGGGTTGGAGATACACACGCAGCTCCGCACCCGCCAAAAGCTCTTTTCCCACTCCAAAAACGACCCGCTCTCACCTCCCAACGCAAACACCTCGTACTTCGACGTGGCCTTGCCGGGCACCTTTCCGAAACTCAACCCCGAGGCGCTCTTGTTGGCGCTCAAGGCGGCCACCGTCCTCCGGTCCTCTGTCAGCCCCACATCTACTTTTGACAGAAAGCACTACTTCTACCTCGACCAGCCGCTAGGCTATCAAATCACTCAGCACTTCCATCCACTAGCTACCGGAGGCCATTTGCACCTCACGCCCGAGTTTGACGATGTGCTCCACGATAAGACCATCCGCGTGGCCCAGATCCAGTTGGAGCAGGACACCGCCAAACTCAACTACAATGACTTCGACTCCAAGGTGGCCATTGACTACAACAGGGCAAACGTGCCGCTCATCGAATTGGTCACAATGCCGGACTTCGACCATCTCCTCCAGGTCCGTGCCTTTGTCAAGAAGTATATCAGCATCATGTCGCACCTAGGTGTATGTTCGGGCGATTTGGAGAATGGAGCATTGCGATGCGATGTCAACATCAGTGTCGAGGGCGGCAACAGGGTCGAGATCAAGAACTTGGGAAGCACGTCCGAGATCGTGGCGGCTGCCATGCATGAATATGACCGCCAGGTCAAGCTCCTCAAGGAAGCGCCATCAGAACCCATCCCCCAGGAAACCAGAAGCTGGGACGGCAAGAACACCATCCGCACGAGGTCCAAAGAAGACGCCGTGGACTATCGCTACTTCCCGGATCTTGAGCTTCCAAAGATCCATTTGTCACCCGATATCTGCAAAGAAATCGAGCCCATCCTCGAAGAATTGCCCGACTCGCTAGTAAAAAAGCTCATGTCCGAGCCTTTCAATCTCGAGCGCAAACATGCAAAATTCTTGGTCGAAACCAAGCCTTATTTGGAGTACTATCAGCAGCTACATAACATCTATGTGAGCAGACATGGCGGCTCATTCAAACATGCAAACAACTGGTTTTTCCACGAGCTCATGGGTACATTCAAGAAATTCGACAAGGCTATCGATCTACAGGTCATCTCGCCAGAGAAACTCTCTGACCTTTTGATCATGGTCTACGACAAGAAAATCAGCAACACCTCGGCTAAGTTGCTTTTGAGCACTTTAGTCGAATCGCCTGATGATCGAGAGCTCACCATTCAGGCTTTGGTAGAGCAGTACGATCTTGAAAGTGTCACGGGGTCCGAGGACTTTGACATGAGCAGTGCCGTGGAGGAGATATGCAACGACGTGATTGCCGAACATGCCGATGTTGCGGATAAAGTAAGGAGCGGAAAACACAAGTCCATCAAATTTCTCGTGGGGCAAGCCATGAGGGAAACGCAAGGTAAAGTCAAGTCCGAGCAATTCCAGAAGACATTTGAAAAGTTGTTGTTGTGAAGAAGAAAAACAGAATAGAATTGACGTGTAAATAGAAGTAACCTAGTAGCCAAAGGGGAAGGGCTCCTTGTCTAGCATGATACTCTTGAGGTCCGCTAGCTCATAAGGATCCATCCCTATGGTTGTTTCCGAACTCTGGATCTGTTTACTTGCGTATTCGCTCTCTGCAAAATCTTGTGCCATGTAAACCTCCTGTGGTTGGATATCCTTGACATGATACAATCCCAACTTCGCCAAGAGGGCGGTGTACATAAACAAGGCCTCGGAGCCGAGGCCAAATAGAAGGAAACACGTGAAAGAGAGGACAATCTCGATGATCCTGGTGGTGAAAGTATCATCATCAGTGACAAGAGCCAAGATCTCGTTCCACTTGATTTGGCTCACCATTTCTTTCATGGCCGAGTTCGAGGACGTGGCCGTCCGCACGTCGGTAGCAAACCCCACCAAGATGACTGGCGACAAGACTGCAATGATCAAGATGCCGAATATGATCAAGCGGGCAAACTTGCGCATACTAAGGCCCGAGTTAGTACACCGCAAGAGATCCAGAAGATCCCTGCGCTTTTCCACTATGGTCCAGATGGTCATTGCAGCAAACACAACTGCCACGGTGATCCACAAAATGTTCCATATGGACACGAGCATCACTGCGTTCAAGCTGTACTTATAGAAGATTGTGCATCCGCGATGCCTGACCACATTGTACCTATTTTGCTGCACGAGTATGGAGACGCCCATGAGCATGAGCGGATTGAGCCAGCACATCAAGATGTTGATGAGGGTTTTGGACCAGGAGCCCGGGGCAAACACCCCGTGAGCCTTGGCTGCAACCACCATGTAGAGGTTGAAAATCAAGGCAGCCACCGCGCACAACTGGCCTACGGTGGAACCGCTTTCAACGCGCACCACCAAGTCACAGTAGCCGTGACCATCGAACGCCTGGTCGAAATTGGCGCCGCTCCAGATTAGAGCGTTCACAAAGGCGACGAGGTTTTTGAAGAGAAACCAGAAGATGAGGCTGTATGCCGGGATGTTTTTTTGTTGGATGTGGAAAAAAAACGGTGGTATCAAGACGAGAAACGCAGCCAACGAAAATACTGCGAGCGCAACTCCCTCTGCATCAGTCATGATGTTTCTGGGCAACAAAAAGGGGAAATAACTCTTTGATGTGCTTTCAAAATGTTTGGTTCCATTTTCTATCCTCTGACTTCATGACTCTTATAAGCCGATGATTTTTGGTTTTACCTGCCACGGATCTTCCCTTTGAAGGCCCAAACGAGAAATTGACCCACACAATTTGCGGCCTCGCGACAAAATTATCTGCCTTTCTGCGTTGAGCTTATCTCTCAATGCAACTTTTGCAATTTGGGTGCAGCTCCGTGGCATCTCGAAAGCCTGGAATCAAGCTGCATGAGAAAGGTGTGGAAATCGTGCAGTAAATTAATGATCTAGGCGCTAAATCTCTCGAATTCTTGACATGAATGCTATCAATCAAAGTGGGTCCCATGAACCCCGTAAATCTCACATACTCTCAGGACCTTTGATACTAGGCTCTTTTCAGTCTCTTCTAGGTCTCCTCTTGCTAATCTCCTCAGCCCCGCTAACAAGAGACCACACTTGCTCTACTAACGCCCGCGGCTTTCAAACCTGAGATTGGGCTTCTTCACTTATAGATATATATTGAAAACATTAGTTTATTTAGGCAACAATAGCCTTCAAATTCTCGTGGCTAGCAATGACGTTGGCGTATTTTTGGTTCAAAAACTTCAACAAATTGATAACCTTGTTCTTCAACTCCTCGTTGTTGAATTGCTTCATCTTCTCGATGTTCTCTTCTCTGCCCAATGTGCTCTCCTCGACCAACTTGAGTCTGTCGGCCTCCTTCTTGAACATGTCGGCCAAGACCAGGATGACCTTTTCGCTGTGTGCATCAATAGCAGGGTTTCCGCTCTCGTACAACTTAACAATCCAGGTCAAGATAGGGAGGTTCTCCTCAGGACCAGCTTCCAAAGGCAAGTGGTTCAACAATGCAGGCAAAACATGCTCCAATGGGATAGCAGCCTCGTTTTTCAAGGCCATTCTGGAAACACAGCCACATGCATTGGCATTAGCTCTGTTGACAATCTCAACAGACTCACCGTCCTCAATCTTAGATTGCTCGTCGGCCTTGCTCATTAAGTGGAACATCATTTGCAAGATTTCTTGGTAGTTTCCAGAGAAGTCTGCGGAGCTGTTCTCTATTATGATACCAACACCGTATGCAGCATTACCCTTGACTTCCAATGACACATCGTTGGCCAATCTGTCGCTGAAAACTTGTAAAAGTTCTTGGATGAATGGGTTGGAGTCCTTCAAACCAACAGAGATTTCGGCCAAGGCACCAATGGAGCTGACTCTCTTACTCTTGGACTTGGAAGTGACAGCAGAAATGATGACGTCCTTGAAAGATGTGAAAACCTTAACAAACTCTGGGCCGAGCTCGAGGGACATCATGATCAAGACTTCCAATGCAGATTCGTACAACATGGAGTCGGATTCAGAAGTGTCCTCCTCGTCATCCAATGGCTCCTCGTCGTCAATGAGACAAGCGTGCTCCTTCTTCAAGATGCTCATCAATTGAACGCAAACCTTTTCGAGGTTTTCGGTGTTGGAAGCGTCAGAGACAAGAGCAGCAATACCGAATTCAGCAAGACCTTGCGTGAGGTTGTCCAAGTCGCAGGCAACCAAGCCAAACTCAAACTCCTCCTCCAAGTTGCTGACAGTGATAGCTCTGACTTGTTCGATCAATTGCATAATGTTGGCATCAACATATGCTTGTTGTGGGAGACCCTTTGGTGCCTTGAAGTCGTCACCGTAGGTGGCCTTGAACATTGCACGAGCAATCTTCCAGAGAGTGTTCATGGCAGCCTCTCTCATACCGTAAGAGATTTCAACCTGTTCAGACAAAGTCTTGAAAGAAGGCTCGACCCACTTGGCGAAAGCAGCGCCGGTTCCCATAGCCAACTCGGACAAAGCAGCACAGGCGATTTCCTTTTCAATGGTAATACCAGAGTTAAACTTGACACCATCGTTGTTCTCGTCGTCGTCGTCAGCAAAATCTTCACCCTCCTCTGGAGCCTCAAAGGAGTACTCTTCTTGGTCCAAACAAGTCAAAATCTTTGGAACAATCTCATCCAAAAAGCCGGTAAACTCAGCACCGTAGACCTTGGCCATGTTAGAAATGAAAGCGAAACCGGATTCTCTGATTCTTGGGTGCTCAGAACCGATAGAAGAGTAAGCGGACTCGACCAAAGGCTTGGCGTATGGGGAAAATGGCTCAGTACCGACAGCTCTAGCCATGGTGGAGATGTTCTCGAAAGTGCATGCTCTCAATTCAATGTCCTCTTCGGTCATACCCTCAGTTTGGGCAGCGTTAGAGATGAATGGCTCCAAGACTCTGATGGAGTCGTTGAAGTATGGAGTGAAACCCTTACCACCGGCAAAGGCAGTGGATCCGATGGCAGAGACGATGGCAGTCTTCAAAGAAGAAGAGTGGGCGTTTTCCAACATGGAGAACAACTTTTGCATCAAAGGAGCCATGTAGACGGCGATGGCGTCGTGGCTCATGAACTCGATGATACCATCCAATGCGTAACAAGCGTACTTGTAAGTCATGACGTGAGAAGCAGAGTCGACAATGTTCATAATGAGAGGCAAGAGTTGCTCGTGGAAGTCGGCAATGTTGTCTTGCAACTCAGAAGCCAATTGGGACAAGGATCTGACGGCGGCAACCTTGACAGCAACCTCTGGGTCTTGCATACCGTTGATCAAAACTGGAACGATCTTGTTGATTTGGGTGGCAAGGTAGTCTGGGGCACCGGCAGATGCGACACCAATGCACAAAAGACCAGCTCTTCTATTGAATTGATTAGGAGAGTTGACCAAAGAGTTCAAAGACTCGAACATTGGAGCAATGACTTGAGAAGGAGGCAACTCGCCAGACAAGACACCCAATAATCTCAAGGCAAGGGTAGCAGGAACGTTTTCCTCGTTCTCGTTCTCCTCATCCTCGTTGTTCAACTCATCGTCCAAGTCGACTTCCTCACCGGCAATGGTGGTGGCGATGGCAGTGAGTTGAGGACCCAAGTTCTTGGAAGAGATCTTGGACTTTCTCAAGGAAACAACAGAAATCAAGAATTGCATAGCCATGCATCTGTAGTCCTCGTCCATGGAGGTGTTGACGGCGAGCTGAGAGACGACCTCGATGACAGCAAAAATTTGGTCTCCGACCAAAGAGTTGTCCAAGAAAACCAAGGAGTTCAAAACGTTGAAGATGGACTTTGTTTTGTCGGAGTCGTCGGCCTGGATAACATCCTTCAAGACGCCAATGATGCCTGAGATGGAGGCCTTGAACTTAGCAGCAAGAGCAGGCTCGGTGTCGTCCTCCTCAAGAACGAGGGAAAGACAGTCCAAACACAAGGCTGCGTTGACACGGATATCGAGAGAGGATTGGTCGTTCAACAAACCGGAGAAAAGCGACACAAAGTCATCTTTGTGGGCACTCAAAGCCTGGGACTCGGTCTCCAACAATGTGTACAAGGTGTAGACGGCCATCTCCTTGTTTTGGGTGTTAGAATCTTGCACGGCCTGGATCAAGGCAGGCAACAAGTCTGGCCAGGCATTGTCGTTCAAGTCGAACTCGGCAATGGCAGCAATGACACGGGCAGAGGAGTGTCTGATCAACTTGGAAGGCTGGTTGAAAGTGTTTTGCAACAAGGACTCTCTGATTTGTGGCTTCAAGGAGGCGTCAACGGCCTCCCATTTGCTGAAGACAAGCTTTCTGGACTCGACGGCAGCCAACTGCTTCAACTGGTCTTGCTGAGCGTTTTGTAAAATGTGCAAGAGAGAAGGCAAGGCCAAAGGGTTGGTGTAGAACTCCTTAGACAACTTGGCTGTGGCCAGCTTGACGGTGGCTGGAGCAAATGTCTGCTGGAGAGTCTCCTCCAAGGCAGAAAGGTACTGTTGATCCATGGTCGGGGTATGGGTGACTGGAAGAAGAACCGAAGGTGAGGATCTGAGAAAAAGGTGCGGGTCGGATGAAAAAATCGAGAAATAATTGTTGATAGCGCGATGCTCTCACGTGAACCTTTTAGGCTGGGGATACTGCTGCAAAGAAGCCAACACACCGTGGCCCTTTGGGGAGTTGGATTGTTGTCAGTGGGTTGATTTTGGTCATCTCTGCCAATTGGGCGACTTTTTAGGGTATCAAGCTTGTCTTTTGGTCCGTAGCCCTGCGTTCCTTTTCTTGCGATGACCCCGCCCTCGTAGTGCACTCAGGTGAGGGCATCGAAGCAGTGCGGCTAGCACATGCCATTGAAACTGTTTGATCTTTATCAATTTGTGTGAAGACTTTATGTAGATCGAAATGCTGACAAGATAGCATATCTGTCTCGACTCAAATCACTGCTTTCTTGGTTGTAATTACCAGCACTCGATGGTCGTGTGCTCCGATAAAGGCTTACTTATGACTACTTCAGCAGGGCTAATAACTGTCGAATCCATGCTCCTTCACTGGGGCTAATTACTGTCGATTTCGCTCCTCCACTGGGTCGAGCGACTGTCAATTATATACTACTTCACAGGCACTCACGACTGCCAATTCAAAGCTGTTCCGCTGGGACTGATACCGACGCTGCATCGACATCCTTCTCTCTAATGATCAAGCCATCGAAAGAGTGTGCCAGTCAATACGTCAACTATTTTGCCTGCTGGCTTTCCGTTGTCGTCCGGCTCGTCCGAGCTATGGTATCCTCATCTTCCGAGCTCACTGGTGGCCAGTTCCTGTTGGCAATTGCGCCATTGGGCTAGAACAATTGCTTTCTGTTTCGAGCCAAACATCAGTGGTGTGCACTGTGCTCCGCATCAGCACTTCAAAGGGCAGGTCTATTGGATCACCCCAGTCTCGCACGCCATTCGTCATTGAAGTCCAAAGCCTTACAATGCCGTGAGGTCTGAAGGCATTTCCCTGATCTTGATCTTGTAGTGTCTCTCGAGCTCACGCACCTCGGAGTTGTCGGCACTGGTCAAAAGGTTGATGGCCACACCCTTTCTTCCAAAACGGCCGGACCGTCCGATTCTGTGAATGTAGTTTTCCTTGTCCAAAGGCAAGTCGTAGTTGATGACAAGCGAGACCTGCTGCACATCGATACCACGGGCCCACACGTCGGTGGAAATGAGCACGCGGGAACCACCGGAACGGAAGTCCTTCATCACGGTGTCTCTCTCGTCCTGCTTCATGTCGCCATGCATCGAGACCACCGCAAAGTTGGCCTTTCGGAGCTGGTCTGTGAGCCATGTGACCTTGTTCTTGGTGTTGCAGAAAATCACTGCCTGTGTGATGGTGAGCGAGTCGTACAAGTCACACAAGGTGTCGAACTTCCACTCCTCTTTCTCGCACTGCACGCGGTATTGTTTGATGCCCTCCAAGGAGACGTCCTCCTGCTTGACCAAGATCTTGACCGGGTTGGTGGTGAACTTGGACGTCATCTCAATGACCTCTCGCGTCAAGGTGGCACTGACAATCACCACCTGCACCGTCGAAGGGAGGTGCCTGTAGATGTCGTAGATCTGCTCCTTGAAGCCCTTGGTCATCAACTCGTCGGCCTCGTCGAGAATCAACATCTTGATGTTTCTGGTCGCAAGGTTCTGTCTCTTGATCACGTCTAGAATGCGCCCCGGGGTCCCACTGACGATCTGCTGGCCCTGGCCCAATTTCTTCAAGTCCTCGCCCACTTGCTTCCCGCCGATGCACGCGTGGGTCTGCACGTTCATGTAGTTGCCCAAGTTCATGATCACCTGGTGGATCTGCACTGCAAGCTCTCGCGTCGGCGACAAGACGAGCGCCTGGCAGTGTCTGTTCTTGGTCTCGATCACCTGGAGCATCCCCACAGAGAAGGTGGCGGTTTTTCCGGTTCCCGACTGCGCCTGGGCGATGGTGTCTCTGCCGGAGATGATTTGCATGATGGCCCGACTCTGGATGGCCGACGGCGCCTCAAACCCGTACAGGTAGATGCCCTTGAGCAACTCGGGCTTCAACTGCATGCTTTCGAAGGTGGCATGCACCTTGATGTTCTTGGTCGACTTGGACGAGAACTGGAGCTCTTTATCGGACGATCTGTCGAAATCCATGGTGCTGGCTCGCTGGCTGTGTGGAAATGTGGAGTCCGGCTTGGTGTGAAGTGAGAAGTCCGGATGACCTGATGCACGAGCCGGGCCCAGAGATGGCCCTCTGCGCGGCACCTCTCCTCACTATGCCAGCCTCTGCTGCGCATCGCGGCTCAGGCTGCGCTCAGGCTTCTCTGCGCACTCTCCACCAGAGACCAGCTCAGCGCTTCTGATTGTCCCCATGAACACATTGATCGTGCTAATAGGCGGTGGCCACGCGGCCGGCAAGCGGACCACGGCAGAGAGCATTCTCCACGAGTTGCAGGCGCTCCCCGATGCCGCCTCGCTCGAGATCGAGGTCTTGGACATGGAGCAGTATATGGACTCGTCCATTGTCACGACCCTGGTGAGCTCCAAAACGGCCGCCATCACCACAGGAAAGAAGAACTTGTTGTCGTTGAAGCCGTCCCGCTTCGACTTTGCCGCCATGCGAGCCCATCTCCGCCAGCCGCTGTCGGGCCGCAAGCTTGTCTTGGTGCATGGTCTCTATGCCTTGTATGACAAGGAGCTCTGCGACATGTCCCACATCAAGGTCTACATCGACAGTGACGCCGACACTCGGCTCATCCGCTGGATCCGCAGAGACGTCGCTGACGCCGGCGCTGCTACCGGCGATGCCGTAAACCCCGTGACCTTGGAGACTGTCATCAACTCGTACCTTCTTGGCGCCAAACAAGAAATGGCTGACTACATCTCCATGACCAAGGAGAAGGCCGATGTCATCATGCCCCGTGGGTTCGAGACGAACGGTGTCTCGCTCATCGTCGACGGGCTTCTTCCCTTGCTTGGCTCCAAGCAGCCTTTCGAGCCGCTTCCTGTCAACACGCTTCGCCCCTTCCAAAACGAACGCTTCGACCACCAGAAGGGTGAGTTTTATGATCTTGCCTAGTCTTGTTCTCTACGCTTCCATGCCATATAAATACTTTTCATTTACATTTTTTCATTGCACAGCTTGGTGTTACTCGATAAACTGTCAACTATGCGCTTTATGCATCGTCTCCTCTAGGCAGAGCTTCTCTTTGCTCTCACCCACTTCTCGATGGGATCATCTCCGATTGAATACTCCGTCATTGTGGCCACCTTCTCAATGTTCACAAAGTCTCTCAATCTTTTGTCTCTTTGACACCAGTTCTGTATCAAATACACCATTTCACTGCCCTGCAAATACTTGGTGATCCCAATATGCAGCTTGTGTGCGTTGTTCTCGATGAGAAGCTTCATCGTCACGTAAATGCTCTCAAATGAAATTCCGCACTTGAGGAAGGTGTCCACAACTATTCCTGGGCGTTCTTTCTGTGCGCCGCTCTCCTCACTCGACATCAAAATGTACTTGCACATCAATTTGATCAAGTTAGAAACAGGGAACACCATTTCGTTGTTGTGTATTTTTGACCCAATAGGCACCAATGCTGCGCCAAGGGTGACTCCTAAAGGCTCTTGCTTGTTGCCTTTGATGAATTCATAGTAAAGTCTCTCAAAGAACAATTCCCATCTCTTGAAAATATCATCCGGGTTCTTGTAATCCGATATGTAGAATATGCTGAAGCATATCTCGTAGTACCCCAATGGATCTGCGAAGCTGTTGAATAACTCGCTCGCATTTATAATCTTGAAGTTGAGACTTTCATCTGCTAATTTTTGATTCTCGCCATTAATTCGGGAATCCGCTTGGATGGTTTGCAAAAGATCCATTTGA
Organism: Metschnikowia hawaiiana; assembly: GCA_002893645.1. Classification (NCBI taxonomy): domain Eukaryota; kingdom Fungi; phylum Ascomycota; class Pichiomycetes; order Serinales; family Metschnikowiaceae; genus Metschnikowia; species Metschnikowia hawaiiana. The sequence goes on from NXGY01000013.1 coordinate 92,651, forward strand.
ACAATTCCCACTTCGAACAATTCGCGGATTAACGTGGAAAGTTGAATGAGCTCTTGTCTCAAACTTGGGGGACATGTGCAGTTGCAAAAGCCTTTTGCTCTTGACAAAAATTCAACCCTTTGCTTTAAAGTCAAATTAAACTCGGAAATTGCAAGCGAGTAAAGGATCTTGGCGGCCTCGAAAAAGTGTTCTCTCTTCGCATGATACAACCACAATAATTGCGTCAAAGGAAGGTCATCTTGTGAGACCTGCTCTAAGAATGGCAAAACATATGGGGTATCAACGGTCAACAATCTCTCGCTACAGCCGTGATTAATGAACCAATGATAGAACTCATAGTGGAAAAGTTTATCGGTCGATGCAAAACAAGTGTCATAGGCGGCATCTCTTGTTTCGACAAATTCATTGATCAAGAGTTGGTTATTGGTTTCCGTGATTTGAATCACTTTGGAGTCCAATTTCGTGAGAATCTTGAAGACAAAGTCGTACAACTGCAAACGTTTTTTGTTGTTCTCCTCTAACTTGTTTTTGAGAACATTCGCATTACTTTCTCCGCTTGTGGAAACAAGTGAATCGGACTGCGCGCTTAAAATACCGTAAAGTCTTTTAGAAAGCTTCAACAAGAAGTCAACAGCGCCGGTGTAGAAATCAAGAGATAACATGATATCAATAGAATTCTCGATATTTTCAGGAGTTAGAGAATCACTGGCCTGTTCGAAAAGAGCAACTGCACTGTAAAGACATTTTGTTTTCAACTCATTATCTCTAGCTCCAATGTTCTTTGCACGGGTCAAATTCTCAATAGCTTTGAAAATGTAAACGTCGTCTTTGGAGCAAAAAGAGGCACAGCGACCCTGCAATGAGGAGGCGATCAAATCGATTGAACCTCCGTTCAAAATCGTTTTGTTGATGATAGAAGACAAAAGGTCTTTGATAATATTCTTGACTTCCAAAGTAGGGAGAAGAAGGTCACGGAAATTCAAGGTCAATAAGTTCACTTGGTTGGTGAGGGAAAGGAACTTAAAGATATCATTCAAGTTTTCCGGATTGGATTGTGTCTCCTCGATAAGCACCATCAAAAATGAAAGCGCCTCCTTCATCGAATTCAAAGATCTAACAATGGACGTGAATGCAATGTGCTCTGCCCTCATACATGCTTCGTTTTCAACCTTCGATGGGTCAGAGCTGTATTTCGGAGCACTAAGACCTGGGATTTTGTTCAAGTTTTCGTTGAAGAAATCAAGAAGAACAAGAACAGATCCAATGAAGTACTCAACTTTTTGTTTTTCGATATTCAATCCTTTGATGATGAGATTATCATTCTTCACGGAAGAGATATCTACAGATCCATCCGACAACATTTTAATGTATGGCAACCCAGAAAACACCTTCGAGTTCCAGTATTCTCTGAACAATCTGGAAATCAATAAACAAGTTCCATAGAAGCGATCGCTTAGGAGAACTTTGTCTAACATAGGTTGTGAATCATGTGGCTGGACCGGAACAAGCTGCTGTGAGTTTTGACCGTTAGACAGATCTTCGACCATCCGAGCGTTGTGACCAGCATGAGCAAACAATAACAGTGCCTTTCCTCTTGATGCATCAGATGGACCATGGTTGCTTGCAGAGCATGCTAAATACAACAATGTGGAGCAAGTTTCCTCAAAACCATTCTCATCAATGAAATTCTCAATCACATTTCCCTTTAACGATCCAATAATTTTATCAGAAGTTCTATACTGATATGTGCAAATTCCGTAATTGGTCAAAATCGCAAATTCGAGAGGCTGCTTGCTGTATTGTGAAGCAAGGACATTGCTGTAACCACTAGGGGTTTCCGAGGCGTTCATGGAAGGGGTCAATTGAATGATGTCATTGATGACCACGGGTCCAGAGTCTGCGTTTGAGCTAGATGGTCCGATGTTTATGAGCTCTGCATCCTCAACTAGCTTGTTATTATGCTTAAGGAATCCATAGTTCACAGAACTTACGAACAAAACATCACTGGTCTTAGTCTTCTTGACAGCAAGAAACACTCCTGGACTGATTATCTTGGCAAACTTGGTGTTCTTTAAGAGTTCTGAATTTTGCTGGTTAGTGACCATCAGAGCCACGTATTGCTTAACTCTTGTAAATGAGTCTAGCTCTGGATTGAGCCTGACCTCCTCTTTGGATGGCGGAAATCTCATGTTCACAACGGTAAGCTTAATGGACAGTGTGGTAGAGGATGCAGAGGACAAAAATGACGAGTAGGAAGAAGCACCAAACTTTAACAAGATTCTGTTTCCATAATTGGTGATGGCAACAAGCAGCACATTTGATGATTCTTTCTGACTAACTGGGGCAATGCTAACAATTCTGAATTTCAGGAAAGATTTGATGTTCGCGGAATCTGGAATCATTTGTGATAGAGATTTGAATATCTCTGAAGGAGTTAAATGGTTTTGTTGCAGAAACTGCTCTTGCTTAGGTGCCAATTTGTACACCCTGATGACAGATTTATTGGAAAGGGAATAAAGTATATTTCTCTCTGCGTCGATCTCTAATTGTACAATGGCCTCGGGAATAGCAGCAGACTTTTGCGTGCCATTCATTGTCTTTTTGGTAGTAGACGAATGATCATGCTCGGATGTAAATAAGTCAAAGCCTGGAATTTTACCGATAGGAAGAACCGAAGACAAACCCTTCTTAGTGAGACAGACCTTGTCGCACTTATTCTTGATGAAAGAAACGTTGTTGGAATAGTCTAATCTCCAGATATTGGTTCCGTCACCTTCGCCGGAGAAATATATGTCATTTGTGACAGGATTAACGACGAATTGGTTAACTATAAGACCCTGGGTATTCACAGACAAATTTGGGTTGAAAATCTCAAGGCTGTTTGATGCTTCGTCATATTTCACAACGTAGATGTGAATATCCATTGTGGTTGCGATGATCAATAAGTAGTTAGCATCAGCGACAAAAACGTCAGGCTTAGGTTTTACCAACTTGACAGTGAGGATGAAGTGGCGAATTTGGTCGATAGTAAGAAACTGAGACGATTGATTGAAGGATGATTGGGGAAGTTTGTAGTTCCAGAAAACCAACTTGTTGTCAACGGCAATCCAAGAACGATTGATTTCCGGGAAGAGGCCCATTTTACTAGCACACTTGGTGAGGTTGAACTCTTCGAAAAATCTGTCAGGCAAGTCCAACTGAGATGATTTTTCGAATCTGGAGAAGTCTCCTAGACCGTTGGCATGATTGAAATAGTAGTTGTCCAAACCGGAGTTTTGATTGAGATTCTTGGGCGCATAGATGTCGCCTGGGGTCATTGAGTCGATCTTGATCAAATCGGTAATGTACCGAGAACCCAAACGAAGTGGCGGTAGGTTGACAAAGTTGGGAACATTGATTTTGTAGCTGATCTCATTGACAGAGTCCATAACCATTGGAAGATAAAACCTCAGGCTGGAGTTCGAGGCAGAATGATCGTTGGCCGATGTCTCTTTCTGGAACTTGACGGCATTGTTGGTGTCGCTCTCTAAGTTGAGTGTCGGACGAAGAAACTTGCCAGAATTGGTCTCCTGTGGCTTGAGATTTGCCGGTGGGTTTATGGAGCCACCTGCATTGACGGAAGCCAAGAGACTCATTGTGGAAATTCAGAGCAAGCCACAAAGGTGGAAGGTAAAGAGCAGAAGGTGTTGTGGTGCTCGACAGGAACACCCGCACCTGAGATGGTTTGTTTTGCGAAAAAATCAATCTTGGCTTGTACACGACAGAAGCATGCTGCGAAAACGCTGCTGCGAAAACTGGGCCCCCAGTGCCTCCGTTAAAACGGGCGAAAGGAGGGTATATTCTTTTTTGTATGGGGGGCTGGTTTCCATTCATTTCAAAATAAGGGAAGCTTATCGCGGAATTTCAAAATTCGTCCCTTCTTCACTGAAACTAAGGCCCATTGAGTGTGTTTCTCTAAGACTCTATTAGCATTTTGAGAGAAATAGAGAATTTTCATGAATCCTTGCCGAAACCAATTTGTGAAAGATGGTTTCTCGAATGCGGAACTTCTTTGTTTGTCAAACATTGAGCCGAAAGTCATCAACTTAATGGGACAATGAGAGGATGTATTGATGGGGAGTAACCACGCTGTTCAAAAAGGCTGGAGCGCAAAATGCTCAAAAAGTCAGCAAAAATGAACTCATAATCCCATAATGCCCAAAGGCCTGTACAACTTTTCCGTGATGTGAAGTGTCTCAGATCAGTATTGGGGGGCCGTGGAGTTCATTTTAGTTTGTTGGCAGCCAATATGAATGTCTGGGTGCAGGGGAGGTGCGGGCACACCAGCTTATACGAGCAGACAAGTTGCTGCGTCTGTTGGTTCTCGCGCGCAGTGAGCCCGCATCTACTCCTATTCTACTACACTTGCCCTGTAAGATACGAATACGGGACGATGAAACTCACAACCCTTGCTATTAACTTCGCTGTCGCCAATGCGATAGGCCTTGGCGCGCTCTCCTTATTTGATACCGAGCAGAGTCGAGTTATCAAAACTGGCCCGAACGAATACGAACTTGTCTCCGAAGCCGATAAGCTTGTCTACAAACGCAATGGCGTCAAGTTCATGGACGTCACAGGAACAGTTTCTGTTTCAGACGCTCTGGAAAACGGCTTGGTTCTCCCATCGAATGGCGGCAACTTGTTTACAGTTTTCGGTAAACAATTGAGTACTTTGAAGAATCATATACCAATCTATCATTACCCTGATGTTGCCACTCAGCAGAGCTTGGTCAACCTGCTTATTGAACTGATCGATTTGTCTTCGGTGAAGGATAACTTAGCTCATTTTACGAGCTTTTATACCCGCTACTACAAATCTTCCACAGGCTTGGAGTCTGCCAATTGGCTTTTTCAAACTGTTTCCGATATAGTGCAAGATGTCCCTGGAGTGCTGGTCGAAAAGGTCAAACACAATGGCTGGGACCAGTATTCCATTATTGTCTCCATTGCTGGAAAATCCGACGATAAGGTTGTGGTTGGCGCACACCAAGATTCCATAAACCTTCTTTTCCCTAATTTACTTCGTTCGCCCGGCGCTGATGATGATGGGTCTGGAACTGTTACAACATTGGAAGCGCTCAGACTTGTCTCGCAAGCGATTAAAGCTGGGAAATTTACCCCGCACAACACTTTAGAATTTCACTATTACTCTGCAGAGGAAGGTGGATTGTTGGGATCTTTGGATGTCTTCTCTCAGTACTTCCAAAAGAACGAAACAGTCGTCGGAATGCTCCAACAGGACATGACTGGTTATTCTCAAGGAACAATCGACGAGGGAGTGGAGCCTCACTTCGGTCTTATCTCTGATTACACATCTGCACCTCAAAATAGCTTTATCAAGATGGTTGTGGACACGTACTGTTCTATCCCTGTTCATGAGACAGAATGTGGCTATGCTTGTTCAGACCATGCCTCAGCTATAGAGAATGGCTACCCAGCTAGTTTCTTGATCGAGAGTGAATTTAAGTACACATCGAAGTTTATTCATCTGACCATGGACACTATGGACAGATTAGACTTCGGACATGTCTACGAGCATATCAAATTGACTCTTGGTTACGCGCTTGAACTTTCGTCTGCAAAAGATTTATATTAATTCGAAGTATGAGTTTTGACACCTCCGAATGTTAAATAACAATACTGGCATGCATAAACTTGGTATCTAATAAAAAAATGAAGGACTAATACGTAATTACTTGAAGCGTAGCATGTTTACTCCTCAGTCTCCTTCTTTGGGAAACGAATGACCTCGTAGCGAGTTTGCACCAAAGATGTGTACACTTGTTTGTTCTCACCACTCTCATCAAGGAGGGTTCTTTGCTTCACGTCAGCTTCGGCATAAAGCTGAGCTCCCTTTCCCAAAAACTTCTGAAAGAATTGAACGGCCTTTTCGTCAAAAACAGAGAGGTTGTACCAGTCGGTGACAGTATTTCTTCCGTCTTGAGCAGCTTGAGGAGCATATCTGTTGACAGCCAAAGAGTAGTTGATAAAAGGCTGGTTGTCCTTGGTCTCCTTAACGGTGACATTGCCAACTGTGCCGAGCAATTGCATCTTAGCAAAAGCTTGGCGGCTGAGAGAAGAGGAGAAAGCTCTGGTTTGGAGGGCGGATTTAAACATATATGATAGTGGTTAGTTTAGTACTGACACGTTTGTTTGAGGGCGTCTTGGATGGGCGCGCGTCTGTAATGGTTGCTACACGTATTGATACACGTGATGATAGAGTTATGGTGTGATAAACGCGCGGCGCGTACTCATTATACTAGACCAGGGAAATGTCAGAAGTCATTCCAGGAACCCACGCCTTCTCCCCCGCATAGGATCAATGACGAGGAAGTGGCCGTGTCAGAAAATTCGCGGTCGAAGCGTTGATAATTGGCATCAAAATTGGCTCGTGCCAATGTGTTCGCGACATAGTCTTCCACCAAAGATCCCGGGCTCTTAATGAGCTCCTGCCATCTTAGTAGGCCAAAGAACTTGACGAGAAGCTCTGGACTATATGAGCGATTTCCGCTACGAGACAACGATTCCTTGATTTGGTGTGTAGCCCGTATTAGCTGCAAACGTTCCGTTTTAGACATTGTTTTCAACAAATCCGACCCGTAGAAATCACGTTCAGCCTTAGGGAAGGGCTTTTCGTTCATATCGGCCGGCAGAAGAGAAGATAGGTCTGCGTCCAAATCCCAGGAAGCAACATTATCGGAAACTTCGGTATCAGTAGCCTTCTGCCACTCATTAATTCGGTTCGACAACGCATCAGTGTTTCCGATGGCCAATCGGTCTTCGGCCACAGATATGGAAGAGTCCACCGATTTTGTTTCTGAAAGGGTTTCCTCAATATCCTCTTCGTCTTCCGTAGCAGACCGACTCTTTGTTGAGAAGGATAATACGTCATTGAAGATGAGCTCCCCAGGATTGAACACCACCCAAGAAGTTTGGGATTCCGAGAAGAGAGACAGTTCGTGGTCTTCTGATGCGGTATGCGCAGAGGCTTTCCTCCTTGTTTCAAATACAGAGTTGAGTGCCATTTTAGTCAAAAAGCAACAGCTCTATTTGGGTAATGAGGGTAAACGGGTGTTGCTCGTCTGTAAATGCAGATGAGTTTCTGAAGTTCGAGTCTTTTGCGACCGAGTCTGTTTTAAGGGTCTTCTTTAGGCTCTGTTTTAATTTTCTCTTGAATTTAGTATGAGAGGCCAGATGTTCTAGTGTTGCTCTTGTATACCGACAAGGTAACTAGGTTTGGCAAGTCTAATAAATATTTTTTATCGGGTTTGATATGGTGAGGCTTGGTAAGAATGTAACACAGATGATTTGGACAGAAAAGATTTCCTGCTGAAAAGCGACGGGTTGAATTAAAAAGGGCCAAGTGTGGTTCCCTTCTGCGCCCCCGTTGCAATATCCGGTTCGGAGATATTGACAGACAGCTGGTGTGCAAGGTAAAAAGAAAGAGCCAAAGAAGGTGGGTCTAGTAAAGCCAAGTATTCGTCCAACGTTCTCTTGTCACGAGTGATGAAAGGCCTGAACTAATAAAAAATTAGAAGAAAATGTTGCTAGGTACTACGATGCTACAAGCCATTGCAGGCTTCTTATCTTCCATCAGGGGCAGATCCACAACGCACTGTGGAGTGCAGAAAAAGGCCCAAACCCAATCCGCTGGTCCTTATCGTTGTGGACTGCATATACGTGTGTCTTCGTGCACGCAGCTCCGCAACCAGGGCTTGATGACCAGAGGGGAATGGACGCCACCAGCATTTCTATGTGCTCCCCCACCCGGAAGAGGCACGTGATGGTTTTCGCCACCGTTGTTGGCTGAGTTTTTGTCAAATGTGCGACTCTGGCCACCGGTGGCCCTCGACTTGGGCCCTCAACAAGTCCAACTCTCCGCAGTACACCCCCTCCCCCCGTACATCCCAACAAATTGCCAGCCCTGACAAGCTTGGTCGTGCGCGGCTGAATTTCTGGTGGTCCAAAGGACGTGTATAAACCACTATACTTATAAAGAGTAAGTCGTGGTAGAAAATTTCTACTTCGCTTCTCACACGTCGCAAGACAGTGTTTGTGCGCTTCTCTAGGAAGTGATTTCACTAAGGAGATTAGAAGTGGCCTCCTACTCTCTGTAGTGTCATGTTTAGTATTGCTAATGATGATAAGTTTTTTCGCTGAAATAAAATGAAGAATAATTAAAAATTTGAAATTAGTCTTTCACCCCTATCTGAATGCAATCTTGACATGGCACTTAAGAGTCGGTCCAATTCCCGATTTCTTTTGCGTGTAGCCTGTAGAATTTGCTAAGAATATACCACCGTTGTATTTTTTCATGGCATACTGTGTTCGCTTCGAGTCCATGAACATTTGTGTTCGTTGCTTTTGCCAAGACCTCCTGAGTGTATGAGTGTCCAAGGACATCCGAAGAGGAATTCTACGAAAAAGAAAAGAAAACAAGAGAGATCTACGACGAATAAAAAGTTCACATCAGTTGGAAAAAAAGAATGACACGGACAGGAATCGAACCTGCAACCCTTTGATTTGGAATCAAAAGCTCTGCCATTGAGCCACCGCATCCTGTACATGATTTTTGATAACGAGTATATATTTACTGTTCCATTTTTTGTGTCAAAGTAGGTTTGAATGATTAATTGTGGCTTACATAGGACAATTTGTTTATATTCTGATTATCTCTCGAGCCTATTATACCAACAAGAAGTTTTTCTACTGCTCTCGGAAGGCGTCTTAGATAGAATAAGTACATGAGGTCTCGTATTGATGGGTTCAATTAGGCAGGAACAGACCCTTTCTCAAAGCTTTACTTTGTGAACTCATTAGCATAAAAGTTCTATGGAAAGGTCGATCTCCACGACAATCGAGAAGAAGAAAAGAAAAGAAGAATCAAAAAGAAAAAAAGAAAGAATCTCTTCAAATCATCTGGACAAGTTTTCGCTACTTAAATCATATTGCATAAAAGAGAGCCCAGGTGCAGTGGTTAGCCTATTACTCTATACCTGCTTGAATCCGACATATTGATGCGTAAGTAAAAGAATTTCATATCTCTCGATAGTTTATCTGATGCTTTGAATTGAGATGTATTTGCCATTGAAGACGTCTATCAAATACGGCTCTATTGAATCCCATGTAAAGATTAGATAGTGAGCGCCTAGATAGCGCGTGTGAGAATTTCGCAATATAACTACCCTCAACATTGAGTTACAGGGCATAGGATGCAATTGTCAATTGATGGTTAGAGCAGGAGAATATTCTCTTAGTGACTATTACATTGTGGCCGGCCGACTCCGCAAAGGAATGAGCAGTACAGCGATACTTCGCCGTGAAACCAAGCCGCCTTTTGGGGATATCCACACCCGTGCACCAGATCCTACATACGGAAGCGCCCGAACAGTGAATCCCACTCTATCTCGCGCCGTCACCAACGATAATTTCCGACATCACGATACAATTCTCCACAAGATGAAGTTAGCACTGGTGAGCTTTGTTGCTCTTCTCGGGGCCTCTGTTGTGTCTGCATCCAGCAATGCTGCCGTGTATGAGCTCTCTCGCTCCTCCAACAATGACTACTCCCCAGTTGTTTCTGTCAAAACCTCATTGTTGTACTTGGCTGATAAGTTCGGCATTGACAGCCATTACCCGCTCGATGACCCTAGCTCTGCTAATTTCATCAGCTATTATCATGAGGACCAATCGGACAAGCCTCAGTTGATGGTTGTTATGAAAGGTGTCGACCACCCTGACGCTCTCCTTGAGGGGTCGTCTCCTTCTTTCGAGATAAGCCTTGGCAAAAAACACAATTCTGTTTTGGGCCTAGTTGGTGACCTCATGCGTTTCCATGGGAGAGTCAAAGAAGACTACTTCTCGCACTCCGAGATCGATGGCATGAACTATGTCTTATCTGAGTCTCTGGAGTTGGAAGACTTGTTGAGCCAAGGCGCGGCTTTTCACACTGAATTCCCAAAGACTTGGAAGAACTTGGGCAAGCAATCTTCCAAGGCCAACGCTGGTGAAGCCGGCCAAGAATTTGCTGCTTTGAAAGATTCTGGATTGAAGTACGTCAGCGACAAGGTCTTTATCAACGACATCATGCAAATGAGCAAGCTCTCTTCATTGGATATTCCCTCCATGAAATTTGTTGTCGCCGAGTTGGATGCTCTTGTATCTATTGGTTCTAAAATTGGCTATGACTCTAACTCTTACACTGTTGCCAAGAATGCCTTGGTTAAGAGCATCCAAGCATTGGAGAACACTTTTGACGTCACACTTATTGCCATTGGTCCACAATACAAGCTCGCATCGTCCAAGTTTGTGATGCAGTCCAAGAAAGACAGTGTTAAACAGGTCTTTGAGTCCGTCTTCTCCAGAGGTGCTGTCGCAGCCAAATCCTGTTTCACTGACAAGGAGTCTTGTCAAGCCAGTACAAATGACTGCAGCGGACATGGATCGTGCAAGAAGATCTCCTCAAAGTGCTGGCAGTGCCTGTGCTCCCCAACTTTCGACAAGAAGACATCCAAAACCACGAAATGGGCTGGCTCCGATTGCAGCAAGAAGGATATCGCTGCTCAAGCCCACCTTTTGTTGTGGACGACTGTGGCCTTGTTGGTAGCTATGGTGGGAGGTGTCAAGCTTCTCTCTAGCATTGGTGATGAAGCATTGCCAGGCGAGTTGCAAGCTGCAACTGTTGAGAGATAAGCCTGTTCTAATTGGCTCGTGCGCTGCACTTAGACAGTTCATAAATAAAATAACTGAGCGTTTCTATTTACTAGTAAGCAATATCATCATGAAAGATGACATTGACAGTTGGTCACATTTCAAATGCGTAGACGGGTCGTGTCTCGATATCCTCTTTTTGAACAGGTTAAATATGTATATGACAAGGGCACTCAAGATTCTTGAAGGGGGTTTGGTAGCTTGAACTGAGCAAATTTAACTCTTCTGGGAATTTTTGTAACGTTTCTGGTATTTAGCCAAAGCTTAATGGATACATGACAGAATTCTTGAAAATATCTGATTCTACTGTTTGCGTTTTCATTCGGTCCCAAACGAAACAGGCATCATGTGACGAATATTCAAGCAGTTTCTAGTGTTACAAAATGTAAGCGTCTCACCCTTTTGGATTCGCTTTAATATGCGCCTAAGATCAGAACAGGTAGCTGCTGGCAGAAAAAGCAGGAAAAAGCATAAAGTGAGAAAAAGAAAAAGCGATATACGGGTTGAAGAAACAAATTGACATTCCGAATATGTGAAGAAACAAGCCTGCTTCACAAAATGTCGTAGCTGTTCAAAAAAAATCTACTGAATATGCTTCGTAGTAGAAATTGTCTGAAGTTGAGGTGGGGCGGGAAATTATGCGAACATGTTCGCACGCCACACCAAGTATACTACCACAAATATTTTAAAAGAATTCACCGCTGCACTTTGAGTAAAAAACAGGACCACGAGGATTTAAAGACTGTACGAGTCCTGGCCTAACAAGAAATTTCATTTGACCTTGACATAAATCTCCACAGTTCCAATAATCCTTTTACCCGATGTTGGAGTGTGCTGTGCTTATCAGGCCACCGAATAGCCGCGAAAATCACGTGATTGATTCACAAGCTTAAATGATCCAAAATCTACAAGCTTGTTACAACATAAACATACAAGTATGGGGTCAGCCAGATTAAGCAGAAAACCCATTTTCACACTTTTGTTGCTCCTTTTGGTGACCTGCGCAGTTTACTATGTCGCCTCTGGAGATAAAGAGACCCTCGGGAACATTCCGCAGAAAATCAGCTCTGAGCCGAAATTTGGCAAAGTTGGCCTGAACGAAGATTTGGATATTAAACCCATCGAGGTGGAGAAGGAAATAATCGAGCCACAAGAGAAGGTGGTTTTGGAGACTTCCAAAGATGAAAAAACCCAAATAAAGGCCACTCAGGATGAATCTCTCGAAAGCTTCACAGAGACCCCTTTCATGCCAAAAATGGCAAATGAAACTCTCAAAGCGGCCCTTGGCAACTCTGCCTGGCACCTTCTCCACACTGTTTTGGCAAGATACCCCGACAAGCCATCGACACAAGAGCAGTCTACATTAAAGCAATACATTCACCTTTTTGCACAAGTCTATCCATGTGGAGACTGTGCTAGGCATTTCCAACAGCTCTTGACAAAGTACCCTCCTCAAGTTGGCTCCCGCAAAACGGCTGCATTGTGGGGCTGCCACGTACACAACAAGGTTAATGAGCGTTTGAACAAGCCTGAGTACGATTGCACTACAATTCTCGAGGACTATGACTGCGGATGCGGTGCCGACGAAAAGCTGGAGGACGACACGTTGGATTCCAAAAGCGTCGAGCATCTAAGAGAAGTAACTGTCGACGAAAAGCACGGATTGGAATTGGGTGGTTAGATATCAACGTGATATGACTAAATATAGTCAAGGTTCGTGTCATTCACGCGAATTCCCACTTCGTGACCTGCTATTTGAGGTGCGTTCCGATTAGTATTGCCTCTTCCTACATTCATTTTGCATTCTCTTTTTTTAACTAATACTACATGTCTCATTGACAGCTTTATTTTCATTTAATTTTTTTTTTCTTTTCTATTCACTTTTACAAAAGATGTATATATTGCATCATATGACTTATTTGGGTAGGGTAGGCAATTTGGTAAGTTTGGTTCTAAGTGGACACACGCAAACTATTGCAAGGAGTGAGGAATGATGTGCGGGAGAAGACCTTCGAAAAGACGATCATGAATGCTATGTGATAGTGCAGCAAGACACAGTGCGGTCGACAATCTTGTTTCTCGTACTGTGGTATATGTGATATTTATTTGATTCCGGTGGTATATTCCATATTGATGGGATCAATGGATCGGGGGTAGTCTCGACTGTTTGTATGATCAACGCGGCGGCTCTTGACGCAGGAATACGTTCCTTTTTGAGTGCTTCTTTCAACTTCTCGTTCAATTGATCAATTCTTTTGAGCTTGAGGCTCAAGATCTGCTTATCCATGGTCACCGAAAAACCATACTTTCTATGTCACCGAAAGACTTTAACACCAGTATATGTATGATTCCCTGGAATGCAGGTCCCGGTGTTATGTGCACAACGCAGGGTACCACATTGCAATCCCGACTGCCACTTTCGACACATTGGATCCTAGAGGAAGGAAAAATTCAGTGGAAGCAGTTATGAGAGGAAAAAGAGACCCAAGATGCATATGGAGATGACCGAGGCCATAATTAACGTATCCCTCTTTCTGCGGGTATTTATACGAGAGACAAGCACATTGATACCCGGAATCGTCAGGATGGTTCCTTGTATTCTGGTCAGAGCATTTTGAAGGTATGCCCTCTGGCTCATCAATTCATCTCTGGTCTCATAAGCCTGTTGCAAAAGGCGTTCTGCGAAGTTATTTGCCGAGTTGACTCGACGGCCCTCATCCAAGATGTAGTCGTTAGCATTTTCTGCCGCAATGGAGGCCACATTTCTCTGCTTGTGGGCGGATATATCTGATTGCACCAGAAACAACAAGTTGTTTTTGTTGCGCTCTTCGTTGATTCTGGATTGGATCTTGAGGAACGAATTGCGGTCCGCAGACAAGATCTCCTTATGTCTCTGCAATTGCTGCAATTTGGAGGTCGAGATGGCGGCATCGGAATCTGCCGTGCGTTTCAATTTGGCCAAGATTTCCTCTCTTCTCTGGAGAAGATCCGATATTTGGTCAATGAGATCACGTTCCTCGGGCGTGGCCTCTTGTGACTTTGTTGTTTGCTGGTGCTTGGAGAGCCTCCCCAATAGAGCTTGTGTCTGGTTTTCTAGGGTGATTGCCGAGTTTCTCGACTGAGAGAAGGTGGCGGATGACATAGTGGTGGGGTGATGGCTAGATTTACTTGAAAGCAGGCGTGGTCACGAAAGATGTGCTGTTGACGTGTATTAAATGGCCCAGCCGGTGCGCACTTCACTTGCGTGCGTGAACAGTCAGGTGCGGTGCCTTAGACTGCTGGGTAAGGACCACGACGCAGAGACACCAACGAGCTAAGATAGGCAGTAACGGGCGGCCAGAAATAAAAAGGGTGCAGCTCGCCAGACTAATTAGAACAGACCAAAAATCCCGTGAACAAGCAGCGTGCACAATTCTCAGTCACTTATCTCCCGGCTTTTGTTGCTCTCTCAACGGTGCAGCGCAGCCGCCAGTAGCTGGTGCGCACTCCATCCACTGCCTCTGGCTTATTTTGTTCGTCACATGATTGGATCTGTTTCCCTACCACCCCCATTAGCATGTCTTTGCAAGATCTCCGGCAGGTGATCCCACAGCCTTTAGAACTGGTTTTGCCGCTCGAAACGGCCAAGAATGATAAGTCACCTCACGCCGAAAAGCCCTTCTTGAAGTCGGTGCTCTCGGCGTTGAGCAAAATACAGAAGTACTCCGCATATGGTTTCTTGGCCTTCTTCGGGCTTCATATATCCTCCACCATCGTTGCTCCCGGCATCGGTATCAATGCTACAAGGTGTCAGGAGTTTTTCGAGATGACGCGTGCTGTCTACTTGTCGCCACTTTTCGAATATCCATGCATCATAGCCACGGCGGGCTCCCATGTTTTAGCGGGAGCATCCATCAGGCTCCTCCGCAGCTTCATGGCGCCCTCTCGCAAGAAATCCAGCACCGAACGTCAAATAATCATCCAGGATGGTTACAGAGATGATGTGGGTCTTGGAGGCATTGGGACGTTGCTCGGCTTGGGTCTCAAGAAGTCGTGGATCTCCTCCAACTTCCCATCTTTCACTCCCTTGACGTTTGCTGGATATATAATGGCCGTATGTGCCGGGTTTCACTACTACAAAATGAGACTAGCCCCCGCCATTGTTGACGGAGACTCCTCATTGATTACGCTCAACTACATAACTCATTATTTCCACCACTCATACTACGGCAAAGCTGGTAAGGTGTTGAACTACTGCATGCTCTTGCTTCTTCTGTGGGTCTCTTTCTACCACATTGTCAGTGGGCTTTTCAAATACCGTCGGCAGTTTAGCATTCGTGCCAAGAAAATTGCCTATTCTGTTATCGGTGTTTTCACTGGACTAAGCTTCATCGCCATGGCCCGCTTTAAGCTGTGGGATTTAGAGGCGGGATTCATTGGCAAACAATTCACCAAATACCTTTTACTTCTGGACTAGATTCCAAGGATGATAAACCTAGCATAACCGTACATATTTATTATTTTTCAAATACATTAATATAAATAACAGACAAGACTTTGTTTGATCCCAGACATACTCAAGAGGCATCTAGCTCTTGGTGTTCATATCATTTCCTGGAACAAAGCTTGTTCAAGTGCAAGCTGATCGCGGATTTGGACCATTTCATTCTGGCTGACGGGATCCACTGAACTTCCAAAGGGTGACGATACATAACATTATTTTAAGCGGTGGCACCCAAAGTTGGCTGCTTCACAGCGCTGGTTCTCTTGGACTTGTAGTCCTTGACAGCGGATTTGATGGCATCCTCGGCCAACATAGAACAATGCAATTTGACGGGAGGCAAAGACAACTCCTTGGCGATGGCGGTGTTCTTGATGGTCAAAGCCTCATCAAGAGTCTTTCCCTTGACCAACTCGGTGACATAGGAGGATGAGGCAATTGCAGAACCACATCCGAAGGTCTTGAACTTGACATCCTTGATCACACCGGTGGCTTCATCGACCTCGATCTGCAATCTCATGACATCACCACAAGCTGGGGCTCCGACAAGACCGGTTCCGACATCATGACTGTTCTTGTCCAAGGTACCGACGTTTCTTGGGTTGGCGTAGTGGTCAAGGACCTTCTCGTGATAGCTTCTCTTGTATTGGAGAGGAGTGGCGATTCTTGGAGAGGCACGCATGGCACCCGAGAGACTAGGCAACACGGAGGTTCTGGTGGCTCTGGCGGCTAACTGTCTGCTGACTTGTCTGAACATTTCGAATATGTAGTGCTAACGAATAGGAAGAAAAGATGTAGGGTAAGAGGTGTGGCACGGAGTACAGAAAAAATGTGTGTATGTACGTGTCTTTATGCCGGACGCCGGGCCCGAGTTTCTGCCGATTCGCTGCACACCTGGAACACAGCTCAATGAACAAAAGAGAGAATTAAAAACTCGACGGGAGCCCCCATTCTGGCAGAACTTCTGCTACTAGCACGGCTGGATACCTAGGGAGGATGCAGCAAGTCCCAACGAATTGGCATGTTTCAGTTACCCCACCTACTCAAAGACCTGGGTGCGCGCGGACATCGGGATTTACTTCGGGGATGCGAAACCAGTGGAAGGGTTCATTGATGAGTAATGCAATGAGCGCGGAGTGAAAGTCTGGATTATAGGGGCCGTCGGGCGAAGCCCAACTTATCAAATACAGACGGTGGACCAGCGAGCAACAAGCGGCGAATCCATGAGGGCACACTGGAGCCCCCGCAAAACCAGCGGCCGGGCCACCTGTCTCAGGCTTTATCAAGACCATCACTGCAACCCCGGAGCCGATAGATGTTCGTGATAAGAACTTGCACATTGAGTGAGGGGAGTCGCAGCAATTACGCCTGGTGCGGGTGATTGGCCAGGGGCTCGGGGAATGACCGTCCACGTGCACGCGTCCGTGCGCACGGCACGTGTTGAGAGGGGTACGGGCTTTCTCTACGGGCATCTCTGGCGGGTGTCGGTTCCACCGGTGATGCAATCGTGCAAAATGCGGCCCCACATACCGGATACACCAGCTCCACGAGGCCGGCAGCAATTTGGCATTGAACTGATGCACAAGAGTCTGGCACCCGGTGGGCCAAGTCAGCGTTGATGACTTAAGTGTTTAGGCGCGTGGGAGTAGTGTGTCTTTGATTTCCGCACAGGGAGCTCCTTGGGCCATTTTCCAGTGCATCAAGCAGCATGTACATGCTGATTTACCATCCCAGTCCAGCTTGGGATGATGGTGCCAAATTAGCAGTGAAGTGAGGCATGTACATGTAGCGCCACGATGCTCTGGCCACTGCACTTCGTGTCATTCGAGCACGGACGGACAAGATGGTCGCGGTGCAGTCGCAAAACCGCACAAAGACTGCAACTCCCGGCCGGTTGGCCTGGCTGACATCGCAGCCCAACGAGCTCAACGCCTTGCCACCATTAGAAGCCACAGGCTTTCTTGGGTGCCATTTTTTTTTTTTTTTGCCTCTTTATGCGCCACACCCTTGGTTCCATTCCTGTATACGGGCCTCGCGTTCCGGGGTCGCAGATACAACGTCTGGGTCCGGATATGGGCCAATGAATACTGCCCAGGCTCAAGAAGTGCCTTGGGCGAGCAACCAGTGTTTACGCTGCGCTCCAATATTACAGAACGTTGCGCCTATTTTACCCGTGCCGCCGGATGGGCCTTGGCACCTTGTGTGTACCCCGGGCCGCTCTCCTGCACAGCATCCGTTCTTGGCATTTTCCACAAGCTCGGAAAAAACCCATTGCTTCGGTGCGTCAACCTCTTGCTGTCTGAATCTGTTTGCCAGCACCAGCAAGGTCAAACGCCTGCCTCCTTGTGCCTTGCACTCTCTGCTTTTATTTTCTCCCAATACACCACTATCCGGATGCTTCGGACGCCTGCGTTTCTGCCCATTACAATAAATGCACATGTCTAACATTTTAGACCGGGCGTGGAATGGAATAGGGGCAGCTGCATTCACTGCATGTAGACCCGTACACCCCACCATTGGCCACAGCACACATCGACGGGAAGCTTTGGCCAAACGTGCCGGATCCCACGGAATAGCTCGTTCGTAGACTACGCCTTCTTGCGGCATCTTTGCTGGTCCGTAACCCTGGAGCTCCTGCAGCAACCCTGCTTCCATGAGTGGTTGGCCCAGCGCAGCCCAGCGCATCCCACCATTTGCCCGCGAACAATTCCATGCCCTCACGCATTGCTTAAGCCTCCGCGCCAACCCCGGCTTCCTGCCCCTCACGAATACCAAACTTCTTCAGCACCGCCTTCTTCCGCCCATTGCCGTCACCTTGCAATTCATCGCTCTAACATTGCTGAATCCTTAGTCGCAAAATCCCGCCATGTCCGTCCCGCCGCCATCGGATGTCCCCACCGGCGTTTCCAATGGTGACGTTGATTGGCTCTTTAGGGGAAAATCAAAGAAATTGGTCAAGAAGCTCAATTCCGAGCCCAAGCCGCTGGCAGACACTCCTAGGCTGGACCAGCCGCCAGCAAACCCCCCTCCCCCTCCGCAACCCGAGGCGGACACAGAGCTGGCAAAGCCTGCCCCCTCGCAGCATGACCCTCCACAGAAGCCACAGAAGCCTGCAGAGCCCCTGGCGCCTCCTCCACCGGTCCAAGGCCGGTCAAGATCGTCTTCCGCTCCCCAGCAGCCCAATGACAAGCTGCCCGTTCAGCCGCCAAAGAGAAGAGGCAGTATGAACTTCATTTCACCAGACACTAAGCAGCAACCAGACTCATCCACGCAGTCCGTCTCCAGATCCAACTCGGGGAAAGGTCGCTCCTTCTTCAGCTCTCTTTCCTCCAAATTCAAATCATCGTCATTCTCGTCTCCCAGTCCTTCTACGGGCCTGAGAAGCGGGCTGTTCTCGGAACAATCGCCTATTTCCAAGCTCAATACAATGGACTTTCTGCCATCGTTTACTATGGACCAAGACTTATCATCCTTGGTCAACAGACCGCCCCTGGATGCTGGAATCCCAGTGCCATCACGCTCGTCTCGAAAGTCCTCTATCGGAAACTCTCCCCGGCTGTCTGTGGAGAAAGAAAAAGGCAATTTCTTCAGGAGACGGAGCCTGACCTCCGAACATCTGTCAGCAGTTCAACAAGCTTCCTATTCACACGCTCAATCGACTGGGCAGCGCAGTGTGCTGTCTAAGCAAAATGCTGATCTCGGAACTTTACCCAATATCAATGAGAATTTGTTACGTAGAGTCGCCTTTTCGTTGGATAAGCTCGAGAAAGACCCCCAACAACAGATTCCTTCCAGAAGGCCACGAAAAGGAAATGTGTTGATACCTGAAGATTTGAAAGCGCCTGTTCCTAGATTAGCCCAGGGAATCTCCACTGCGGATGGCTCCAAGACTTCCAATTCGGGGGAACCGGCGTTTACGGAGAAGGAAATGCAGCTTGCATTGGAAGCTCAGAAGCGATTTCTCATAGAAAGTGAGAAACATGCCCTCGAGGCTCATCTTTCGGCAGAAAAACTTCACTCCCAGATTCTAAATTACAGGCTGAGTACCAAATCTAATGTTCCTAACATTGAAGATGAGGAAGTGGCAACGGAATTTGAGAAAGTCGAGATTGATAAACCAGTTCATTATCACGAGTCTTATTTCGAGGAGACAGTCACAAATTCTGAAAATTTTGTGGATAATGAACTCACCCTTGAGGCCATCTACACGCGTTGTTGCCATCTTCGGGAGATTCTTCCTATTCCCGCGACCCTCAAACAATTGAAGAATCGAACGAGACCACTCCAGGTACTTAAACTTCTTAATCCCAAACCGACCCTTATTGACGTTTTGTCATTCAGTGACTTCATCGCAATTACTCCCATCAACACTGTTATATTCGATAATGTGACCATGACAACGGAAATGCTCAAGCATCTCCTTTCCGCTCTAGTTCGCAGCAAAACTTTAGAAAAGCTCTCTCTTAGAAATGTCGCTATCGATGAATTAGGATGGCTGTATTTGTGTGAATTCTTAAGAAAGAATGATACTGTCCGAAAGTTGGATATAAGTCAGCAAAGAGTCAAGCAAATCACCAAGCCAGGTCATTATAGGTCTGCAATGAATTGGGATTTGGTTGTTGATGCAATTAAACATCGAAAAGGAATAGAAGAATTAGTCATGGGTGGATGCAAGCTCTCTGATGAGATGTTTGAAACATTACTTGAAAGTGCTTTGACTATATCTACGTGTCGATTAGGAGTTGCTGCCATAGAATTAAATGTCCGCAAATGTCAACTATTAGCTGACTGGATAAGCCGACCAAATTCTAAATGCGTCGGTATTGACATCGCCTACAATGATCTCAGCAATGGTCAACTAGCTCCCTTCATTGACACTTTTAACAAGAAAACTGTCAATCTAATCTTTTTCTCATTGAATTCTACTTCGTTGACAGATGTGGATGAAATTGCCCAACTTTTGAAGGGCTTAGCAAGAGTCAAAACACTTAGGTTTTTAGACTTGAGTTCCTTACCACAACTTTTCCCTGATGTTATCTCCAAATTGGGCAAAATTCTACCATTATTCGGGAGTTTAAAGCGTATACACTTTGATCTCAACGAATTGACATCAGAATCGATCACAGCGCTTGCTGACATATTCCCAAAGATCAAGACTCTTGTTCATGTTTCTCTTTTGGGAAATAGAAATTTAGACAGAAGTTCCATTGGATCTATCTACACATCTGTGAAATCTTCCTCAATTTTCACAGTTGATTTAGACTATGACCTTGTCCCTGATGAGCTTTCTCATAGAATGGCCTTATACTTGATGAGAAACTTGGACAAGACAATCCGTCCTGATATCAACAACATCACAGGAGACAACGAGCAAGAGGATATTATGTTTGATGGGTCACTTCTCATGGAGACTGCGGAAAAGATGCTTTCAGAAAGCGACAAGGTTCCTGGAGAAGTAGACTTGAAATTGCAAAAAATCATCACAGACGCTTTGATCAAAAGAACAAACTCAGTGAGAACCGAAATGCATAAAATAATTGATAAGCTCTTTCAGAAACGGAATACCGGGCAATTGTCTTTCGAAGGCAAAGAGAATTTACTTCGTTTTTGCCTTTTAGATGCCTCTTTGGAGAAAGTTGTTCATTTGTTTGAACAGAAAGCACAGATGTTCCAAAGCACTTCCATGAGCCCTACACCCTCAATTCATGGCAACGAGGGCGTCACCATTGCTGAAATGACTGACAATAGCGGTAATAAAGATCTGGAGCATCTACATGAGGGCTCAAAAGCTTTAATCGATGCAGGGCCTATTCTTATGGCCAAGTCAACTGCACAGACTACCAATCCTACCGTTCAAGACAACGAGACTTTACAACCACATTTAGTTGTTATAGACGCAATCTCAGACGGGCGTAATGTGCCCGTGGACAACCTCACGGGCCGGCCCGTCTTGATGAAGTCAGTTTCCCAAACCTCCATGCATGCAAAAGAACAAGAAGTCGAAGAGGGTGAGTTCTTGAGATGGGGCTACTTCATGGAACATAGAGACAAGATTGGTGGAGAGTCTACAGATCAAAAGCCGGAAGATTCCAAAAAACCGGAAGTTCCCGTTTTGTCTGCCTTACCCTCAGGCTCGGAGCTAAGGGAGGCAATTATTGATGCGAAGGGTATCAACTCCGTCCAAGACTTGATCTGCAAAATTAACACTAACCGTGTCAGTCTTGATAGAATTTACAGCGGTACGAATGTTATGTCTGAGGACTTAGCGCAAGAGACTACAGCAAGTGATGCGCCCGTGCCAGATGGAAAGTTCGATGAAAACAATCATGAGGTAATTGCGACCGAAGGCGAATCGATTGACTCCAATGAGGAGAATGAAGTTCATCCTGTTGTCGATGAAGCTTATGACAAGCTCTTGAACGAGGCCCAGAGAAAAAGGTCCAATAAGCTGGACGATTTCACCAATTAAAGCCGGAAATATACAACAGATCAGGAGGAGGTATGTAGGAATACAGGACTACAATAAAAAAAATTTAAGAAGAGATCAAGATTATATTAAAACTAGTCTAAATAATTTATTGGCTAGCCTTGAAGTCAGCAATCTTCTTGTTGATCTTCTCTTGTCTTTGCTCTCTGGTCAACTTAACAGCCTTGTGCTTCTTGGACTCAGCAGCGTACTCAGCCTTGGTGTGCTTCTTTTGAGTTGGCTTGAAGGTTGGGTCCTCTCTGATCTTCTCGTGAGCGTTCATGTAGATCTCCTCGATGTCCTCAGCGTCGATCTCGTTGTCGATGTAAGACTTGAAGACTTGCTTGTACTTCTCCTCATCGTCATCCATCAACTCCTCCATGTACTCAGAAAGGTGACCACCGAAGATGTACTTTCTCAAGAGCTCAGCGTCCAACTCCTCGGACTCGATGTCCCAACCTGGGAATCTCTTGGCAGAGTGAGGAACGTACAAACCACCGTCAGAAGCACCCTTCAAGACACCGAAGATTCTGGCACCGGTGGTGGTTCTTTGCAAACCAATGTCCAAGAAGACCTTGAATGGTCTTGGGCCATCCTCAACAGCCTCGGTCAACTCGTACTCACCCTCGACTTCCTCGACACCGGTGTAGGTCTCGTCCAAACCGAGCTTTTGCAAAGCTCTTCTGGCAACCAACAAACCGACAGCGTAACCAGCGGACCAGTTGGTCAAACCGAACTTGATACCGTATTGAGGCAACTCATGGGCGTAAGCAGCGGTCAAGACAATGTCACCAGTGATGGTAGAGGAGATGATTTGAGCAATGATGTCCTTGTTGGTGAATCTAACGACCAATCTGTACTTTGGGGAGTTGTACTTAGCCTTGTGTTGAGCGACCAATCTCTTTCTTTGGTAGTAGTCGGTCTTACCCTCCTGTCTTCTACGGAAAGGAGTTTGGAATCTGGAAGAGTAGGCAGAGGTCTTGATAGCGGATTTGTCGAAAGCCATTTTGGATGATGAGAAGAGGAGGTGAAAAATTCGAAAAGGAGTTTTTTTTTTTCACTGCCTAAGGTGCAGAGTCGTGTGCGGTCCAAAATACTCGTTTCGCGCAGTACAAGAATTACTCTCTGTATGTCCATTTACGCATCAGCGCACGTGACAAACCCCGGCCCCCTCCTGGCCGTGGGCAAGTACAAGTCATCGAAAGAAAGGACAATATTGAGCACAAACTTTACTGTATGAGCCATGAGACCATTTGGAATAAGCACAGAGTCTCTTAGTGCTGATTCCGGGCAATGTATTCTGGGGAGGCAGTAGTAGGACGGGATGAGTCCAAGGTGTTTCGGCCCGGCTCGGTATTGCGGCCATCTTTTTAACTCTCCCGACGCCATGGCCTTCGTATCTTTTTTATTGCAACTGATAAAGCGAGCTGATCTTTGATGAAGCAAAAAGTCGAATTTTGCGTCCATTTCTTTCCACATTTCGAAGCAAGTGTGTACACAACAGCGGTTGCAGCAATCAGGACCTGAGGTATAGCGTATATAAACTGTATTTAGTTTATGTAGAGCAGTGCACACACTGCCGATGTTGCAATTATGGCAGTCAGACCTCCAAACGATGATGACTTTGGTCGATGATCTGCAAACTTTTTTATGGCGTCGACAATGGACAAGACATGTGAGCGATCTCAGTCGCACCACCAAGAAGTGCCATCAAGTTGTTTTATTCCGACTCCAAATTCGGCCTTTCCCTCTTATGAACTTAAAAGTTTGTTCAATTCCCAGTGTCTGGTGCAGCCCTTTATTGTTGTTTTTTTTCGATTGATTTAAAATTCTTACACTCTGGTCATTTGGGTGGTTGAGGGAGGATTACAGGTTTCGCACCCATTCATGTATTGTCTGCACGTTGCCAAACTCTAGACAATAAGGAGAATTTAATCTCCACAATTTAAATGTCACTTTGGTTTCACATTTAAGCTCGACATTTCCGGATTAATTTGAGAACGGATATATATCCACGTAATGGCAAGGTGCCCAGGTGGTCAAAATGCTACATAATAATTAAATTTTATATCAAGACTGAGATTGACCTAAGCTAGCGGATGGGGGGTCAGGTAAACAAACTCAGGTAAGAAGCTGTGGTCCATACTGCTACGAATATCATTCCTTCAGTCCATGAAAGAAGTTTCTTTCCAGTCGGTCTCGACTCCTAATTGATCCGCTTCAAGCTACCCTGGGGTCGGAGGAAAGCAAATGCAACTGATGCACCATTTGCACTACAAAAGAAAAGCACAAATTACAAAGAGAGGAGATCAGTAACAAGTAGTGTCTACCATGATTGTGTGGTACAACTACTCAAGCTGGGATGGCTTCCTGTTCTACTACAAAGCGGCAGCCTAAGCGCAGCGTCTCCAGGGCGTGCGCCTGCATATGACTGGCGCGTTTTAACACGTAGTCAGAGCATTGTTTTAGTCGCGGTCTCGTTAAGTTTCACCTACACCTCCAAGCAAATTCTTCGAACAAATGTCTGCGTCAGGCCAAAACTTTGACCAAGACTCCAAAGTCAGATCTCGGAAGCAGCACGTGGGTGAGCTGTCCGGTGCTGCCGCCGTCGAAATTGATGCGACGGCCGTGCCAGACGTGACGGCTACTGAAAAATATCAGCAGTCCACCACCAGTGCTCTCCTTGACTTGGAGTCTTGGTTGGCTCCACTTGTTTTTACCATTGCCGCATTCGTCTTAAGAATGTACAGAATCTCCCTTAACAACGCTGTTGTCTGGGACGAAGCTCACTTCGGTAAGTTTGGATCTTACTACTTGAGACACGAGTTTTATCACGACGTCCATCCTCCTTTGGCCAAGGTTTTGGTTGGTTTCTCTGGATGGATGGCCGGCTACAACGGCTCTTGGGACTTCCCATCCGGTGAAGTTTACCCCGACTACATTGACT
Source organism: Metschnikowia hawaiiana (assembly GCA_002893645.1). NCBI lineage: Eukaryota > Fungi > Ascomycota > Pichiomycetes > Serinales > Metschnikowiaceae > Metschnikowia > Metschnikowia hawaiiana. The sequence goes on from NXGY01000013.1 coordinate 117,293, forward strand.
ACACCAAGATGAGATTGTTCCAAGCAACCTTCTCTGCGTTGTGTACTCCTTTGGCCTACTTCACCGCTAAAGAGATTGGCTTCTCTATTCCTGCCACCTGGTTATACACAACCATGGTTACTTTTGAGTTGTCTTATGTCACCTTGGGTAAGTTCATTTTGCTTGACTCCCCACTTTTGTTCTTCACTGCTACTGTGGTTTTCACCTTCGTCAGATTCAACAACTTCAACAAGAAGAACTTGGAATTTACTCGTAAATGGTGGAAGTGGTTGTTACTCAACGGTTTGACTATTGGTTTGACATGTTCCACAAAGATGGTTGGCCTTTTTGTCACTGTTCTTGTTGGAATTTACACTGTTGTTGATTTGTGGAACAAATTCGGTGACAAGTCTGTGACCTGGAAGAACTACGCCTACCACTGGATGGCTAGAATCATTGCTTTGATTGTTGTTCCATTCTGTGTTTTCTTGATGGCTTTCAAGGTCCACTTTGACTTGTTATCCCACTCTGGAACAGGTGATGCCAACATGTCTTCCTTGTTCCAAGCTAATTTGCATGGTTCTGACGTTGGTGGTGGTCCCCGTGATGTCACCATCGGCCATTCCGTCGTCACCCTTAAGAATCAAGGCTTGACCGGAGGTTTGCTTCACTCCCACGTCCAGGCTTTCCCTGAAGGCTCCAAGCAACAACAAGTCACAACCTACTCCCACAAGGACTCCAACAACAACTGGATTTTCCAGTTCCCTCGTGGTGAAGAAGCTTATGACGCTGAAACTAACAAGGAGGCCGTCTTTGTCAAGGACCAGATGCTCGTTAGAATCATTCACCCTGCAACAGGTAGAAACTTGCACACACATGACATTTCTGCTCCAGTTATGAAGTCTGAGTTCGAGGTTGCTGGATATGGTAACATGACTATCGGTGACTTCAAGGACAATTGGGTTGTTGAGATCATGGAGGCTTATGGTAACGAAGACAAGGATGTCTTGCATCCTTTGTCTTCATCTTTCAGATTGAGAAATAAAGAAATGAACTGCTACTTGGGTGTCACAGGTAACTCTTTGCCTGCTTGGGGTTTCAGACAAGGTGAAGTTGCTTGTTTCAAGAACCCTTTCAAGAAGGACAAGAGAACTTGGTGGAACATTGAGAACAACAGAAACGAGATCTTGCCAGATGCCCCAGAAGACTTTAAGTTGCCAAAAACTAGTTTCCTCAAGGACTTCATCCAAATTAATTTGGCCATGATGGCTACGAACAATGCATTGGTTCCAGATAGCGAAAAGCAAGATGACTTATCATCGCAATGGTGGGAGTGGCCAACTTTGCACGCTGGTATCAGAATGTGCTCTTGGGCTGATGAGAAGGCCAAGTACTTCTTGATCGGATCGCCAGCAACTACCTGGACCTCTTCCGTCGGTGTTGTTTTGTTTTGTTTCGTGACATTGTACCATTTGATCAGATGGCAAAGACAAATCACTGACTTTAAGACAGACCTCGATTTGAAGCGTTTCTTGATGGGAGGTATCTATCCTATGTTTGGATGGGGTTTGCACTTTATGCCATTCGTGATTATGGGCAGAGTGACATACGTCCACCACTACTTGCCAGCATTGTACTTTGCCATGATTGTTTTCGTTTACCAAGTCGAAGCTTTCACTCAACCTTTGAAGAACTCCGCCAAGCCAGCATACAGATATGCATACATTTCCATTTACGTCGCATTATACATCTTGATGATCGGCACATTCTGGTACTTCAGATGGCTTGCATGGGGTATGGAAGGTCCAAAGGAAAACTGGAAACATTTGAAGTTGTTGAAATCCTGGAGAGTTTCTGACGACGAGTACGTTTGAGTGAAGAGACACTTATATAAGAATTAGATATTCATGAAATAAAATTTAAAGTCAGAATTGAAAAAGAGATGAGTTGGCGTGTGCTGTAGCATTGCAGGTAGACGAGTGGGTATGGCACAGAGAAAGAAGCATGTCATGCCTACTGCTTCGTAAAGACACCAGTAATGACGAGCGTTGACTATCACCAAAGAAGCCACGTTCATGACTTGAGTCCCGGCGGGTGTCCTGGTATATGAAGGTAACGAAATAGCACGGCCGATGGATATGTCCAGACTGTCTGCGAACCGGGGCAGCAAATCATTCGCGCGTTAGTCAGCACAGAAATCTCCACTAGTCAGCGCACCAATATACCCCGTTTCTTTCATAGATTCACGACGACCCATTAGTTTCACACCATGATTGCCGCCAGACTTCTAAGACATGGAGCCAGAGGCGTAAGGAGCGCTGGACTTTGTCGCAGCAACACAGGGACCCGTATGTTCTCGAATGCAACGTTCCTATATCAAGCACAGAAGGAACCAAGTGCCAAGGCACCAAAGACCCTTAAACCATCGGGCTTTGCGCTACCCCGGGAACCCAGTAACGAGGAAACATCAGCTACACAGAAAATAAACGAGGAGATGCAGCCCTTCCAAGTGACGCTGCTAGTGCGTGGCAAGACAGACCTTAAGATAGGCATCACCGACAGAGCGAAGGAGAAATTGGTTGACATTGCCAAGAAGGATGACGGGCTGGTGGACGAAGATTTTGCGCTCAGAGTCCAGGTGGAGAGTGGCGGATGCCATGGTTTCCAATACAACTTCGAGCTTACAGGATTGCTGAAACAGCTTGCTCAGGATGGCGACTTGGTTGTCTTCCAGAGACTGGACGATCCTTTAGCAAGAATTGTGTTTGACGAGTCATCATTGGAAATCCTTCAAGACTCCAAGTTGGATTATACCACCGAGTTGATAGGTTCTTCCTTCAAGATGGTGGACTCTCCATACACCTCAACATCATGCGGATGTGGCGCCTCTTTCGACTTTGATTTTGAGAAGCTCGAACAAGCCAAGGCCAGCGCTACATGAGAGCAAGAGTAGTGTGTTACCTTGCCGTATGTTGGAACTTGCATTCAACCAGAAGACGTGCACATGTACTTATTTAGACCCAGTGAGAGTGCCGCCATATCTATCCTTCCACTAATCATTTAACCGCCAATTAGCCTAGCTGCCGCGAGTCTCATATTCTCTTCAAAAGATATCATATCCCTCTTCATAATACAAATCCAGAAAGTTACAAGAGGCCCCGTGTATCGAGCGCGGGGCAAGTAAAGCTACAAAAAGAACTTATTCCTATGTATTGTATTGCGTGTAGTTAACAAAAGATTCAGAAAAATCTGATTCAGCACACCTGTGACAGACAAAAGGGTCCTTTTCTGAATTCTAATGCTTGTAAAATTTCATGTCAGTCCTGCTCTTACCTAGGCCATGCTCTTGATCTGCTCGATGCTGTCGTTAGCGTAGTATCTAACATCAACATCCACATCGCTCAGCAAGCCATTTAATCTCATCAAAATATCCCCCTCGATCAACTTGGTGGTTTCACTGCTTGGCTCTTTAACCAAGGCTTGTACAGCCACCAAGTACGATTTAGCAACGTTAAATCTAATATTAGCCACAGGATCTTCAGTGAGTTGATCAATGAATGGCAAAATCTTGTTGACGATAATGGATTGGTCAACAACAGGAATCAATTTCGTGACGGCAAATAAACATGTGATTCTAATAATGAAATTGGAGAAATCAACCTGCTCAACATTCGATCCTTCATCTTCATTAATGTTCTCATCTTTGATACTCAACAAACGAGCAACAATCTGACTCTCTGCCCAAGATGAGCCGAAGATCACAGTCAATTCACTCAAGTTATTCACGGCGGCGTCCCGGACAGCGAAAACTGGGTCCCACAACCACGACATGCACAATGTCAATAACTCGTTATTGAAAAATGACTCGCCCAACTGACTGGCTAACTTAGGGATATACTCGATGATCGCCAAACGAACTCTCCACTTGGTGTCTTGTGCCAACTCTGTGATTGCGGGCAACAAGCTCGTAGACAACAAATTTATTCCGATGGTCTCGTTGACAACAGAGAGGTTGGAAATGATGTTCAATCTAACGTCAGGGAACTCATCTCTCAACATATTGAGGAAAATAGGCAATAATATATCAATTGTCGATTGCTTTGGCAATATAGGCGACAAGCCCGTCACAGTAGATGCGAGAGCAGCTCTCACGTTTTCATGTGAGTCTTGACTCAATTCACCTACGATAGGGATGATCTTTGTCTCGATAATCTTCAAATCCTTGATCAAGACACAGAATTTTGGCAACTGCTTAGCAATGGCCTTGCGAACTTCCCCTTCAACATCTTTCATCAAGGTGATAAAAGGATCAATAAGCTTGTGCAAATCGGCACCGGATTCGGAGAAGTTGACAGCAATATCTGCGAACCTGTCGGCAGCAGAGTAACGAACTCTCCAGCTCTCGTCTTTCATTAATTTGAGGGCGCTCACTAAACAGTCCGAATTGTGAGATTGGTTCCCGATGGAATTGAAGTATTGTAAAATAGACACCAAGACGTCGATGCTTAACAACTTGACACTATCCTGAGTATCGTTGATCAAACTGTGAAACATTTTGGATATGATTTCCAAGTCTTCACTGTCGATTTTATTGGAAGTGGAGGAAGTGCTGTTTTTGGAGAAGTCAGTCATTTTGTCGATCAATGCGGGCAAGAACTTGGCAGCGCTTCTTCTGACCATTGGCGAGTCATCAGAAATCAAGGTGTAATAGAGCATCAACAAGTCTCTTCTGGTAGCGGCATCCACACGGACGATAACAGACTTGTACAAGCCACACAGGGAAACTTTCTTGGAGAACCAATCGCCCTGGCTCAAAGAACGGATAAGCTCCAAGAAAATGCCGCTCACCTCTTCGTCGGTAAGCTCTAGACTGATTTTGTTCAAGGAGTCCACGGCGTTGTCGCGCACAATTGGTTCTTCCATAGCACTCAAGACGGCCAACACGCGAATCAATGGCTCACTGTTTTGGTGGCCGCCAACCAAGGGGACAAAGGAGCCCAATTTCTCTGCCATGACGGCGAACACCTCCTCCTCGTCATCTTGGGCAGCATCGTTCAAAAAAGGAAGCAATTCGTTGAGGGTTCTTTCGGGGCCCAATGCGATTGCTATAGCGTCAAGCTTTTGCATGGCGGAAACTCTGTTGGAAACATCGTCGTGCTTCAACTCATCCATGAGCAAAGCCAACGGGTAGAAATCATCGTTCATGCTGTCCATAATGGAAGATTCTCTGGGACAGCCTATGTAGTTGCCCGGGGAATGTGTGGTGTATAGGTGGGAATACCAGGACAAGGGTGGTGGATGACAGGGTGGTGGGCCTGCCTGATCAGAAATGGTGAGCGTCGGGGTGCGGTGCGCACACGACTCCATATTGGAGTTTGGTCGCGGGTGGTTTGGCAGGCCGCACCGGGGCACTGGAGCTTGGGATTTAGCTGTTTGCTGTGATTGTTATGGGTTCCCTTCGCTTCTGGCCTTTGACGCTTTCTTTTCTACTTGTCGGGGAGCGGTTTCACTTCGCTTCTCCCTTGTCCGTTTTGCTCTTGTCATCCACTTGGCTTCGATGCTCCGGCCAACTTCAGAAACCAGCCTAGTCTGTATTCCAGCACTATGTGGTCCAGCATTCTCCTGCCAGACCTGCTTTGTGCGCTGGCTTGGTAGCTCCCACTCATCAGCACGCAGGCGAGATTATTTTTTTTGGGGGAGAATGTACTGCTTTCCGCATGCCAGTTGCTTCGATTCGCAGCTTGCAAGAGGCTGAAAAAAGACAGCACTGGCAAGCCTCAGGTTGGCGCGCCTTGCTGCTCACACTGCTAAAATTAGCCTCATTTTCGATGATAGCGCAGGGAAGATTGAAGCGAGCGCGCCAGCATATAAAGTGTAGCAAAAAAGTAGCAAGTGATTCGTTGGGTGTGCTTCGCCTTGGCTTCGCCTCGGTTGGCTTGGCCCGGTATACACATTGGTGTGTCTTGATAATTGGAGTTGAAATCTATTTCTCCCTTCCTTTCCCTACCACAACAAGGTGTGAGCCAAAACCGCCATCATGCGGCTCGTTATGCCATATTGACAGGTTAAAACCACATTTTTACTGGCACACCTGAGACATGCAAGTCACCAAACGAGCGACTGTATCTCACAAAATGAAACTATGCTGTGTAGCAGGCATTAGTGTCTTAGAATATGTATACGCCGCTAGTTTTAAAAACCGGCAATGAATGTTCTGGTTAATAGCTTCTTGGCGACGGGATAGGAGATATGCAAGGTATTTCCTTGCATCAAGTATTGAGGAGAAAAGGGAAACTAGAGGAAGAAAAAAAAAAAAAAAAAGCCGAAGCGAATCAATACTTTGGGTAATGCCGATAACATCAGCTCATTTAGCGCTCGTGAAAAGTGCAGCAGGTATCATAAAGACTCAAGAAACCATCCGAGCCCAATTCGTGACAATTACCCGAGGGACATCTCCGACTCGGACGGCCTCCTGGATATGATCAGATATATTCGAGGAAATATCTAGCCTCTCGCCAAGATTACCCTTTTATTCCTTCATTCTTTCCTAATTTCTTTCTTTCTTTCTTTTTTTCTTTTCATGTCTCCAGGCCAGTTTCCAGGTCCTTGCTGCGCAACATATGTGGCGCATGGCGCCTAACTACACGTTGCATAGCTCGGGGTGCCGCCTCCCGCCTGTGGCTATTTCGGTTGACTTCTCTATGCAACCAAGCCGACGAATTCTTCCTCCACCTAAAGACAGTTATTTATAGCAGGCTCAACGGAAAGGGCTTTCACCCACCTCCTCTGCCCGCAGTGAAAGGGATTCAAAACCCCACACATCATCCGATTGACTGCATCGAGCCCTCGCGCCTACAAGCCGGGCGCCGAGGTGTAATCGCCAAGAGTCGCCAAGTCACCACACGGATTTAGCAAGATAGCTCTGGAACTTCGAAAGCGAAGTTTAGCCGCACAACTCTAGATACCACTGATACATGCACCAAGTACCACTCCTCGGATTTAACCCTAGATTGGGCGCTGTGGGTTATGCTGCCCCGGGCTCGTAATGTCACGTGAACATTTACATGTGACCACACACCACCCCTTTACTCAGGCCCCAGACTCACCGATTGCAACCATTGCTGCCATGTCCACCAAACCTGACGAGCTCGACGTCTTCAACTCCCTCATTCTCACCGACGACCGCCATAAGTACGAAGAGGCCTCGGCCAAACTCTCGGGCCCGCGCTGGACCTTTGAAATCGTCCCAGGGTACTTCAAGCAACTGTTAGATGAAACCGACGAAACAAAGTTCAATTACTTCGACGAACACTTGGGTAAGTTGAAGCCGTGGCTGCAAATCATGAGCGAGATTTCTGATCTCAACAAGAACTCCTCTGATGACACCTGCTATAAACTTCTTCTCTTGGGCCGTCACGGCCAGGGCTACCACAATTTGGCCAACATCAAGTATGGGGAAATTGAGTGGAACCGCTATTGGCTGCACCAAACTGGAGATGGCGAGACCACGTGGGCTCCAGACCCCGAGCTCACTGATTTGGGCCAGAAGCAGGCCAAGGATAACCACCGACAACTTCAAATTGAGTTGCACGATGGGTTGCCTTTACCTACGAAATGGTTTTCTTCCCCCTTCCGCCGCTCTATCGACACCTTGATAGGCTCATGGAGCGGCCATGTTGAGACCACACAAGTAAAGCCCTTGATAAAAGAGGACTTTAGAGAGACGCTTGGCGTACATCTTTGTGATAAACGGTCGCCTCGCTCGGTGATCGATGAAAAATACGCAGGCCGGGGCTTCATCATCGAGGAAGGTTTTGAGGAGGAAGATATCTACTTCAAAAACGACTACCGGGAAAAAGTATGGGAACAGGCCTTGAGACAAGAGCGTGGCTTTCAAGACGTATTCAATGTCACTGACAAGCATGCTGACCAGTTTATTAGTATCACGTCTCACTCTGGCTCCATCAGAACGCAATTGCTTGTTTTGGGACACCGTCCATTTGCCATTGGAACTGGTGGTATGATTCCTGTCGTGGTCAAGGCGCATAAAAAAAATTAGACTGATCACCTAAAATGAACACTCAAGGCGGCAATACAAAGATTTTTATAGGCACATACCAGTAAAGCTGGATAGTTTAATTTATACGTGGCTGCTGGCTCATCAAGAAATTCATTAGGTAAATCGTTCTTTCCACTTCAGGTAATAAAAGGATTAGTAGAAAGAAGAGACGAGTCTATATATGGTGAGAGGCCGAGTCCGTGCATAGCGATCTCAGAAGGTAGTTGGTCCGTGAGTTTTTCATTATCCAACAGTAGATAATCATCCATGCCAATTCCTGCAATGTCTTTTATGCTGTCGTCCCCGAAATCCAGCTGGAGCTCATTGTAAGACAGGGTTGATTTTGACGAACTTGAATGGAGAGACACATTGCCATTATTCACTAAGAAGCTGCTAGGTTCGGCAATGACAAATGAATGGTTCGTGATCGAGGGTTTGTGCACATGGCCGCTATTTTTTCTTTGATGACTCTTCTGGGAGACCAGATGACGAACACCGTTCAAATTCAAGTCATCCAAGTAGTGCCCTTCGAATTTGTGCGACAACATAGAGACTGGCAGCTGTGATTTAGACGACGATGTTCCATAATTGCCAATGAACATCAGGTTCGATCTTTTAGAAAACAGGTCAGAAGCGTCTAGCGGGAGTGAGACCAAATTTGATGAGTCTTGAGTAGACAGCCTCAGACCAGCGTCAAGAACTTGGGGTGGGTTTATAAGAGACGCATTAGTATTTTCTGGTGAGTATATCAGGGCCAAAGAGCTGGAGCGGCTATGATGGGGCTGCGCAGCTGAGGGTAGCGGGCCATACTCTCCTTTGATCAGAGCGTCAGCGAAGTCCGCATCATCACTGGGCTGGATGCTGGGCCGCGAGGAGGAAATACCAGAAGCTTCTATGCTAGTGGAGGGAAGAACTGGTACTTTTTCCTTGTAACTGAGGAAGCGCTGTCTGCTCTGGGCCGCTATGCTGATAGAGTCGTTCGCGGAGGCAAGATCACCCGTACTGCGCCGTTTTGCAGACAGATTAGTAAGCGGATTTGGCGGATTCGGCACAATCTGCGTAGCACCATCAAGTGACGCAGCGGAGTGCATAGCCAGGGAAGCGGGCAGGTTGGCAACCAAGTAGGAAACCACATCGTTGATAGGAATGAAGGATTCTTCGTCGGAGAGCTCGTCAGACAGAGGCAGTGAGGTCGGAGTTTGGAGCTGTTTCGCGTTTTCGATTATATCCGAGAGAAAGGGCAAATGAGGCTCGGCTAATACTACCATTCTCTGGAGGGACTTGGTAAGAAGATCAATGCGTATTTCTAGCAACTCAATGTAACCGCTAGGATGGGCCTTTTCCTTTGACTTTTTCTTGTGCACAAATGCACATATTTTGTTATCGGCCACACAGCGTGAGCAGGGGTTTTTGCCGTCACATTTAGTCTTCTTGATGCGACACAGGTCACAAGCTTTTCCAACACGCTTTTTCCTGTGATGATGGATGAGGTTGTTTTCTTCGGGGGAATTAATTGTCATGTTGAGCAAACTCTATTACGGAGGAAGGCAGAAATTAGGGTGGATTGAAATGGGGCAGAAATGTCCCGGTGCGGGATTTAACGCTAGCACGCAGCTTTAGTAATGAAGACCTAAGGAAGAGACTCAAAGTCGAAATGGGATAGCTAGAAAAAAAAGAAGCCGGGTATCAAAAAAAAAAAAAAATGGAGAGAGACTGAGACATGTAATACGGTGCAAGAAGGTATATATATATAATCAATAGTCAGGTTACAAGATGGAATCGGCTCGGCAGCTGTAAGTTTAAGCGACGCAAGTATACGGAGAAGACGCCAAATGCGCGCAGGGATCGGAGAAAAAAGACGGATTCAGTATAGTGAGACACAAAAAAAAAAGGAAATTTGACTGTGGCCCGAGTAACAATGAGAGCAGTCAGGAATGGAATTGTCACTAGTGCCAAAAGGTTTTGTCACAGGGCGGCAAAGAAACGCCTGTAGGATCAGAACGGAATGCAGTTTGATCCAGAAAGGAAGAAAGTTCTGCAAGCGGCACGGCAAAAAAGGCTGCGTGGAGCATGGTCAGGTTGCAAGGGCAAAGTACAGAGGAAAGGGTTCCCGAAAGAGAGGTTTGGCAGGTGTGGAAAAGAATTCATAGAGGCGGAAGAGAAAACGTCGAGAGGCCAAAAGCCACAGGACAATGCTATTCAAGGGCCGCAGCAAATCAGGTGGGCGGTGTATTGAAGAGCAGGTCCTTATGTGGGCAAATACACGGACAGAATACGAAATGAAGTGCAGAGGCAGGAACTGCGCTTGTTTGGGAGGAGGAGAGGAGATAGAGATTGTCTGGCGGAGCAACACTAGGAACGGTCTGGGCTGATTTATCTTAGCTGTGAGGGTTCGCGAAATTGCATGTAGCTGGGCTAAATGCGCAGTCCTGCGTGGATACATGAGATTGCCCCAGGCAAAGAATGCTTTGAGGAATTAGCGCTTTCAGGGATTGACGTACGGCGGACGGCAGGGGGATGGCCAGATAAAGAATGGAGCCGTCAACAACACCAGGGGCAGCCCACGGCGCCACATATACACAGGATGCTGAGGTGGCGACGAGAGTGAGGCTTCTCCGGGGCGACTGGGTGTGCTTTCGCACCGACGGCCGTAGGGTTGGGGTTGACATCGGCTTAGAAGAGCTTGAGCCGAGCCGCATGTGCGCGGATTTGTCAATCGTTTTGGCGAAGCTCCGTAGGGTGCGCGTGCATGCGTGAACAACCACTACTTTTCGGCTGGGAAGCCGTTTTGAGGAGCTGGTTCTGGAAGCAAGCTGCTTGTAGTCGATGCATGATGTCACTTTGGGGCGGAACATGAGGCTAGTCCACGGTCTTTAATTGCCACAATTCCGAGGCCCCTGGACCGCCCTGTGTGGGATTGCGTCTCACCTGTGGTGGCTCGATGCCTCGATCCTGACTACACGATAAACAGGGTGCTGTGCTTCCGGTGCCTTCAAAAGCGTATTGCCAAGCGGGGTCCGCTCAATGGCCTGACGCGAGCAGCACCTCCCAATCATGTGTCCTTATCGCCTGGCTGGACTCAATTGTCTCACTTTTTTCTGTGCCACCTCCCAGCCTGGGAGCCCTTTTCGCCTTTTTGCCCAGGCGTTGGCTGACCAGCCCATGCCTTTCCCCTCCTCGCACCAGAAGGACGCCTCACATGGCTGTTCATCGGATATCTGCACACATAGCCGAACCACGGCCGCTCCATCTACACTACTACAGCTTTGACGATGGGGAGCCGGGATTTTCCCTGGCAACTCAGAGCGGTGTACAGGCATAACCACCACAGTCTATTGACTGCGGTGCTGGGGCCCGATCCTGTGCATATTCGCGCAAATGACCAGTCTTTTTCCACTGTGGCTGCGATTGTGCTGCTCACGCACCGCACCAGGCCTGGGACAGCCTGGGAGCTTTTCCGCGGCTTCCTTCCCATACACGCCTTGTCCATCCAGCCATTTTTTTCCAATACGAGCCCGCAAACCCGTACCCCCGAGATTGGTTTCTTTTTCTCCGCATGCTGGGTCGCACTTGGCACGAGAACGGCCATCCAGCCTTTCGCATCCGCTTTTTTTCAGCCTCCATCAGTCCTTTTGCACCTTGGCACCACTGACCTTGCTGGCTTCTCACAAAAGAGTACAGATCCCAGCGTATTTCCCGTGCGGCAGTGTACCCTAGCTATTCTGGCCCCATACTTCTGCTCTCTCGTTGCAAATATCCGAACATTTGCCCTGTGCGCTCTGAGATTGACATCGCGTGTCACAGTTCTTCTGGGCCAATAATCACGCCAACGACTCGTCCCAACTCAACTTCCGTCGTTCATTAACGCGTTTTTCTTCCTCCATTGGCAGCCTATCCGTTATAGAACTCCTTGCTGATCGCAAATATCCTATTCGTGCCGGTTTCGTTTAGACTTCATTTCACAGTTCTTAGACTCGTTTTTGTTGAGAGCCCACAGGCATTTCGACCCAAGCCCAACCAAAGCTCCCTATCGAAAGACGCTTAACTCTTACCCAGTAAAAGAGTTGTATCCATTTGACTCCTAGTGACTCAAACATTTAATTCATCAAGTTCTTAGTCAATCGTTTTACCCTTACACATGAATTCCTTCGCCAGCAAAAGAAAGAGAGACACCGAGGAAGATGCCAAGAGGCCAAAGGCGGTTCTCGGAGATAAGGAACGCGAGGCATTTTTAGAGTCTTCCGAGTGGCCTATGTACAACCACCCAGATGGTGGCACTGTCAAGATTACTCCCTGGGGCTCTTTGCGCCAGTGGACGGATCCTTTTACAGGCAAGGCATGCACAAAGTTTGAGGATGTGTCGTTTCTGGATATGTCCTTTGACAAGTCCCTCGACAATGGGCATCACCAGTGCTACGACTTGCCTTCCACACCAATGTCTTTAAACGCTGCTAGTTCTGCACGGTCGTCTCCCACACCGGCTGACAAGCTTCAGCTTAGCCCTTCGAATGAAGCAGAACTGTACGTCATAGAAGGCTACCATAATGCTCATCCGCAACACCAGCATCAAAACCAAGCCTACAACAGTCATCACAATAGCCAGCAGTTCGTTCAGGAGCAAGAGAATTTCTTGGGTATGGACGATAACGAAGAATTTACAGACGACACCACTATGCTTTGACCGCTTTCCAGACAAACGCTTTAGAATTTGTACATTAAAATGATCAGCCCTTGCTATCATCATAAAAATCACATTGTTCATTAAATACACCTAGTTTTATACTGTTCTCATGTAGCGGCTCTAATGTAGCGGTTCCCAGCCCGCAAGACTGGTCACGCCGTTGGGCCATACTACTGAAACTTCGACCTACTAGTTTGAGTACCTGTGATGAAAATGTGTCATTAAAGTCATAAATGCAAAGAGCCACGCTCATTAATTATTGTCTGGCTCATACAACAATGGAGACCAAACCCGCCTCGTCAACGAAGAAGTCCTTACATTCACGAAGGCCAGTGGTCGCCAAAGTACCCTTTCTTTGCACCTTAACCACGTTCGGGAAGGTGCCGCGGGAGATAAATACCTTGCCTCCTTCATTCATGTTTGCCCTGTCATTTTTGGGCAAAAAGCTGTGGTAGTCTGAAATAGTCAACTTGGATCCCAACCACTTGTCATAAGAATTAAGAACCGGTATGCAATTGGAAATAAACTGTTTTTCGAGGCGGGTATAGAAATTCTCGTAGCAAACCAACATAGCCCCACTCACGACCGTGGTTGTCCGGCTGCAAGATTCAGCTTTGGTGCAAAGGCTTGATCTGCGGGAGATGGAGCTGCGAGCACTACTGCAAGCGCTAGTATCGGAAAAGCAACTGCAATCATCCAGTGAGAGGTCTTCAGGCCCCACATTTTCGAGCTTCCTTGTTTCTGGATTGAAGGTCAACGCTTCCCGCGCGGACATCTCCAATAAGTTGTTGTTCGCGATGGTAAAATGTCTTGGGATGGACTTGAGAGCGGCGTCATGCCTCTCATCAATAGACGTACACAAATCTCTACCCACACTCAAGTTGCGGAACCAGTGTACCATGCCGTAGAATGACCAGAAATGGAGAAGAATCTGCATGTACTCGATACGAAGCCTCAAGGTATTGCGATATGGCGTGAGGGTATAATTGTTCTTGGGACGCTTGCCTTCTTTGTAGTTTTTTGACAGGATGTTCATTGCTTCTCCTGTCGAAAGATTCAGTAAAGTATAGGAGTACAAGAGATCGCCCCGATAGTGCCGGGCAAAGCGGTCGTACTCAGCACGGTCGGAGGTTGGCTCGAGAAGCAAGGTGTTGTTTTGAAACTCGGCCGGAAGTGGGCTTGCCAAGATCTTCTTGTCCCTTTTCGCCGCCAAGCGTTTTTTGAGGTTGGCAAACATCGGACCAGAGTCCGAGGTGCCGACATCTCCGTATGCGTCCGCGTCATATAGGTAGTCGTCGGAGATATCGGACTCGTGTTTGGTTTCGCTGCAATCTTCGTAATTTTGATGCTTGTAGAGTGCTTTCAAACCGCTTACTAGAGACTTGCTGGCACGTAATTCATACATGTTGAGTTGGTTGGAGTTCAACTCGAGAACCACGGGCCGGAAATTTGTTGTGCGGTCACTCCATGGTGTGTCGAACTCCGTCTTTAACATTGACATTCCGTAAAACTCCAAAGAGGAGGCGTAGTTAGGCAGCAAGTCCTCGTACTCCGGAAGTTGCTCCGATGAGTCCATATTGTTATCGGAGGGAGCAGCCCAGTCTTTATTTGCCGTCATCGAATCTCAGTAAATGCGGGGAAGCAGGGAATGAACGTGTCCACGAGAGGGAATCAAAATAAATAGAGAGTAGCTCCAGTTATGCGCCCAGTAGACGATGAATACTTTTTAAGTCGTGTCGAAAGCACAGCTCGAGAGGATGTTGAATTTGTCTTGCTGCAACGAAGCAGTGGCAATAAAGTAGTTGTATTGTTTAAGGACAGCCTTCGGCAAAGGGGTCACAAAGACTTAAAATAAATAAGAAGCGGTATAAGTTGAATCGATAAAGTCACAAAAATAACATTAATTCCGCCACTTTTCTTGACGGGAAAGGTGGCAAGCCCGCTCTAATATATACATGTTTACTCTCGGTAACGCGGCTTTTTCGCCATACATGTAGCATCATGCAAAGGTCACTTATCAGCAAGGTGCGCACAGAAAAACGAAAAACGGTGCAAAATGTCCCGGCGAACGTCGCGAGACCTTAGCAAATGCAGAGGCCTAAGGGTAGCAAGTGTTTCCCGAAGTTAGTATTTTGCGGATCTGTCCGCCTCTTGATGAGTGGGCCCCGCCCTTTTGTGGACAGTAGCCGAGCGGTCGTGAAGAACTAGGGTCTAACGATATTTATAGAAGTGAGAACTCTGGCGGAATCAAACACGGACATTTCGGGGAAATCACCGTACAAGAGGCCGTAAAGTCCGTTTCAACGCGAGGTCTGTCTTTTGACACATTGGGAGTGCATATTGGTGTCCTAGTGGCGCACTATTTTTGGCGAACAAAAAAAAAAAAGGAGACCGTTGGCATGCTTTCAGCGAATCACAGTGATTTGATTGCTGCTGACCACGCCTTGCATAGCGCACCATGCTAGGCTTTTAATCACATAAAGCGCTCCATCTTATAATTTGACGGTTCAGTAGTAAAGCCCTCGAACGAATGAAAGTGCCGGGTAGTTGAACTGAGGGTATTGCTTTAGGCTTGGCACGGGACAGTGAAGTGGAGTGCTTCCCCACCTTTTTAAATAGACGGACTGCATACCGGCCTCTCAATTTTCTTGTCGTCCAGCAAAAGCACTCATTCGGGCTAACTTTCCAAATCATCGGCTCAAGACTTGGCAAGCTATCCGACATCAAACCAGGCGTTTGCTTAGGACTGTACTGAATTTATTTGATTGAAAAAGTGTGTTAAATGCACCAACATGTTAAATTCAATTGCTGTGAAAGTGGTGCGAATTTGTAGCTTCCCCCGCAAAAGACGCATTATGACGAACTGAAGTTAGTAGCATTGTTCTCATTATGATTGACCTAGTATGACGTGGCGACATTGCGAGTGCCTCTAATACACGAGAGCGCAAATACAGATCTTAGCTCACCGGAAGTGGGAGCTCTTGGTTGCCCGAAAACCTCTTTACATTCTTGTAGTGTTTCTGGAAAAGGTAGTTTATTGTTTTTCTCGACTTTGGAGAAATTCAATGATGTTTGCGATCATATCTGCCTTGCGGCCAGCGCCTTTGATTTTATCATACCTGCCAATGAACTCTTTCAACTGAGCAACACTGACGTTATTCCAAGTATCGTTCTTCCACAACGTAATAATATCAGCCTCTCGAAGAGGTGCTGGTTTTGGTTTCTTGCGAGCACTATCATCAGTCTCTTGGAGCCTCTTTATGACATCTGAATTTCCTATCTTGTTTAAAATACCATTCACGAATTTAAAGAGCTCACGGACTTCACCATCTTGCTCGACTGCTCTGCGGATTTGAATCAATTCTTGAGCAGTCCAATCATTTGCTTCCACACTCTGGTTCTCTTCCTTGATATCCAATTGTAATGACTCCTGTTTAATTACTCTGAAAAAATGGTCGAGAACGGGGTTACTGAGCTCTTGAGGGTTGTATGACTTCCATGGCTTGAAGTGGTCAATAATATTGCTGTACAAAGAAATCAATTCATCGGGGGCAGAACTCTTGGTGCCACCATGAAAGTAATTGCTTTCATTCAGCATCACGTAGTCAGGTAAACTTCTGAATTCATTAAGCCAAGGCATCTGTACTAGAAGAAATCCATCTGGTACTTTTTTACTTGCACTATTATCTTGGTCTAAATTCGTTGGGTAAAGACAATAGAGATCGGGAGACTTGTTTTTCTTGGTGCATCCGAATAAGATTGCATATCTCCTCAATTTGACGCATGTTTGATAAAGAGATCTAAATGTCTTTAGTGAACTTGTGAATCCGCTTTGTCTCGAAGTATTGATACCATCGCTTAAGTCCGCCGTAACAAATAAAGCAGGATTGAGGTTAAGATAGGGTTGGAATTTCTTGATACCTCGAAAGCAAATCAATTTTAGGTAGGGAGCTTTGGAGTATTCAATTTTAGGTCTTTCATCAATAGGTTCATTTTCAGAATCATCCGATTCTGAGTCTACAATGTCAAGTTTTGGTTCATGATCAAATGCAGAGCCTTTCATGAACAGCATAGCCTCTTCCGTGAATAATAGCACTTTCTCACTGTTGTCCTCCATGCACTTCTTCACGGGAATGCCTTTAAGAATAGGTGGCTCATTAGAATCCTGATCCTTCTGTTCAACGGAATCATCAGGGTATTCTGTTTTAGCTGGCTTTGTTTTAATTTCTTTTTCAGTATCTGAACGAAGTACCTTGGAATCCGTATGCGCTATCTTGATCTGGTCCCCTTCCGTGTAGAGCTGGCGAAATGGCTTCACCAGCTCATGTGAGTAGAGAGAATAACCTTTTACGGAGCAGCCAAGCTGCCCACCAATACCCAGGCCATCACTGAGGATTAAGTCACATGCAAATTGGGTTCTTCTGACTTCTTTAAGCCGGGATATAGCCCTTTTGATGCCGTCAAAGACCATTGTTTGCAGCCACTTGTACAGAACTGCGTGAGAATCAGATTGTGCCTGAGCGATTCTTTCCCTTCTTTCGGAGTGCTTGAGGAAATTCGTATTGAGGAAGATATTCTGATATAATGAAGGGTCGAAAGGTTTTTTCAGGAGGCTTGTTTTGTCTTCAAAGGACTCCAAAAAATACGGATTGACATATATGCCGTTGTCTTCGAAGTCACTGATTATGGTGCGGAGACTGTCTTTATGGGTAGCATTCATATAAGGCTTGTCGCTATTTGTAAACCAGAAAAGCTTCTTGTAGTTGTACTGAGGTTTCAACTGGAATTGCCGGAGAACGGTCTTCAACACGGTATACAAATTATCCAAAGGTTCAGCAGAAGGAGGAAATCTGGAACCAAGCAGCATGAAGCCATCACTATCATCACGAATGCAATTGATGAGGGTTTTCATGTTGGTACTGTTCAAATCGTTGAGAGAGAAGAGCTTGTTGAGGCCCGAGTCTTTAGCGAATTTTGCCCCCGTGTTGGCTGAGCCATAGAAGTAAATGCCAACACCGTTGTTTGGGAAGGTGATCACCATGTCTGAGATAAGGTCACTTATGCACACTAAGATCTCGTGGAGCTGGGATTGTCCGTCGAGACCTGCGAGCGGCTGAAGAATGGCGGGTGTGATCTCTATGAGAAACACGATACCTTCTTTGATTTCATATTGTTTGTAGTCCATTGTTGTATCCGGGGTAGAAACTGCAGTGGTGCCAATATAGGAGTTGTTGGTAGCAATTTCGGGCCAACCTAGAGGACACGGATTACCGGATGCAAGGGTAGAGCTTCAAGAAACGAAGCACTCTTGCAAGTTGCGAAGAATCTTGTAGCATGAGAGACAGCGCGCGCGGAAGTGTGGAGCACTGCAGTCCTCCTTAGCCCCACCAGGCTGTTTCAAATTTGCCCTCCATCATAAAAATTGACAGGTGGCACGGGATATGATGGACACTTCTGTGCCGAGGGACTTTGCAGGAAATCTCTTCTTCTCTAAAGGGGAACAATATGTGTGAACCCTCTAGGCCTGCTGTAAGTCCTATTTTTGAGCCCCGCCTTTGCAGCCAATCGGAACCGTTTCTGCTGGCAAACTTGTCACTGACCAGAATATGATGCCGGCTCGGATCGCTCAAGGAGGACTCAAGGGCATAAGAGAGATACATGATCTCCAAAAATCGGCTTAAAATGTCTTTCAAAAGTTGGGGTTGCCGAACGTGACATCACTGAATCACCGTAATGATTCAGATTTCGAGACACAAACATGTGATCGCAGGTCTGGAATTATACAAGAAGGTAGCAGCACCTCTATATCGAATATAACATATTGTGAATTCGAGAAAGTACATCCAGTCTTCGAACCCAACCAAAATAAAGGCGTCTGTGGTTCAGTGGCCAGTGGGTGCGATTGCATATGGAGGCGCACCCAATTGATCGAAATGTGGTGATCGACTGCATAAGCATCCAGACAACACCGTTCGGTCTTCAAATCACAGTTTAGGCCCAAAGAACAAGCAAAGGCTGGAACAAGCGCACAAGCCAAAACCCTAACCCAGGCACTCCGGAGCGAATTTCTTTCTAGCACACGCTCATCGCCCTTATATTCACTCATCCCCACAAGCCAGGTCGAAATATTCTCTCCACGAGTGCAATTCACCATGGCTATCCACTATGTGCTAATTTTGAACAGACAGGGCAAAACGCGCCTTGCCAAATGGTTTGACAACTCTTTGCGTGAGTCCGACAAGCTGGATCTTGTCAGCGAGATCCACCGCGTGGTGTCGTCCCGGGACTCGAAATACCAAAGTAATTTCGTGGAGCTACGGAACGCCAAGTTGGTATACAGACGGTACGCAGGTCTATACTTTGTGATGCTGATCGATTTCATAGACAACGAGCTCAGTTACTTGGAGTCCATCCATTTTTTTGTCGAGATTCTTGACAACTACTTTGACAATGTGTGTGAGTTAGACTTGGTGTTTAACTTTTCCAAGTTGTATGTTATTGTTGACGAATTGTACTTGGGAGGCGAGCTACATGATATTCTGAAGGCGCGGATCATCCAAAGGCTCCAGTTTTTGGACACCTTGGCAAGTTGATTGGCATCTATACGAAGGCGTCATCTCTGGATTATGCTAATATAATTGGGAGCCAGATCTCAAGTCAAGTGGGCCAACTCCGCCTGGTTGGGCTGCTCCAACTTTCTGTCGGTAATAAGCTTCCAGAGAGTCTCAGACACCTCATCTATCAGCTTGGCAGACACGTCCTGAATCACAATGGAGGAGTCCGTCTCAGGAGACAAAATTTGCATGAAGCAGTCCTTGACTTTCGCCTGGAACGCACTTTTCTCATAGCGCTCGTCGCCCCAGCCTTTTCTCGAAGCCAATTCGTCTAGGGAAATGGTCAAAAACATTGTGAGATCGGGTTTTGGCAAGCCCCGGTCAGGACTGGAGAGCCAGTCGGGGCTCCTCAGGTTCTCTTTGGCGAGCGAGTATGCAACGCCAGAGTATACGTAGCGGTCCATCACCACACTCTCACCTGCAAGAAGCTTTGATTCGATGGAACTGGCCAATTCCCATCTATTAGCGGAGAAGAGAAGGTGTGCTGCCTCGTCGGAGAGCGCAAAGTCATGGTTGGTCAAATACTCGTTGACTACTTTTCCGATGGGCGTCAGCCGATCTGGAAATTTGATTAGAGATGCGTTCAAACGCTGGGCGAGAATCTCCGCCTGCGTTGATTTCCCAGAGCGATCAAGGCCCTCGATTAGAACCAAATTCCCACGCATGGCCTTTGAGGGTAAGATACAACGCGCAAAATACACGGTTAGCGTCTACGCGTAAGTAGTTCCCACTTGGGTGAGATGATTTGCCCGCGCACGCCCCAAGAAGTAAAAGAAGCGTAGTGGATTAGCGTGCTTTGGCGTGCTTTGGCGTGCTTCTGGATGGAGATTGGGGCTTCGACGAACAGGCACCGTCGATGGGTCGCGATGTTGCCCAGCAAGAAGACTTGGCGGAGTAGAAGCGCATGTGCCCGGGCTACGAGAGGAAACAGAAGCAGAGAGATGAAGTCGCTGGACTCGGCGCAGCATTGTCCAAGCGGCCGCCTGCACCAGTAATAGAATAGCAGTAGCAAGAGGAGCTCACAAAAAAAAATATGCAAGGGATTATGACCGAGAGAGTCAAAGGTAGCCTCATCAACCGGAGATACACCCTAACGTTACTTAATCTTCGAACCACACACAACTTCAATCCAAAAGTCACGAAGGACCCTCGGGAGAAGAAGACCAAGGCATCAAGTCAGGCAAACAGGCATTGCTTGACGACGCGAAGGAAATGGCTTGAAGAGAAAAAGAGAGAGTAAGTGAGCGCTCGGTGTTGAGATGCACCGCGGTGGGAGTGGGCACCGTGCGTGCGGGAACCAGACACCCGGGTCGGGCGGGTGCCAAGCGATTCACGCTGCCAGCGCGGTTCGGAGGGCCACGGCAGACGCGCAACCCCAACGACTTTGCAACAATATCAGGCCCGCTCCAAAGGACATTGATTCGAGCCACTGCCCACCCTGCGTGGGGCTGACCTCTTGTTTCATGTCCCCCGTAAAGACCCTGCACTGTTTGAATGGGACATGCACTGCACACATGAATGAGCCTTCTTGGCGTGCGTCCACCATCTTTAGGGGACTGCCTTGTTCTGGCTCAGCCTCGTGTCATCAATGCTCGGGGAGCGTTCGGGTGCCGCCTAACAAGGAGCACCTGGGGGAGCATCTCGGGTCTTGTTTTTCTCGAAAGACAGTCACCTGGGCTGTCCTTCCCATTACGCCTCTTTTGTAGCCTGTGGGAACTCACCAGCTCCCATTCCTGAGGCTGCACATTGTCAAGAACATCGGCATTTGGGCCTAGACTGGCACGCGCACCTCATGCAGTCTCGACGCTCGAATAAGATGATCGCGATTCCTGGCAACCCCGATGCTCTTGTTGGACGGACTGCTGCTGCAGAAAAACAGCAGCCAGGGACCCGCCCGGCTGAAACACCCGTTTAGGCCACAGAGAAAAAGGGCCGTTTGTCCACCGCTCGGTCTTGTTCTGCGTGGGCACAGGGCCCGCTGCTGGCGCCTCGTAAGTCTGAAACTCGGCCGGTGCGCCTTCACCCACATGAGGCCCGACAAGTAGAGGTGAAACATGGCCACGCACGAAGCACCACCAGGGAGCCGCCCGAAAAGACAAAGCCTCGCCACCAGCCGGCTGCCGGTAACAGCCCCAGCGTTCGCACTATTGACACCGTAGCTGTAGCGGCCAGGATCGTGTCGTCGGCGTTCAACCCAGAGGCCCCCAGTACGTACGCGCAGTGCATGAGGGCCGCATGGAACGCTCCTAAGCTGCGCTCGCAAATTGCTGCGACTGCCAAAGCACCTCCTACAAAAATTTTCTCCGTCAGCCCTCGAGGGGCGGCCCACCTTTATGTTCCCCGTAAAAACCCGCCTGTACCTAGGGGTTTCAGGAGCCCGTCACAAACGCCCTGGGCTCCATCTTGCATTCGTTGCCCCCGTAGCCCTCGTCTCGTATAGCCTGCCGTGGCTTGTTTTTACGACCCGGCAGTGCTCACTTGCTGGAACGCACCCGATTCCCAGCCTTATGTTCCGCGTTTGTATATAATCAAGCGTGCATTCACTACCAGATTTCTCCTCCCATTTTCAAGTCCGTGGGCCTTTTGCTACCGCATTCCCTTCCATTCTTCCCAGACAAACAATGCCTTTGCAAGTCCTTACTGGTATGTTCCCTGCTACTAGTCCGGGCCTCTCTAAACGATACCCACGTGAACGTCTTGTTCTTCGAATAACGATACTAGTCTGATCTACGTTCTTGGTCCGCCAAGCCCTGGATCCATGACTACGTGGCGTCAAAGCCGAGGGTGTTTGTGTGCCCAGTGTCTGTTGTTCGGCGTTCTCTTCTGCGGGCCGACTCCCATGGCTGCCTGCTGCGTCATGCTGCCATTTGGATCCACCCACCTGGTGACCCAGGCCTTGTTTTCAAAGAGTGATCCGTGGAGTCTGGTCAGTCTACGACACGAGGCAGTCCAGCCATGATCCGCCCCGTTGAAGTATTTCAGGCGCCCAGGGTCTCTCTTTCTTTAGCCTTCGATCCCAGCCTAGGTCGATCCCCTCACATTTCATTGTACTAACTCAACAGTCGGAGAGAATCCCAATCTCGTATTCTATGCTTGGAGGTTGCAGGCAACTAAATCTTGTTCCGTGACCGTGGTGTCTAAGGGACTCGATCTGCTGGCGCCCATCACCTGGCAGTCTCCTCTCCAAGATTCGGTGTTCACCCCAAACATCCTCTTGCCATCCCTTTCACACGTCGAGCCATCCAAAAAGTTCGACATCATCATACTTAGTGTCTCAAACTTGCAGAACTTCCAGACTATTTGCTCGCAGTTGGAGCCCTTCCTTCATGCAGAATCCACAATCGCTATCGAGTCCACCGGCTACGTCCAGTTGCAGCCCTTTGTGTTGTCAAACTTTCCAAGAGCAAAGGGGTTGACCGTCTGCTCTATTATGAACGAGTCGGATGTCAAGAAATTCCCTGAGTCCAACACTTTCTCGCATCAGGTCTTAAATGGCGACCAAAGAATCTACTTGGGCACCTGTATGAATGAATCGAAAACTCTCAACAAGGTTGCAGACAGTGTACAATACTCAAAGCTCTATAAGCTCTTGCAAATTGCTCAAGAACAACTGTCCGGCCACATCAGCTTGCTCAAGTCCAATAACTACAAGGAATTTATGACCTATCAATGGAAGTTGGCCCTTCCCAGAATAGTCCTTAATTCTTTGTCTGTTGTTTTTGAAGAGCCGTTCCCAGAAAACTTGCAGAATCAAATTTTGGCCAAGCCTTTGATCACTGGTTTGGTGAATGAGATTTACAAGATAATCAAGAAAATGGAATGTAAACTCATCAAAGGTTTCGAAAATGAAGCAAGTATCTGCAAAAATTGGCAG
This sequence comes from Metschnikowia hawaiiana, assembly GCA_002893645.1. Classification (NCBI taxonomy): domain Eukaryota; kingdom Fungi; phylum Ascomycota; class Pichiomycetes; order Serinales; family Metschnikowiaceae; genus Metschnikowia; species Metschnikowia hawaiiana. The sequence goes on from NXGY01000013.1 coordinate 140,500, forward strand.
GCCCATTACCCTGCATCTGATATGAAAGCCAGTCCTTTGTTTTCCAATACCAACTCGACATTTTACAATATGTACTATGGCTTCGATATGGAACTCGATTTGCTTTTGTTGCAGCCAATCTTGTTGGGAGACGATCATGATGTCCGCACTCCTTACTTGGAGAACTTGTACTCTATAATGTGTCAGATGCAATCCTGGGGTACCCTGAATAAATCTATTTTCTTTTCGAGGCAGATTGTTGGATCTGAGCAAAAAACAGCTGATTTGAAAAGTCTCTCAAGTGATTTGGCAAGAATGCGCTTGGAGAAGGAAAATGTTGAAAACAGCCACAGAGAATGCAAGTTGTCTCTCAAACAATTAGAATCTGCAATCAAACAAAAACAGAGACTCTCTGAAGAGCTTGATGAAAAGTCACACCTTCAAGACACAAATTTGAAAAAGATTATTGATCAAGTTGGCTCGAAGCAAAGTGCCCTCAATGATTTGGATTCTCTTATACAAGAGAAGAAATACAAACTCACAGAGTTGGAGGGTAGATTGAGCGAAGTCAAAGCTGCCCACAAGAACATGTCTGTTCAGGACTCTGCGGTCATCTCGAACGACGCACGCGGCTCTTCGAATGACAAAAAAGCATCTGACGATGTAGCCCGTGAAGCAACTGCTGCTTCGAAAACAAGTGCTCCCTTAAACCAACCTTCCAATATCCAAGGTCTCCAGACTCCAGATATGTCTGAATTTTCTGACATTGCAGTCTACGGCGCTGCGTTGAATGGTGATTTCCCACCCACGCCACAGAACATCGCAAAGATGCAACCTCAACAAGCAGCCAGCGGGCATTCCCAACAAGTAGGCAATGGGCCTTCCCAACAGCAGATTGAGAATGCGCAACAGTTGGATATTAAACAAAAGGAACTTGAGCTTCAACGTCGTGAACGTGCATTGCTTGAACGTGAGCGCAATGTGAGCCAAACTTCAGCATCAATTCCAAACAACGAGAATCATGATATGTACAATGACCAAAATGGCGGCCAAGCCCAATTCAACGGACAAAATATAAACGGCAACATGAACTACAACAATGCCCAAAACGGAAGTCGCTCGACTTACTCTCTTACTGGCAGCAACCCTTACTACAACGGACAAATGGATGGCAGATTTCAGCAAGATGGGTACCAGAATAATGGTTATCCACAGAACAATATGCCACAAAATGTCAGAGGTAATGCCAGGTATCAACAATCTGGAAATCCTATGCCTATGAACACCCAAATGCAGCCACAAATGGGCAGGAAGGGATCTTATGGTAACATGCAAAATATGACAAATATGACAAATATGCCAAATATGCCAAATATGCCAAACATGCAAAACATGCAAAACATGCCAAATATGCCACCTATGGGATATCAACAGCAAATGCAAATGCCGCCTCAGCAACATGGTAACAACTACCAAAATCAACCTCAGCAAATGCCCAGATACAATGGCCAACAGCAAATGCCAAATGGTAAGCTTCAAAACCTGGCATCCCTGAGCTACATGTTGAACCAAGGGAATCAAGTCAATATGAATGGGTATGCTCCGAAAAAACCAAATCGTCGTTCTGTTTTTCCAGATCAAGGCTTGAATATTGACTATGGTGGAAGAGCGGGTATGGCAATGCCTAGCGCGGGCCCCATGGGCAGAAATGGAAACCACACGTCTCCCAAGTTGCAGCAAAGAAAATCCACCATGGGCATTATGACAGCCCCACAAACAGGCAGTAGTGGACAGGCGCATCTTCGACCACCTAACCAAAACTCGTCTTCCAACTCCTTCAACTCTCTGGGAAGCGGTAGCGATGGGCAGAACAACGGACTGGGTGAATTAGCAACTGACTTCAAAATTGAAGTGCCGGTCATGAGCAACCCTGGTGCCCCTCTTGGTGCCATCGCACAGACGGATTCAAAGCCAGCGGAAAAAAAGAGAGGTTTCTTCAAGAAATCGTAAGTGTGTTCTTTCTACCCTAGAATGGTCCACTTACACAATATATATCTCTCAAGCTAGATAATCGAATGCTGAGCCTGTATAGATGGCAGCTTCAGAATACAATAAATGAGCACACGCATGAAATGCCTTTGCGTGTATACGTAAATTGGGTTATGGAAGAAGAATACCAATGCTTCTTGGACATTCTGCTACGTGTGCACCAAGATGAAAACGGATGAACCACTAGATCTGGGCTGGCCGCCGGATCTGGAAATTCACCGGTCTTACATGTGGTGCACGGGTGTTGTTGTCGGGCCCGCACGCACCCAGTACCATCCACCAAAAGGATGAACCCGACTGCATCAAGCTAAACATCACAAACATGGGCAGATCATTCTACAAAGACGACGAAGATGTCGTGACCAAACCCGGCATCAACAAGGAGATCAACAGCGAATTGAAGGAGGCCGAGTCCGCACACGGCAACATCACTTTTGTCGAGGGAATGGGCGTTAGAACTACTCCGTATTTGGAGAAGTACGCCAATAGCATGCGTTTATTCGTCCACGACAATCTTAGTGTGCTTGGAGCAGAGCTCGGTACACAAGTCACAGCCCTCAATAACGAATGGGAGACTCTTAAGGCTAAGGCCGACAAGGTTATTTTGGATCCTATTTTCCCCAACGTCGTGGACTTGGTCTTGCCCATTTTGGTGACCAACCTTGTCGTTTCCAAGAGGGCTTTCCCTGTCCGTTTTTTGGCCTCGTCCCTTGCAACAGGCGCCTCCTTGAGATACGCCATGCCAAACACCTACAACTCTGCCAGAGACCACCTATTACTTTTCGAGAAGGAGAACTTCCCCGAAATACAGGAGGAGCGCAAGAGAGCCATGAAGACTGTTTGTGATTACACCAAAGAGACCAAGGCGCTCCGTGATCAGGCCAAGGTGGACTTGCAGAAGCTGGTCCACGATGCTAGACAATATCTTATCAAGATCTTGTCCGACGAATAGACATGATGTAAGTAGACAACCAAACAATAAAAAGGAATATAACTAATACGTGCCATTCTTGCCTTGTCAATTTTTCTTTTGCAAGCGTAAACTTGAAGGCAAGTCATCATGACTAGACGGCCTCTGTCTCGTGAACTTGTTATTGTTGAGGAGCTGGAGACACTCAAATTTTCTTTCTGTTTATATATTATGAAAATGTAATCGATTATGTTCGCCTCTGTGTGGGCTTTTATGAGTCAAGGAAATGAGCAGCTCTCCCAAATCCCTTCACTGATTTGGAGCAGAAGCTCTTCAATTAGACAAAAGTCTCATATGTCGTATAGATGAACGCACCTGTACCGAGCAAAATGAGGAATTTGTCTAAAGTGGCTAGCCAAAACTTCAACCTCTTGTCATCTGGGTCGTTTTTGTAGTCGCAACAACTTTTAAGATGAAGCATTGGTGGATATATGTAAACTAGGGGGATACATGCAAAGCATCCAACAAAGGAAACAAATCTGTCCAAGTCTTGGCCGCCATAGAATGCCACCAATGCAGTAGTGAGCACAAACGTGACTCTTATCAAATTCTTCATCCATTTGACAGACATGGATGCCTTTCCTGAGTCCCTCGACGAAAACAATCTCAGCTCTATCAAACGCACTGCTGGGAAAATTTGGATCGGTGTGGACAACAAGATAGCACACGCGTAAAGAATTTGTATCATTGTTATTGATGGCGAGCTTTGCGGCAAATTTAACAAGATCACGGTCTCGATTCTATCACCGAAGGTGAGATAGCCCACACCGCCAATAAAAATAAACACTGCTGATATGGTAAGCATGACCTTCAACAACACGTTAGGGAAATGGCTTGGGTAAATCATAGATTCCTGAATCGGAATGATTAGTCCGATACCCTCGAATGCAAAGATAGACACCCCAATAAAGAGAGAAAATTCAGACTTATTGAAGAAATAGTAGATACCATCTCCAGGGGTAAGATTATTATAAATGAACTCTTTGATAGTGAAGCCAATTATGGTGACCAAACCGATCATAATAAATCCATTTGCCAACACGGCCAGAAGCGAGAGTTTTGTGATGTCTCTGATCAAACTTAAAGGTGTCAAAATAAGCGCTTGTAAGAGAATGAACCAAAAGATGTCCAAGTCGGAGGTCTCGTATCTTGTAATTGCCACCACAAACGCACGCAAATTTTCAGCTGTGAACACAATGTATGTTCCAACAAACCCCAACTGAGAAGTGATGATCGAGCCGAGAATCAATTTCTGTAACCATGAACCATAGCAAATACGGCCGATTTCCGCAAAGCTAGAAACTTTCGTGGCGATTTTGGAGTAGACAAGAATCACATAGCACCAGTAAGAAAGAAGTCCGAAACCAGCGAGAGTGACTATGGAGAACAACAAACCTCCATTGGAGAAAGCCTTTGGCAAAAAGAGCACTCCTGTCCCCACGAAGGCTTTTATGAGAAGAAAGTAGGCCTTCGAGTCTGTTGCAGTGCCTCGAGGATTAACGGGATGCTTTCCGGCAAGGAGAGGGGTACTTTCCTCGTCAGCCGCGTGATCGAAATGGCTCGAATAGTGGCACGCCACTGCGTCGTCGTCTTCAAGGTCTTCTCCGGCAAAGTGGCCGTAGATACTCAAGAACTCGACAAAGTTTCTTGTGATTTTGTTCGGCTTGACATGAGAAGAATGGGATAAGATGAACTGTCTTCTGAAGCCGCCCGGCACGTTGAGCGAGCTGGCAATGGACGGCCTTCTGTTTGATTCAGTGTCGACCAGAGAGCAACTCTTTGACCTTTTTACAACAGGACGGTCGGTGGTGAATCTGTAGATATCTCTGGTCATGTCGGCGCCCTCGGATGCAAAGCCCAGGCCGTCGTCGGGCTTCAAGTGGCGCTGCACGACTTCGTCGGTCAGGCCAGCACCAGGCAGCCTTTCGCGTGAGTCGGGAACAAGAGAGTCGATTTCCGGCGACGGGTCGTTAGAGTCCTCGTTGGGTCTGGACGACAACGAAGCGCTGTCATCTTTGAGGAAGCTCCGCTGGAACAGTTGGCTGTGGAACAGACTCCGCTTAGGTGAGGCTCGGGACGGAGGGGAGCGGAGCGGCAGCGACGCGAGAATGGGCCGGGTGAGCTTTGCAATCGAGCTCCTTCTGTTGCTGGACTGGATCGAGCGAGGCAGCGACATCTAGAGCGGGGTGTCTAGGTGGGTGTCACGAGATAGGGGGCCTCTTTGTAGGCAGGAAAAACGGGGAATGGCAAGAGATAGCAAGTTCGAGGCTGCAGAAGAGGCACGGGATTCACGGGACTTTATGGTGGGAAAAGGCCCTGAGCCAAGCTGGAGCGGAATCGAGAATGGGGGACACGCGATTTATGTAGGGGACTCGGAAGACTAGAGATAAGGCCACTTGCAGGAACGCACTGATGCTTGGCTCGCAGGCAGATCGCGAGGGCCGACTAGAAAGCGTGCTCCGCAAATTGAGGAGGGAACGCATCGGGCGGGATGAACAGAGAGGCGGTTCCGGCGCAACTGCAGTGTGGCGAGGCAATCCGCAGCCGATCCACGTCAAAAAAAAGCAAGTTGATCAAGCTCTGGGTGGACAAGCATAGGTGATGCCTGCGGCCACCGGTCGTTCGGCCCGTACACCATCGCTGCTGCGGCATGGCCTGGAACAATGCCAACAACGGCATCGAACTTCCCATAGTTGTGGGTGAATGGAGTCGGGCTGTGGTGAATCGGGACGCGGTGCCCTCATTCTTTGTGCGGGTGCCACATCAGTGGAAGGAATCGTACTCGAAACATGATGGCATTGGAGAAGCCATCTGTGTATGGCGTGTATAGGCAGTGTCATCCAGCACATGAGGTGGCCGTAATGGGAGTAGGTGGACTCTCTTGATGCAGAAACATGGCTACCAGTGAGGAGAAGAGCCGCTGCGGTGCCAGGTTCTCGTCTTGCCAATCTGTATGCCCATGTATGCCATGTATGCCCATGTATGCCATGTAGTCTGCTGGCTTGCTGAGGATCAGTGGCTCGGGAGGAAACTCTGTGCGCCAAAAGGGTGCTAGGCGGACCCTCTCGCCGGGCCGGCTAGCCGGGCACCATCTGGTGCTAGTATGGTGGAGTTCGCTCCGGGTCGGAATGTACTGCCCCTCCCATCTTGGCGGCCGTGCCACCGTGCATGTCTCGCGTGTTACAATACATGCCAGGCTGGTGGCCGCGGATGGCTACTGGTTTTGCCGCTTGCACTATGGCTGGGCTGCGGTCTACTTGCATATTTTGCTTCGTTCTACTTCAATCGCAGTAGAATGTCTGGGTGGTGCTGTGCTGAGCGCGGCTGGTGGACCGTGCGCGAGTGAAAACGAGGCAGTGGCTTAGGGCACCGCAGGCGAACAAGCGGCGCCAGCCGCCAGAGGCACACGAGCCTGGGGTCCGGCCAGCTGTGCTCGTCGTCTAGCCCGGGCGGCGAGAATGCTTTTAAATGACTCGCCGGCCGACCTGCCGCCACCCCTGGTGGATGTGGCCTGGGGGTGCCCTCGCTTTCCTCCTGCAGAGCCTCTGAGGCAGAGCTTGAGACTAAGGTCGCACCTGCATGTCTAAACGTCAGGTGGGCGCGGCGGCTGTGGGGTTGCCTACATCTGCATGGGCCATCTGACGGCGGTGCACGGGTGCGGCGGGCCTAGACAGCGGCGCTTCCGAGGAGCACGCGGGCCACAGGCACGGTTGCCGGCGGCCGGGGTCGCCAGCCGAACGCCAGGGCGGCCGGCACCACAGCAGCGCGGGCCGCGGTGCCCAGGCCCCCCCGCAGCAAAGCCTCCGCAGACGATCTTTTCACCTCAACCAAGAATGCAGCCGCATGCCGGAGCGCGCACTGCCCACACATAAGAGCCTTTGCTCGCCCCATGTGCGGATGACAACTACACCATGAAGCTCCTAACTGTCTGGCTCCAAATCCTCGGCTTGCTCTCAGTGTGCTTGGCGCTCGCCGGCCAAGGCGACGGCCAGGACACCACCACCTCGACCTCGGCCACCATCGCGTGGGTCACCGTCACCACCAACGGGCAGACGGCCACGGTCAAAACCACCTTCAAGCAATCGTTCATGAACACCTACACGTCTGCCGTGAAGAGTGTGGCGGCCGGCTCTATTGGTATGGGCTCCCAGTCCGGCGACGTGGGCAACATCCGCAAGTACTCGCAAACCACCATTTCCACTGCGGGCGGCAACATGGCCTCCTCGTACGTCAGTGTGGCGTTTTTGGTTTTGGGCTGGTTGTTTTAGTTCTCTTTAAATAGTAATTCACGCGTTCGCTTTTCGGACTCCGGCCCCTTCTGTACCTGGCGGGCGCCCGGTGGGGTGTTCCCCCGGATCGTGCCTTTGCTTTTCCTTGCGCTGCTGCCTGTGCCCCACGTCCTCAGGCGGCTGTTTTGCTGCTGGCATGTGTTGCTCGCGATGCTCGTGTTCCTGGCGCATGCGGCTTCGGTATAAGATCGGGCGCCCGGTGTGCGGATCGGACCGGCCTCGCTGGCCGTGGGTATAGACGCTGGGTTGCTGTTCTGCGTATCCAGGGACCGTTCCCACGCCTTTGTTCGTGGGTGGCTCTTGCCATCAATGAATGCCCGCTGGTGTGCCTTCTCCTGGCCACATGCGTCCTGTACCGCTGCAGCGTGCGCTCTGTAGTATCGCATCTTGCTGGGATCCAAAATGCTGGGGGCCTCGTGACGTCGAGATCTCCCACGGACATGTGGCCAGCCCCACTGACCAGACAAGGGCCTGTTTCACGCAACGTCGCCCGTGCTCGCTGTGCCAGAAATCGGGCACCCTCGACTTTGTCCGCTTTTTCTCACCACATCTACAGTGCGTAACTACGCTTTGCGGCCGCTCCCACTGGCTGCAGTCAGCCATGCGAGGAAAAGGGCACCAGAGACACGGTCCACGATGGCCGCACCCGCCGTCGCATGGCCACGGCTCCTGGAATAATTGGCTGCCTGTGATGGGTCGCCGCAAGCATCTTCTCCCTCTCTGCCCCCAACCCTAAATCCACTGACCGCTGGCTGGGCACACCGGACTGCATCCAGTGGCACCATCCCACCTACCCAACACGTGAACACAACATTCAGACACAGAGGCACAATGGACCCCAAATGGGCCGCTAACATTGTTGTCGGCAAGGGCTGCCACGTTTTTGCCCGGTGCATGGGTCTTCATCTTGGGGGATTCCACCGAGGCCGGTGCTCGGCAGCCGACGCTGGGTGCGGCTCAGCCTCTGCTGCCCGAGGCCAACAAGCACACTGGCTTCCGGCAGCTTTCCGGGCATTGTGATGCCGCCAAGCTTCCACACACAAATGCGCCGATCCATGTTGCCCAAAGCGCCCACGGGCAAAATCCACCCAGCTAGACGAGCCTGCCCTCGTGTTGCCAGCAGTAGTGGAAGGCAGAATGGAGTCTGGCACACGCACTGGGTCTGTATTCTCAGATGTACGCAGCCCGCGCGCACTAGGCGGGCGCCAGTCCCAGAGTTACTCTTGTGAGAGTTTTTTTCCGACATCCTTCTTTGCACCATAACCATTTCTGCTCTAACACTTCACAGGTAATCGTATGTACATGCCATCCAACCCAACCCAAATCGGCCCTCCGACAGTGTGGGACAGCGCGGCTCAGCTGGGCAGGCTCCGCCGGCGGGGCCTCTGGCGCCTGGCCTCCGCAAACACCTCAGTTCAAGTACTAACTTTCACAGATGTCATCTGAAGATTTAACTAAAAAGACCGAGGAGTTGTCTTTGGACAACCAAAAAACCGTCTTGGATAACAAGGAGGAGTTTACCGCCAAGCACCCATTGAACAGCCAATGGACGTTATGGTACACAAAGCCAACCACCAATAAGTCCGAGACCTGGTCCGACTTGTTGAAGCCAGTGATCACTTTCAACTCTGTGGAGGAGTTCTGGGGAATCTACAACTCGATCCCCGTGGCCAACCAATTGCCATTGAGATCCGACTACCACTTGTTTAAGGAAGGTATCAAGCCAGAGTGGGAAGACGAGCAAAACTCCAAGGGTGGAAGATGGCAATTCTCTTTCAACAACAGAAGAGAGATCAACGGTGTCATAAATGACTTGTGGTTGAGAGGTTTGTTGGCTGTCATCGGTGAGACCATCGAGGACGAGGAGAACGAGGTCAATGGTATTGTCTTGAACATCAGAAAGGCTATCAGAGTTGCCATCTGGACCAAGGACTGTAACTCCGACAAATTGATCACCATCGGTGAAAGATTTAAGAAGGTCTTGAGATTGGCCGATGACCAGAAGGTTGAGTTCATGTCTCATGACACATTTAATGCCAAGGGTGAGCCTCAACTCACTGTTTAATCATCTCTGTTTGCACTCATACAGCTTTTTGTATACTTAAATATATAACGACCACGACCACTGCTCGAGTCTCTCATGGCTGGGTGTTTTTACTTGTAAATAAATGTTTGGCCGGCAGAGTTTGTCGATGTTTGCTGGGTTTGAAAATGCAAGTCATGCTCCAAGTTGACCTTGACCTACTTTTCACTCCACGCTTGCAAGAGCAAAGAACAGATGGCATTTAGGCGGAAGAGAGCCTCGCTTAGAATCCAACCGGATTCACTTTATCCCTAATGAAGTCGCTCACTCTCTCCCAGTATTTCGGCTGCATATCTGTGTCATTGTGGGACGCCGTCTTGTACTTGTAAAACGTCTTATCGGAGGCTCTCAGAAGCTCGAAGATCCGGTCCATGTGGCTGGGTGGAACAATCTCATCGCTGCGGGCACTGAAACACAAAAGAGGAATGTTGGAAGGAATCGATGGCACCAACCATTCGGTGTTCCACTTCTCGCTAACGAGCCCAGTGACATATTTCAAAGAAGGGAAAATGTGCGGAACAGTTTTTGGAATAGAGAGAAACGTGTTTTCCAAAATGAGACCCAGGATGGATTGCGGATACATCGAAGCGATGTAGATGGCCACGGCACCACCCAAAGAGCGCCCGTACAACACAAGAGAGCTCTGCAGAAGCTGCTCGTCTTTGGTAAGCACATGCGATAACACCGTCTGCGCGTCGGTCTTGATGCCTGCCTCCAGCGGGCTGCCTCCCGACTTGCCATAGCCACGGTAAGAGTAGATGACCACGTTGTAACCAAAGGTCTTGTAAAAGATGGAGACGGTATGCAAGGCATGGCCAATGTTGCCTGCGTTGGGCGGAAGAATGACCACCGTTTTATTGGAGTAGGACGCGCTGTTGCGGTCGTGTTTTAGGATGTAGCACTGGATGTCGACCCCGTCGGGGGTTTCCAAGAACAACTGCTCATAGTCAGGCATACCTGCCTCGTCGGGTGTGGCACAGTACCCACGGCCGTCGTTAAGAGACGACGGGTAGATTAAGGCCCGCTGGAAAGCATACAAGCCGACAAGGGCCAGACCGCCCAAGAAGGCTCCAATAAGCGCAATGATTTTGGCCGGGCGAACAAGGCTCCTCAACAAGTAGAGCCCAGATGACATGTCAGTATGAATGTGGAGGGGAATGTCTGGGGCATTTGGTGCTTGGTGCGGGTGTGGTGCAGGAGCACAACTGGTACCGAGGTGGCCAGGGAGTTCGGCAGGTTCTCGGGGCCGATGGGTTTGGGCTGGACGTGCTTGTCTTGAAGGCCCGTGCGGTCTGTCGGGATGCCTTTCCGCTCTTTTGTGTGAATGGCATCGCTGGTTTCTCGGGCCCATCGAAAGTCGGCCATTGCTGCAAAACTATGCGTAATCCTCGAAGGTGCGCTTCTGCTGCCACAGAGCTTTCGTGGCCGGCCGCCGGGTTGGGTTTTGCCTGGCTGTCGCTGTTGATCCCGGTCCTTTGTTTCTCTGAAAACTTGGCCCTGGGGGGCTTTCGTCGTTTGGCGTGTCTCGGCCTCTCGGATCCGTCGCTTTTAGGACGATTCCAGTTGGCAGTCCTGGCGTCTTCTTGATCTTGACCAATGGAATGCCCTCGCTCAAACTGGCCCAGAGCAAATGGGCCTCCCTCTCGCCAGACTCACTTTAGCCAAATGTCACGCTTATGTGCTTACTCAAATGTGCACGTTGTGCTCTCTGAAACCCGCCTCGAAACCCCAAGCCCACCGGCGACTTGGCTGTCCGAGGCCATCCTGTCTGACACAGCTAGGACCCCATCCCACTAAAAGTAGGGACAAGATTCTGGGCGGCTCTGGCGTGTCCCGTCTAGGGCATGGGTCCCCGAAAGTCTGAATGGCAGTGAAGTTAGAATGGGGGCCCCTTGGAACTCAGTCGCAGTCGCAGCCAGTGGCCGCCTACTGAACACCCCAAAGCGCTGGCCGGGCGCGCGTGCAGCCAGTCCCACCCGCATATCCTCAGATACACCCACCCTCTATACCCTTCAGTAAAAGCCCAGCAGCGCCCCCAACAAAAAGCAGTCTGTGTTCTGTTAACACTCCGAGGCACACACAATGTCCAGCCAGTCCAGTCAGCTGAGTTTGGCCCGGTTTGCCTACAACATCTACGGATCGCTAGGCACCAGCGACCGTCCTTCCACACGAGGGCCGGATCCTCTGCTGAGACCCAGACACAGGGCCAAAAAGCTCACCTACACCTTTGACAGAGAGGTCACCTGCATCTCCCAGCTCCGGCATCCGCTCGGCCGCCTCAACACGGCATTCTACGACCCAACCGCCTACGTGCCCTCCCACCACGTGATCATTGGCGGACGCAACTACCTTAAGCTCTTGGCTCTCGACCCTGAGCAGGCCGAGGTGGTGGCTGACATCAATCTCATCGAGCCCAAGTCGTCGAATCTGTCCCGGCTCCATGCTTCCCTGAAGCTCGTCCATATCAACACGATCAAATGCCATGGTGACATGATAGCGTGCGGCCTAGCCAGCGGCAATGTCCATATCTACCAGGTAGCCGGCAATGGCAAGGCCAAGCTCGCCTACCGCTTGGACGACCACAAGCGCGTGGTCAACTCTCTTGATTTCGTGGAGCAGGAGCAGCTTCTTTTCTCCGGCTCCCAGGATGGAACCATCAAGCTCTGGGATCTCCGTTCTTTCAAGCTGAAGCCTGTGATAAAGCTCATGGGCTCCCAACATTCGGATCCCGTGAGATCATGCCAGTACTCGCCCCACTCCCGTGTCAAGAACAAGATGTCCATTTTGTCTGCCCATGACTCGGGTGCGTTGTGCAAATTCGACCTTCGCTACCCCTCCACGTCTCACACTAATACCTCGCAACCAGAGCGGAAATGGGCTTTCCATGCGGGGCCTGCTCTTTCCCTACACATCCATCCTGAGTTGGAGTATGTCTTGACGGGTGGCCGTGATCGGAAGATCTGTGCCTGGAACTATGCTGAGGGCCAAGGTTCCTCTAATAGCCCTGAAGCCGTTCTCACAACTTATGGCCCGGTCATGAAGGTCCGCTGGAACGAGACCCCGAACGACGATCCCTATGTGAATGTTGCCCCGGAATTCGGTGACGACTACAGTAAGTCTGCTCTGCCGTTGTTTAACTATGACTTTGCTTGTCTGTATTTGAACGACGATCCCTCCATAACGGTTTATAACCTTTCCCGCCGCTTCATCCCCAAAGAAATTGTTACCACACTATCGCATAAGCCTTTCCAGAATTTCATTTGGTCAAAGGGCAACAGTGCAAATCGCAGGCTTTGGACAATCACGAAATCAAATATGTTTGTTTCGTATGATCTCGATTCCTTGAATGGCTACCAGTCCAATATAATCAGGCCCTTTGAATGTCTTCCCTCTGTTGCTACTGCTTGGGGAAGCGGGTTCTCAAACTTGTCCCTCATATCCCAAGATAGTGTGGACTACGATCTCCTGATGCCGGAATCCGACGTCACGAACGACGATCAGAGTGAATTTTACGACGACGATAAATCTCTAGACTTCAGAGATAAGCTCTATGAATATGGATCACCTGGAATCGATAATAACTCGCTACTGGGCAAACATCAAGGTGGGTCGTTATCGTCTTCGTCTTCTTATATTCATCAAAAGGCACTTTCCAACCTTTCATCTACTCTATCATTCAAAGATCGTCCGGCACTATTAAGACTGGCCACTCAATTCTCGCAGTCAAATAAAACAGCACATCCCAACTCGCATCAAAGGCCGATATCAACAGACACATACTATTCCAATCGCCCTTCTTTGAACAGGAATCTCTCGCAATCAACTGAGGATTCCGTGTCTCTGGGTATCACTATTTCGCAGCCCAGAAAAGCGGATTGGAAAAATGACAAGCTTGAAGTGAAAGACTCGTATACTACCTCGCCATACCTAGTCAACCTCAAAATTCCTTTACCATTAGGTGATGAAGATGTGTACATTGCGTTGGCAAACGATTACCTAACAGGCATTCCTGATGCATTTAGTCTCTCTTTTGTGTGTCAGATAAATGCTAGAGTTGCAGCTAGTGTCCAGCGATTTCGTGAATGTCAAGTGTGGCGCATGCTTGCAGTTGCTCTCGACCAAAACGACTGTCTTATAAATAATTCCGACTCTCGAACTCACGACAGCACTAATATTCTCGTCCAACATACTGATGGGCCCGATCACTCAATGGGACAAAATATTTTGTCTAAGTCACCAGACGAATCAAACTCCATATCAACTGAGCTCGGAAATTTTGTGGGTTCCTATAATTCAGATTCTACACTGACAACGCATTATGGTGCAGCACCCAAGAGAAGGGAAAGTTCTTTGTCAATCAACAACCTTGCTATATTAAGCTCCTCCAAAGATTCAAACAAGAGCACATTTTTGAGCTCTTCGAAAGATTCCAATAGAAGCAACTATTTGACTAGTGGGAAACGTGGCGAGTTTAGTAGTGCAGCCCAACCGCAGCTAAAGATACATAACCAGGAGATAGATTCGGAGCCAAAGAAACTTGATAACACTGATGAAACTGAAGTCAGTAGTTCGGCTATCAAAATCCCAGCTCAACTGGCAGCAAGGCAGCAATCCACTGGTTTGAACAGCAAGAGATCTTACAACAGTGTGAACCGCGGTCCGAATGATGACTATTTTGTCGCAGCTTCAAATACAAGCCTCCCCGAGGAAGTCTCAGATGGCCATGATGAAAAACCAGACAGTTCAGAAAGGACATCGATCCGATTTTCTGGCAGCCCACAAGACTTGGACAACGAAAACTTGAACTTCCTCAACAATGCGGCTGCTTCATACTCTTCTTCAGGCATCTTGGGTACATCATTGAACAGACTAAAATTATCAGTGCTGTCTAGAGAGTCGCATAATCCATCATTCCATAGTTTGCAAAGCTCACAGAGCCAAAGAAAAAGTTTATCTAGCCCACCTATCCACAATGAGATTAACTTCTTGGATCGTGTTGAGGAAACTAGCAATTGCAGTCAGGACGGACCGAAATTATCGAAACTCACAAGAGCCTTGAGTCAAAAGAAGGAGGATATTCAAGTTGACGAAAGGTATTACCCATGGTATGTCATCAATATCATCAAAAAGTCAGTTGAATTTGCTTTAGCACAAGGTGATATCATAATGAGTGCAACCCTTATTCTTCTTTTCTATGAACCCTTCCACAAGAAGTTTGAGGAGGAAATCCTCAGCAATGAGAATTGTCTAGAATGTCTTGGACACTACGTCGAAGACCTCAGGAAAAAAGGATTATTTACCATTGCGGTACAAGTGATCAATGACGCGCCTTCTGCCTTAAAATATGAATTAGGGATGTTTTTCTCCAAGGACACTGATATGAGGTTTTATTGTTGTTGGTGTCAAAAGCTTTTGACGAATGAGGTTTCGAAGGCTAAATACAAGGGTCAAGATGAGCGATTCGGTTACTGGTATTGTGACGAGTGTTCAAGAAAGCAACTGAATTGTGTTTATTGCCAAGAGCCTTGCAAGGGCTTGAGTGTTGTCGAAAATTTAAAGTGTGGACACAGCGGTCACTTTGGGTGCTTGCAAGAATGGCACTTGGAAGAAAACACTTTTGCATGCCCCGCAGGATGCGAGTGATAAATAGTTAGGGACAGGTCGATATTTTGAGAATCTTAACTTGAGAACTGAGACCATGCATGTGGAACTCAGACTTTATTCGGGCTCCAGTGCCAGATGGAGGCGTCATGATCAAACCTCAGAGAAGTCTTCACGCGAGAGCTAGGAAGGAAGTAAGAAAGGAATCGAGACGCTTGGTGGTGGAAACAAAAAGCGTATGCAGCACAGAACTGGTGAACTTTAGAGCACCAATAAAGCATTGGAAAAGTGTTAATAGAATGACACATTAATGCTTAGATCAAGACAATGTCGCCTAGCTCCAAATAGTCCTTGATCAAGCTGTACTTCACGACATAGATACCGTCTTTTTCGAGGCTGAGCTCGTCACCAGTCAACTGAAGCACTATGGTGTCCTCGCAAACCACACGAATAAACACGGGCTCGTCGAGGTCAGGCGCAGTGACCATGGTATCGCCTCCGCGCGTATCGTCCAACAAGGTCAAGAAGTTGGGGAACTTTTTCAAGAAGCTGTTGTTATATAGCTGAGTCAAGATCTTGAAGTGCTTGTGCATGTATTCGGTCTCTTGTGGCGATAGAAGCGCAGCATTCGAGGTGCCAGAGGCAGACTCGTTCATGTAGAATATGGTGAACTCGTCGATCTTGGCCAAACGCGTGCGGATGTATAGTCTGACCAAGTAACTTAGGCGCTCGATGTCGGTCTCGATGATCATGAGCTGGAGCTTGAAGTCCAGGCTGATGACGCCCGAGTCGGCGTTGGAGTCACCGTACTCGTGAGAATCCAAGAGAAACTGCTGCTGGTTCAGGATCTCGGCCAACACCCTCTCCAAGAGCTCGTCTTTGTAGGTCAAGAGGTTGGGCGCCATGCGCTCGTTGAGCATGGCCGTAACCAACTGCTGATGTAGCGACTGCAGAGGCTTGCTCTGGCGCCCTGCCGACGCCTCAAAGTCCTGGAGAATGTCCTCGATCTCCATTGCTGATACGGGAAGTTCTGATGCTTCACACTGTCGCTGATAGCTGGGTGGGCCTCAGCGCGCGAGCGCGAGCTTTTGGCACCCGTGCCTTCGCGATCTCCCCAGCCCGATCCCAAGAGCCTGCAGTCCGGATGTTTACCATCCACACATCACCAACCAATGGACCGGCAGGAGATCCTCGAGAAAAAGAGGCAGCGTCTTCTCGAGCTCAAGCTGCGCCGCGCGGGGGTGGCCCGTCTCGACCCCGTCGCAGCGCTAGACGTGGCCGACTTGGCTCTTCCGCCGTCTGTGCCTACACCACCTAAGGTTGATTTCTGTGTCCAGGTGGACCTCCAGATCCCGCCCGCTGCGGTGGCTGGGGCCAGCCTGGTGGCTGCAGCGGTCAAGTCCGAACCTGTGTCCGTTCTCAAAATCGATAAGGCTGTGCAGACCACATATCCCAACGACCGGGTGGACGAGAGCTTCGAGTCCAAGCAACAAGAGCGTGAGCCAGAGGAATCGGCGGCCGCGTGTGAGCCAGAGACTGAGATCCCGGTGGCCAAGGATCAGCTCGTGCAGCAGGCGCTCGAGTCCCAGCTTGCGGACCTCGGCTTCTCCAACCTCCGTTTGGGCATCAAGTCCGACTCGGCCGCCCACCCAGACACCCACTCACCGTTCAACGCCTCGCTGCGGCTCCAGAGTCTCCTCCAGCGACCCATCACTTGCATGGCCACCACCCCTGTGCATCCAAAGCTTCTATTAGTGGCGTACGGCAAGAGCAGCGGCCTACGCAGAAGTGGCGCCTCGGATCTACAACAGGCTGCCGTGCTGCCGGGTTTGGCGGTGTTGTTGAACCGCGATGTCCACGGCGTGACGCCTGAGTTCTTCCTCCAGTGCACAAGCCCGATAGCGCAAATCATGTTCGATCGAAGCGACCCCTTTCGCATCATCGGCGGTCTTGCAAATGGCCGTGTGGTCATGTGGGATCTCACCAACGTGGCCCCCACGCAAGTGGCCGTTCTACCGACGCTCCAGACGTCCTACATCGGCTCTCTCACAGACCAGTCTCTGCTCCACTACATCCACCATGTCTCCCCAATCATCCGCATCCAGCAACTTAACATTGACAGCCTGCACGGTTCTGCTTTCATGACGGTTTGTGCTGACGGCGTCATCAATGTGTGGTCGCCAAACTTCTTTGCCTTCCCGAAATTCTCCTCCATCCAGATCTCTCCAGGTGCAAGTGCTTTTCCGCTCTATACTGACACCGTGCTCACGGCGTCCAAGGGCCGCGATCCGGAGCATCTCCAACATCACGATTTGCCCGAGTACCGCTTCTTGGACCTGGTCATCATGTCCTCCAATAACGGGTCCATATACCACCTCACCAATCAGAAAGATAAGAATTATGTGGAAATTGACTTGCAAAATTCCTCGGACGACTCGTCGCGCTCTTTGGCCGTCACTTCCTTGGCTGTGCTTGACAACAACGTCTTGTTGTCTGCCCATTCGGATTTCTTTCTTCGGTTGTGGGACCTTTCAGGTAAATGCTTGTTGGCTGCAATTCCAACCTCCAGTCTTATAGCCACCGTCCTCTGTCGCCCTGGGCGCCCTCGTCAAGTCATCACCTTGAGTACAATGAAAATTTCGGAAAAGGGTTTTTTCGTCGAGCTCTGGGACTTCGATGCCAGCATCTCCAGCCCGGTTCTTACGATCCCGGCATCTACTGAGAAAGCGGCCACGGCTTCTTTTTCGAGTGATGGTAGCGAGTTGTTTCTAGGTTACGACTCTGGAGAGATCGAGATCTGGAAATTGGATGATCTCCTGTTGCTGAATTACATTTCCACAAACTTTATGCATGTTGAAGGCGTGGATTCTCTTTTCACTCTGCCTCAAAAATATTAATAGGTTCTTCTTTACGATTTTAACTTCTCGACATTGGGTCGAAGTTACGTCCTGGAAGATGGGAGAAGGCTTGGGCTTCTGGTTTAAAAAGTCAAAGATCGCATGCTCTTTATAGACAATGCCGTTATGAGATGAACCATGCGGTTACATTTTGGCATACTATAGCTTCACTGGGACTGAACGACTCCAAACTTTCCTAATTATATTAAATACTATACAAATTGTGTAATGAGATTGTCTCTGGGTCTGATCAGCACGTCTTTAGCGATCTCTGTGTCATCTGCCAGCGACTGGTCGAGAGTTACGCAGTCATGAGAAGCTAGAACCAACAACTCGAAGAAACACTTGGTGGCTTCTTTGCGAGAATTGGAGCGGCGGTTTTCCAATTCCGCAGAATTACTTTGCACCAACTCATTCAAAGTAACCTCTGGTTTTTCGTAAAACGACTCCCTCAACTGCGCAGCAACCTGGCTTGTAGCCCTTGGATTTTCCGTAACGCTATCTGTCTGCTCTGCCTCTGGAGATTGGTCCAAGAGATCAACGGGTTCTGGTGTTGCCAGCATATTGATCTCAGGCAAGGATAAGTCGAAATCGATGGTGGTATCAATTTCGGCAGTCACGTCAGGCGTTGCTTCAGCAGCCGGGGTCTGCTCTTCGATAGATAACTCCAAACACCTTTGCCGAAGTTGGCCGTCTAGGTTCCATAGTTTTCTTTTCTTGGAGTGACCCGGAGCAGCGAGTTCATTGATAAGCTCCAATTTTTCCAGCTGACTGAGTTTGAGCGTCAAAGAATCTGCGGCAAGATGGCCATTTGTTTGGAGACTTTGAATATTACGCAAGACCTCATTAGGAATACCACGCTCTAGGTCCTCATCGGAATCAATCACCAATTTTCTTTTCGTTGTCTTGACAACTCCGCTTTCTGTCAAGCCCACTAGTCTCCTAGCAGGTGCGCTCTCTGCAACTGGTTGTGGCTGTGCACTTTCATCGATTTGCGGAAGAACTTCTAGGGGCTCACCCAGCGCAATCGCATTTTCCGACTCGCCGGCTGGTTTAGGATCCAAGTCCAAATCCAAGAGGGACTGTTCAGGGTCCAACAAAGCTGTTTGTGCATCTCTTCCGATTTCTATAGATTGGTCTACATCCAAATCCATGTCGAGATCAAGGTCGAGATCCAAGTTTTCCGCAGCATTGTCAATACCTCTAGCCACTTCCATGGAGAGATCGAAGTCGTCGTCGTTTTCAGGGCGATTTTGGCCAACACCTGCGTGAGCAAAAATCGCCTGTGCGCTGGTCTGCGCAGGCTCTTCGTCGAGGACAAGATCGTCCTGGTAAAATAAGTCGTAGTTCGTCACCTGATCCTGCAAAGTGATTCTGTTGAGGTTGCTGAGGGTGGTTTTTTGCGGAGGCAAGTTCACTGCGTCAGCTGTGGCCGCACCAATGGTAGCACCACTGGCCGCTTTAAATGAATTTTTGAGCTTGTATAATGTTTCGTGGATGTCCTCGAGAAGGTACTTGGTTTTTCTGGAATATATACGAACAATACCCAAGAGAAGCTGTCCGGACAAGCGGAGTGTGATGGAGTCTGCCGAGTTGTCTGTGTTGGATTGGAGGTGTTTGCTGGAGATGATCCTGGAGGACGTGACAATGTTTGTGTTGAGAAACTGTTGCTTGGAGAGCTTCTTGTCATAGTTGGATGCCAACCAGACATGTGCTAGTGGCCCTTGCCTGGACACCAACAGTTCGGACATGTGTGGAGACGCCGAAAGAGAGTTTTTGTAGAAAGCAAAAGGGTGGCAGTAGGAGGTGGAATCGTGGTGGTGTTGTGAAGAACGCGTACTTCGCGGAGTCATGTGATGTTGCTGGCTCAAGGGAGATGAGAATAACACGCGCCAGCGGCAGCCAACCGTGTAGACCCGTACCCTTTGAGTCAGCGTCCCAGGTGTCGTGCCAGATACCTGGGTTTATGGGGCCATCTCTATTGGTTGTGTACTTTGGGGTGAGGCGTTCCATCTGCCCGTGTTTTTTCGCTGTTGTTTTATTGTAGCCGCAAGTGATGTTGAAAATCGCTATTCTCCACGCGTTTGGCAAAAATGTCGGCGGATTGCGAAATTCACCGCTAGGTGTTTGGCACTAGTCAATGGATGCCCAAAACCAGTACACTGTAGCCTTGCCTAAAACAATTCACAATAACCGAATCAGTATATGCACACGCCAAGCACATGATACCATGGATTCAAACCACCGATACACCAGACTGTCCGAGTTCTTGATCTCTCCAGTATAATGCCACCGGAATACCAGCAACAAGTGGCACCTGCAGGACAAAAGAGTACGAGGGTCATCTAACGGTGGCACGATGCCTACTGGGCCTCGCCACCAGGGCAAAATATATGAACAAAAAAAGAATTTCCATCCTTCGGCGTTCGTAGACATATGAATAGATAGCCGTTTTCTGCCACAACTGCAGTGCAAGTTGACCCAGGCTGACGCACACGCCAGGTGCTCTGCTCATATTCTATACATGCGCAGTGAATATGGCCGCGCCAGTGGAACGGCAACGCCTACCGCACCTACTACCAAGGACTAAGCACACAATGAACCTCGACGACAAACTAAATGAGTCGTTCAATGATATTCTCCGCACGGCGGGGTACTTCTTTGAGGTGATCAACAATAACCGGAAACAAAGCAATTTGGTCACGGGCCCCAAGAGCCAGATCGTCCCCGTGCAGATCACCACGCTGTTTGCCAAGCAGATACACCAGTTCGACCTCATCCTTGACGAGACGGTGACCAAAATCGACGACGCATCCTGGTGTGTGGACAAGATCGTGGAGAACAAAAAGAAGCAGGAAGAGCGCAAGGTCCAGGAGGACTTGGAGAAACAGAAGCTAGCCGAAGACGAGCGGATCCACAAGGAAAAAGAAGCCGTGGCTAAGCAGAAAGAGCAGAAGGAAGAAGCAGAGAGATTGGCGCGAGAGAAGATCGAAGAAGAGAAGTCGAGAAAGCTAAAGGAGGAGAGCGACCGCAAGGCCAAGGAGCAGGAGGAGCAGCAAAGGGAGAGGGGCGACCCGGTAGCCAAGCCGGCACAGGCAAACGGCAGCGAAAACGCAGCCTTCGACATGAACGTGGACATGAGCAAGGAGCTCGGTTTCGACATCCCCAACCCGTCAGACATTTTGTCCTCCATCAACTACAAAGGGGAGGACGTGGCTGGGGCTACGGCGAAAGACAGTGCCAACAAGCTAAATACCATGGACTTGGACTCCGGCATGTTGGACGACTTGGGCATGGACTTGCTAGACCAGGACTTTGACGGTGGTGTGGGTGACAACATGGAAGAGGATTTCGATGTAGACAATTTTCTCAACCAGTTCGGCAACGGAGACTGAGTTCGCTTGCAGCTCGGGGCCGGCACACGCCCGCATGGGGAAATAGGGCAAGCGGTTTTGTGAGCTGTGGCATCACCCACGAACTCTCTGGCAGAAATTCGAGTCTTACCACGCTCGCCGCTTTGGAAGAACACCCAAGGAAGGCAAACGAGGCATAAAACGCCCTCGACGCCTAAGGGCTGGCGGGGAGCCAATCCCTAATAGATATGAGGCATCGCCTGGATCTGTC
Source organism: Metschnikowia hawaiiana (assembly GCA_002893645.1). Taxonomy (NCBI): domain Eukaryota; kingdom Fungi; phylum Ascomycota; class Pichiomycetes; order Serinales; family Metschnikowiaceae; genus Metschnikowia; species Metschnikowia hawaiiana. The sequence goes on from NXGY01000013.1 coordinate 161,992, forward strand.
GCCCTTTATATCATTTAATTGCATTATCATTACTTTTCTCTTCACATAGTGAGGTTGTGCACTCAAATACAGCCCAACGCTTTGCTCTGTTTTACCACTATTTGTTCTAGAAGCTAGAATCTACGACTGAGCCTTACCTTTTTTGAGACTCTGGTGACACCGTTCTCAGGGAATGTAATCGAGCATCCTCACTGAAATGAGCCTACAAGGTGTGCGGGTCACGCATAGATTGTAGGAGGGTACTACACGATGCTAGATCAGCTTGCGGAAAGCCGAACGTATAAACCGACTGGTATTTGCACACGGCCAAGCTAAGTGGCCCGGATTTGATGCAGCAAATGAATAAAATATTGAAAAAGAAAAAATGGAACGAAGGGCAACTGCACATCAAAGAGTAGGGTCCGGGCCATCAGTTACTCGGGTAGGGCGCGGCCCAGAAGTCGCTCTCATGTAAACAGTGGGTGTACTCACGCACCGGTCAGAGGACCCACCCGCGCAACATCCACAGCCAATGGGAAAGCGCCGCGCGGGGCGTGCGACGGCCAATACCACGCTCGGGCCTCACCTACTACCAAAAAGACTTCTCAGACGAAAAATCCTACACCAAGTCCACCAGCCCCACAATGTTCAGACAAACCTTGCGCCAGGTCGCCAGACAATCCATCAGAAGAACATACGCCACCGAAGCTTCTAGCTCCGACGCTTTGAAGTTGTCCTTGGCTCTTCCTCACCAAACCTTGTACTCCGACTCTGAGGTCCAACAAGTCAACTTGCCTTCTATCAACGGTGACTTGGGTATTTTGGCCAACCACATTCCTATCGTCGAGCAATTGAGACCAGGTTTGTTGGAGATCATCTCCAAGGGTGGTGAAACCGAACAATACTTTGTTTCTGGTGGAATTGCTACTGTTCAACCAGGTAACAAGTTGACCATCTCTGCTATCGAGGCTTTCAAGCCTGAGCAATTCGACGCTCAAGAAATCAAGACCTTGATCTCTGACGCCCAAAAGAGAGCCACTTCTTCCGACGAGGTTGCTGCTGCTGAGGCCAACATTGAGTTGGAGGTTTTGGAGGCTTTGCAACACGTTGCCAAGTAAGCATTCCGGGGTATTCAATTCCAAACAAGTCAAGAAATGAGAAAAAAATACATGTCATATTAGAGACGTTGCCTTCACGGTGCCCATATTCCTGCTATCCAGGTATATTCTTGTAGTGTAAATTTCCGCTCGCGAACAGTGGGAGCCACATAAGGGTTGGGAATAGTCTTGGGCCACATGACCCGTGGCAATGTGTCTGAATAACTCGGTCAGCACAAAACTGCTGCTCGATAGCTCAACCCTTTTTCGTGCTGCCGTTGGCATCCGACTTTACTTGTAGCAACAAGCGTTCCGGCACAGTGCGAAAATTTTCTACCCTGGCCAACTCATAATCGAGTGCACTCACAGCACCACCAAAAACTAGCAGTTGCCCACAATATGTCTTTAACCAGCAAGCAAGCTTTCGAGAAGCTCCCCAAGGTGCTACACAACTTTTTTACCAAGTATCCACCTCGGCCTTTCGCCCAATACCTGGAGAAGCCATCAGTCATCACAGATGCCCAAATGAACCCTTTCTTGCCAAACAAGAACCCAGACACAGGCAGATGGCACGGAGCAAAGATCTCGTTGAGACGTTCGGCAGACCTCTTCAAAACAGCCCGCAAGTATGGCCTCGAGGAGCTTTTGCCACCTCTTCCTCAAAAGAAGTTTTACGAAGACAAGTATTACAACAAGAACTGGATCCGTGGTGTGTTGTTCCAAAAGAAGCAGAAATGGGAGAGAGAGCTTCCTGAGAAGCTTGAAAAGAGGCGTATTGCCATGGAGAACATGGACGCTACCATTATCGAGGCCAGACCTACGTATAAGAAACAGCTCAAGAAGAAGGAGCAAAGGCAAAGAACCTGGCATTAAACACTTGTATATATATAATGAACTGCATTCTATTTTCAAAAGTTTCGGGGCTATAGTGGCCTCAAAGCATCATGGTAGTAAGGCTAGATGAGAGCAGAGGTGTAGGGAAGGGGAGGGGAGCTCGGATGTCTTCTCGAGGGCTCAGCACTGAGACGTATCACCTGCCATTTTTGCCAACCATAGCTTCTGTACGCCGACACCCATTGTAGTAAAGCCAGCGCCGAGTATCACCGCTCTCACTTCAGAGGCATGGTGGATGTTTCCCTCATTCGAATCTACTCAGCGTGAGTGGCTCAGGACTTGCCTATGTTGAGATACAGCTAGCATAGGATCAAAAAGCACATCTGAGCATAAAATCTGAAGCCAGAGTGCGACGAGGAGCTGAGTAAAAAGCCCGGCTTTGGGGGATGAACTGTAGTGATACTATTGAGGCCATGCCCGATCAGACTAGCAGCGATGGCACTGGACATAGAAGCCCAAGCACAATAGGAAATGGCGGCCGGGACACTCGGACACCCATGCCGAGCAGAAAGCGTCCTTAAAAGGCACGTTTGCCCTTGAAAGGCTTCTTGCGCTCAGGCAACTTGGCGCCTGGTCCAGCACCATTGCCCTTGATTTTCACCTGGCTTTTCGCGAGGAGCGAGTCGACGTTAAGCTCGTCCGGAAGCAAGATTTGTCTGATCTGGTTGCCACGGATGTTCATGTACTGCATTAGCTGGGGGTCCTGGTGGGGCTGGATGAGCTTGATGTTTTTCATGGAGACGTTCATCAGCGGCGAGCACGAGAGAAGCTGGCCATTGACAGAGGTGCCGTTTTTGAGCTCCACCGTGATGGACTGGTTTGTGGCAGAGGGAAGATTCATAAGAAAGCGCACCAACTTCATGATGTGTGAGAATGTGACGATGGGGAGGAGAAATACGGTGATGTGGGTAGGATGTGTAGGAGGCCGAGGTGGATTTTCGCGCAGCGTTTGTTGCAAGCTGCACCGGTCGAGAGAAAACACTATGGAGCGAGCGCTTGAGGATACTTTGTTGGCACAGCACAAGCAGAGCAACCAGAGCGTATTCCAATGCCCATGTTCTGCTGCGTCTTTCTCGTCACACTGGGCCGCCCTGGCGCCGGTGGGGCCTGGCTCGGAAATGAACGAGTGGCCGTGTGCCGCTGGCGTATGTGCAGTGCGCGTAGGTAGACACCTGGCGCCGGGTGCCCGTGCTGGATGCAAGCTGCGGGCCAATCTGCCGGGTTTGCTATTTTGCCCGTGTGCTCGCTCGGAGCACGCCTCAGGGTTCGCCTGTTGTTTTCCGGCGCTCTTGGGATTGAGAGTGCTGCAGCTGGCATGTTGCAAAATGCACCCCAGCCACCAGTTGTGGGCAAGTTTCTCTCGGAAAAGCCGCCAGGAGTTGTCTCCGCTATGGGCAGACTGCAGGCGGCTGTCTCTGAAAGAAATTGAGTTTATTCTCTGGCAAACAGGAGTTCTCTCTGGAACGGGCCCAAGGCCAACTCTCGCAGTGGGCGCCCAGCCGGCTTCTGCAGAGCGGGGTGCGGCGCCTGCCCACCGACCACCGTCGCACATTTCCTGGCGCGACTCCTACTCCATACTCAACCCCACCACAGAGGCCTGCTACGCTCGTTCCGGTGCCAGAACAGTCCATCTTTTTCACGCAAGTCTCACGCGGCGCCTGGCGGTCAATCACGTGCTCCCGTCCCATCCTCCTCCCGCAAGCTGGTCTTAGCAACGTCTCCTTGGAATCACACCCCGCTCCAGCCTGGGCTATCGCTCTCTTCATCAGCCTCCTCTGCCCCACGCCCACCATGCCTGGGCTCACGGACCACCTTATCTCGATCCCACCGGTGACTCGCTTTTTTCTCATCACCTCTACGGCTGTTTCGTTGGCCATCTCCGTGGGCATTCTCCCTCTAGCCAACGTGATCACCGACCCGCATAGCCTCGCCGAGCCCCTCTATTCATACAGCCTGCGCCCTCTCTCCAGCACTCTTGTCCAGGCCCTGAAGCACATCTTCAAGCTGTTCTCGGGCTTTTTCGTGGTGGACGGCTTGCAGACCAACGGCTTCATGGTGCTCATGAGCATCTACCGCTTCTACACTTTCTCCAACTACTTGGAGAAAGCCTCGGGCAAGTTCAAGGGCAACTTCGCCGACTACCTCTGGTTTGTTCTTGTCAGCGGCTTCTTCCTCGTCTTAATCAACGTCTGTTTTGCCTACTTTGGCCTCGTGACCCGCTACTACCACTCCCAGCTCCTGTCCTGTATGACTTTCATGTGGCTGAGAGCGTCCATGAACTCCTCCATCACGTTCATGGGCCTCGTGCCCATCAAGGCCTACTACTTGCCACTCTTCGATTTGGGGTTGGCCGTCTTGACTGGCGACTACCATCCCGCTGACTCTTTCTCTGGGATTTTGGCCGGCTACTTGTACGAGTGCGTCCAGTCCGACACCTTGCCGATCTACAACTTGTTTCCCGGCGCATATCGCACCGTCAGTGGGTTGGAGAACGGCAGAAGGGTCGGCTTCAACGTGGATACTACCACCTCCGAGCACTTGTTTACTCCGGCTGTTTTTGACTTGGGCTACTTGAAAGCCCCTTCGGTGCTTTACCGTATTTTGAAGTACCCCATAAACACCTCCGTCAGAACAACTGCCTTTACCAATCCGCCGACTGTCCCCGCGTCTAGAAGAGCTGCGAGCGTTGCGTCTGCAACTACTCTGGGCTACAGCCACGCCAAGAGCAGCGCCTTTCAGGGTAAGGGACATCGTCTTGGCACCTGAGCCGCCAACTGGGTGCAAAGTGCATCTAGGCGTCGCGGCATTTTGAAGGTTACCATAGCACCCACGATCCCCTCTCTGCTGGACTGTTTGTACATTCAGACTTTCATCTTTGAAGCTGCGCTCCGCTGATGCTCCATCAGATCCGAATCTACAAATATTATCGGCAATGCCCACATGCTAGCATTGTCCTCTACTATAGTATTACCTGCAGTAAAGATAATACGCGCCGCTTGCAGTTTGAATAACGGGACCGCTGCGGTGTGAATGGCCATGACGTAATCAAAAGGCTTTTTAAATTAGCAACTCGGCGTGGCCTCTATACTGACTGAGTAACAAGTGACTAACAAGTGTTCATACCTGGGTATAACATACTTCGCGTGCCTGTAGTCGCTGCTGGATACCAGTACATCTCATGGTATCTCGCATTGTATACACAACCGCCCACATTTTGGGTCGCACTCCGCACCTGAAGGCGTTCGGCTGTAAGTGGCTCCATCTCACCCTGACCCACTTCTCTCAGAGCACCACAATTCAGCCCCACAAGGCATTCGGTCATAAGCACTCAATTTCTGTGGATTTTTGGAGCATCACACGAAGCCCTTCCCGCTCAACGCCTCCAAAATGTCCAGGGATTCACCCATAATGCACCCAGTGCGCTCAGTGACGGAGACAGACCGGTCTAATCAATCTGCACTCAACTCTCCGTCGATCAAACCAAAGGGTTCAAAGCTCAAGAAGTTCCGCTCGCGGCCCCAGATCCGAAAATTGAGCTCCGCCATCAACAACAAATTTGTTTACTCCGTGGATGATGATATCCAAGATGACTTGGAAGACGAAATGCCCGGAACAGCAGATGCACAGCGAGAAAAGAAATATATCGAGGGCTACCACGATGCTCTACGCGACCTCTACCAGCAAAAGCGTGCCAAAGTGCTCGAAAGTATGGGCATGGGGCAAGGCAACGACTCCTACGGCCACCTGAGCTCACTTCGCGACTTGGACACAGATGAAGCCCGTAACCAGACCCTCGAATTTACGGATGAGGACCGAGCCCTTGCTGAGGGCGCTATGGATCATTCAGCAGAAAATCTTGCAGATGAAACAGGCTCAATGGAATCGGGATCCTCGGCAGAAACTCTCGAGTCTTTGAACCTTAAAGATAGGCAGAATGCCATCAACACAACCCACCCATTCGGTATAAAGATCTGGAAACCTTCGATTTACAAAAAGAACAGATCCGTGGCTCTTAGAGCAGACGAGGATATTCATGACTTTGATCCCAGGAGACCTACCGGTAGGATCTCCATTGGCGTTCACATCACTAACCTCTTATGGAGTTTAACCATTGGTCTTTTTTTGTGTGCAGTTTGTTACTTTGGTGCATTTGTTGTCTTTGTTTTCTCAGGCTTTGCTTGGCATAAAACTCTGAAACCATACGTGAGGCTATTGGTTGAGTTGGGCCGCTATTGGCGCTACCCCTTTGGAAAATTTGTTTTATTGAAGAAGGATAAAAATTATCTAGATGAGGATGAATTGGACGGAAGATCAATCTCTGAGTTTCATCGCTGGAGATTAGAAGAAGAGGGCAGATTGTTTTTCGCGCCTCCTCGGAGAATGACCAACTCAGAATCACACCCATTGTTGAAAGACCACAAGGGAAGGCCACTTGGCCAGTCATATGCTACATTACAGGAGCAACAAGAGAATGAAGATGTCTTAGAGGACGATAACTCCCCAGAGGTAGAAGACACAGATGGAAATGACGTGAAAGTGAGATTCTTCGGCCGTGGAAGTTGGTCTTCGGGCAGAATCTTATTCTACTTGTTTTTTTATGGAATACTTCAACCCATAAGCTTTGTTATCGCAGCATTGTGCTGGATCTTTGTCTTTACAATCCCAATGGCAAACCTTAATACCATCTTGTGCAAGCATGTGAGACGGAAACCTTTAGCCCTTCATTTCGAAAAGGAACAAAATTATTACAAGAGGGTTTCCGATCCAAAGACAAAAAAAGAGTACAAGAACCAATCGATTATTCTCTGCACTTATCGTTGCTGTGGATTCCATTACTACAAGTATACCTTGGATGGAACCAATATCATTTTTATTAATCTCATCCTCATAGTGGTGTTTGTGATATCTGACTACTATATCTTAAAGCATGGTTTTGGTTGGGATGTCTGGTACACTAGTCCTTCATTCTTATTCATGGGCGGATTGCTCTCCATTATTCCTTTGGCATACTTCATCGGACAAGCGGTGGCTTCTATTTCTGCACAGTCATCCATGGGAGTTGGTGCTGTGATAAACGCCTTTTTCTCAACGATTGTGGAAATTTTCTTATACTGTGTGGCATTGAATCAATCCAAGGGAAAACTCGTGGAAGGCTCCATGATCGGGTCTATCTTGGGTGGTGTATTGCTTTTGCCGGGACTTTCGATGTGTGGCGGTGCTTTAAATCGAAAAACGCAAAGATATAACCCGAGATCCGCCGGTGTTTCATCGACTATGCTCCTTTTTGCTATGTTGACAATGTTCGCCCCGTCACTTTTCTATCACATGTATGGATCCTATGAGATTAGATGCAAAGGCTGTGGCGACTCGAAATTTGGTGAAGATTGTTCCACATGTCAGTTCATCCAACCTAATCTTAAATTGGATACCCTTTACTTCAAGGTGTTGAGGCCCTTCTCAGTTCTAGTGGCATGTGTCTTGTTTTTAGCATACATTTGTGGATTATATTTCACCTTGAAGACACATGCGTCTTTGATTTGGGCGACGAATTCTCACGAACAGCAAGCGATCCAATCAAAAAAAGAAGTCGCATTGACAAAGTCACCAAGCATTCTTACTTTGGAGCAGAATCCATCATCAAGATTTGGTTCCATGGACTTTCAATCCCCGGGTACTTCTACTCGCAAGCTTGCATTCCAAACACCCGTCACTCATGAGGAGGGATCATCAGCCAATGTGGTCACACAGAAATCACTGAATGCTGATATTTCCCAGGGTAAAGAGCATGACTCTGTTATTCTCGATGAGTCAACTGGTGGACATGATGCACCTAATTGGTCGAACAAGAAGTCCACGGTCATACTTTTGGCAGCCACTTTGTGTTATGCGATTGTGGCAGAAATATTAGTGGACAATGTGGACGCTGTCCTTTCAAACTTCCCCATCAATCCAAAATTCCTCGGGTTGACCGTTTTCGCTCTCGTCCCAAACACTACTGAGTTTGTGAATGCCATTTCGTTTGCTGTTGGCGGCAATGTTGCACTTTCGATGGAAATTGGTAGTGCTTATGCTCTCCAAGTTGTTTTGATCCAAATTCCAAGTTTATTGTTGTACTCTGTATTCAAAGGATTTACAGATATAGAAATGATATTTTCCTTGATATTCCCAAGGTGGGACGTTCTCGCCACGTTGGCATCGATTTATTTGTTCACATACATCTATGCTGAAGGAAAATCCAATTACTTCAAGGGTGTTATTTTAATCTTGTGCTACGTGGTTGTACTCGTTGGGTTCTTTTTGGACGACGTTGTTGAAGATTTAGATGGGGAGTCCAGTAGCTTCATTTTTAACTGGGTGACATCAACATGGGCAGTTCCGAAAAGCACATGAAGCAGCAACGATTTAGCTCGATAGATAATCTCTATATCAAAAACATTTCATTTCTATGCCCTCTGAGTTTAATCCCAATTAATTTTAATTTCCTTCTTTGCAAGAGGCTGCTAAATATGAAACCACAGAAGTACAATGATGAATGCCAAAGTTTGGATGTCATTTGCATTATAATCTATTAAAAATTCAAGCGTGATCGAATACAGAAGCTGGCTTATGCCTTGACAACGTAGACTCTACTCTCGTATGGGGACAAAGTGGCTTCGTCGCCGTTCTCTTTGTTGGTGAGGACCAATTGCAAATCGCCCTTCACGGCTGGCTCGAAAGAAATTTCTTCCTTGGTGAAGTTCAACACAACATAAATCTTGGAGTCTCCGTGAGTCTTAAGGTAAGAGAAAACCTTCTCATTGTCGTAATCAACAATCTCCAAGTCACCATGGATTAACAAGTCCTTGTGGTCTTTTCTGACGCCCAAAGCCTTCTTGTAGAAGTTGTACAAGGAGTTTGGATCATCGACTTGAGATGCTGCATTGACCAACTTATAGTTGTCACAAACTCTCATCCATGGCTTGCCTGTGGAAAAACCGGCATTCTCAGAGGCATCCCATTGAACTGGGGTTCTTGCGTTGTCTCTTGCGAGCAAATTGATATTCTTCATTAAGGTGTCGAGGTCCTTCTTGCCATGTGTATCGATATAGGTTTGGTAGTAGTTAATGGTGTTGATATCCAAGTATTCCTTGATATCCCAGTCCTTTGGAATGTTGGTCATTCCGATTTCCTGTCCTTGGTAAATAAACAAAGTACCTGTCAAGGTGGTGAGCAAAGTGGCCAACATCTTTCCACTCTTGAACAAGAATTCTGGACTGTCATTACCGAAACGAGAGATACATCTTGGCTGATCGTGATTCTCAAGGAAAGCAGTCGACCATGCGTCAGTGCCCTTTGCGAAAGAACTCATGTTGCTGACAGCATCTTTGAATTCGGTCAATTTGTAGCCCTTGTAGCGGAATCTGTCCTCTGGACGAGAGCCGATCTCGACGAGATCGAACAAGAACATCATGTTCATTTCCTTCTCCTTGGCACTAACGTACTTCAAAGCATCTTCGCGAGTAGAGTGACCAACTTCACCGACAGTCATTGCATCGTATTTGGAGGTCACCTTAGCAAACATTTCCTTGTGGAACTCGTGAATTCTTGGACCGGACTGGTGAAAGTCTTTGCATGGTTGAAATTCCATGTCTGGGAACACAATAGGGGCATCAGCAAAAGATTGGACCTTGGAGTACATACCAGCAGTGTCAATTCTGAAACCGTCGATACCCTTCTTGAACCAGAATTCCAAAGCAGAATCGTAGATGGCTTTTCTGGTCTCCTCGTTTTCCCAGTTGAGGTCTGGTTGGGTGCTGGCAAAGAGACGCAAGTAGTACTCATCAGTCTTCTCGTCATAAGTCCAGGCACTTCCAGAAAAGTACGATTGCCAGTTGTTTGGTGGGTGTCTCTTACCCTCAGAGTCGTACTTGGCAGGCTTCCAAATGTACCAGTCTCTCTTAGGGTTGGTCTTAGAAGAGCGGGATTCCTCGAACCATTTGTGCTCGGAAGAAGTGTGGTTGATGACCAAGTCCAAGATCAAGCGCAAGCCACGGGCGTGGACCTCCTTGATCAAGGTGTCCATGTCCTCTAAAGTACCGTACTTTGGGTAGACGCTCTCGTAGTCGGAAATATCGTAGCCCATATCGTCTTGAGGAGAATCGTACATTGGAGACAACCAGATGACATCAACGCCCAAGTTCTTGACGTAGTCCAAGGTAGAGATGATACCCTGGATGTCACCAACACCATCTCCATTGGAGTCTTTGTAGGAGGCAGGCCAGATTTGGTAGACTGAGGAGTCCTTCCACCATTGAGTTTGCAAAACCATAATTGTCAAAAAGTTGTATGTGTTTGTGAGTTCAGATAAATATCTGGATAAGTAATTAGAGAATAAGAGTGGTGAGAGGAAGTGGTGAAGCCTTTTATACGTGGCCCTTATTACCCCGGACTTGAATTATTGCGAGCCAGCGAGACATGCCGCGCACATCAGGCATGAGTCTTTGCGAGGTCTTGGCAAAGTTATTGCGAGCTGCAAGTTTCTGCCACCGAGACAAGGCCAGACATCGGGATTCAGCCATCTGCCACCGGCATTCTTGCGTCGCGTCGATCATTCTCTGGGCGTTTTCTAGTCAGTGCCATTTACTCACCGAAAGCACTCCTTCGAGAGATCTCGTGACAGCTTGAGGCGCCTGTGCCACTGGCTACGATTCAGAAATAGCAAAGAAATAATGGTCGAGAGACCGGCGTGGGTCTACGAGACAGCCGCAACCATGCTACTTCCAGTGACGTTGAGAGTGTTGGATGCGGGTAAATTACGTGGAAATGAAATCTGGGGTGCGGCGGAATAATTATTGCGGGGTGCCTGGGTGGGGTGCGGTCTGAGGATTGAGCGCGGCGAGCATTGCAACGTTGGTGGCCTCAGCGCTTGGTGGAAACCGTGCAGCCTGCACAGGCGGTGGGGGAGCACCACTCTGCGACACAGGGCCCATAATTGATACGTTGTTGCGAGCGTAAAATAGACGGAATGGCATGGCTTTTGCATTAGAGGCAAATTAAGCCGGCCTTTGGACATCGAGGTCCTGGGGGGTCGCGGGGTGCCGATGTTTCCGCAAATTTGCAGGCTGCAGCCCTTGAAGTTTTACCTCTGAAGGGGTCGTAGTAGCGTCGCTCATGCTGGCTGTGAACGATGGAGTTGTTTTTAATGTAGACTATTATAAAATAATCCAATTGACTAAAAATATCATGATAAAGAGACTGTTTAGCGGATATGCTCGAATGATCGATCGTATAAGTGTATACCGTAGAACAATGGAACTGCTGGTATTTAGTAGGACATTATGTTTTCACATACGCCTGCAAGTGACGGTGCGCGACCAGAGTTGCAAATCGTTTGAGAGTGAACCTTAAGGCAGATCTAAGAGCCACTGCCAAAACAAAAAGCAACTACGGAAAAAAGAAAACGAGAGTCGGGGCCAAAGAACAGATACATGAAGTGGATTCGGGCTAAGTTATTGAGACGGGAACTGGGACATCAGTCTGTGATGTGTTCTTGATGCGATTCGACGGGATGCTAGATGGGCAATTATATAGCAGATCCGCTGACAGAACGTCTCGCCGAATGCAAGAACATAAGGGTCTCCTAGATCCTTGGGCTAGTGAGAATGAGCATCTATTACAAACACAAACATCGGAGTTCCGAACGAAAGTCATTACAGCCCATGCACGCAGACTGGTACCAAAAGCTGACATTCTAGCCTCAGCCAGCAAATCAGCAAGGCAAGCACAGCAAGCGCATCAAAACCATGGTGCTTCTCCAATCACTCTGTCTACCTGCTACAGACTGAGGCCTATGTCGGCGTTCTTTAGCAAAGCTCCTCCAAGCAGCAGTCAGCCGCAGGCCAAGCCGATTGCGAAAAATTATGGAGGCGAAACAGGAAGAGGCTGAAGACCCTACGATCCCGAGCTTCTGTCAAAGACCGCCCTTGAAGGCAGATGGCGCTTCTAAAGATTTGTTATACCATGCTGTTCTCTTATATAGGGTGTGTACTACGCAAAACAGCGGTAGCTGCACCTGCTCTTTTTTCCCGCAACGTCGACTCTCGCGGTTGTTGTGGCTAGAATCGTGATGTGAAGCGGAGTGCCGCAGAGCAAAATCCACGAGAATCTCGCCCTGGGATGAAAAGTGTATTTTGCCATCGGCGGTGGGATCCAATACGGCCTGTTTTCGACCACAACCGTGAAAGGCAAAGCACATTCGTTCAAGGTGTGCGCGTAAATACACAATGCGCAGCGTAAACATGGGCACGCTACGCTCGCTCGCCCCTCCAACAAATTTTCGTCGTTGAAAAACACAGTGTTTAGCTACCCAGTCTTAACAACCTGAACAAGTCTCCACTCACATCCACTCAATCTATCGTCCACTTGCTCGATATTTTGTTCCGGAGATTTTAAGGTTTTAGCTCGTGTCATATTTTGCCTTCCTGATAGCCTTTCCCAGGTGAAAAGTTAGTGCCTTAGCGACTGGTATTCACTACCCCCGTTCCGTCGTTCCTGGTGTCCATACCATCCCCATATACCCAAGCATTTCCCAGGGTCCTCCCAAAGAACTGTCAGGGTTTTTCCTCCAAGAATAAAAAAAATACATCCAAAAAACACTAAAAAAACACCCAATTCCCGATCCATAGACAAGTTGGAAATCCAACCCACTTTTCCCACTCCCTCACTAAGAAGATACAAAGCCCATATTCTGAGCAATACAGGCTTCCCTTATTTTCTTATTTATTTTACATCCGCGACAGCATCTAATTTATTGTCCTTACGAAAACTCCGATAATTATCACAATGAGTCGCCAATTTCCATATTCCAGCGCACCACTCCGTTCGGTGAAAGAAGTATGTGTTCTCTCTAATATTATCTAACAACTGTTCTTATGCTAACTTACAGGTTCAATTCGGTTTATTGTCTCCCGAAGAGGTCAGAGCCATTTCGGTGGCAAAAATAGAGTATCCCGAAACCATGGATCAAACGACAAAAAAGCCTAGAGATGGCGGTCTTAATGATCCAAGATTGGGTTCCATCGATCGTAACTTCAAGTGTCAAACTTGTGGTGAAGATATGGCCGAGTGCCCAGGTCATTTTGGTCACATCGAGTTGGCAAAGCCTGTGTTCCACATTGGTTTCGTCGCCAAGATCAAGAAAGTATGTGAGTGTGTTTGTATGCATTGCGGAAAGCTTCTAATTGACGATTCAAACCCCTTGATGGCCCAGGCCATTCGTATAAGGGATCCTAAGAAGAGATTCAACGCAGTCTGGAATGTTGCAAAGACAAAAATGATCTGTGAAGCCGATACCATAAACGAAGAGGGCCAGGTCACTTCCGGAAGAGGCGGATGTGGTCACACACAACCTACCGTTCGTAGAGACGGTTTGAAGTTGTGGGGTACCTGGAAACAAAATAAGACCTACGATGAGAATGAGCAGCCCGAGCGTCGTTTATTAACTCCATCTGAGATCATGAGCGTTTTCAGACATATCAGTTCTGAAGATTGTCAGAGATTAGGTTTCAACGAAGATTATGCAAGACCGGAATGGATGTTGATTACGGTCTTGCCTGTTCCACCACCACCAGTCAGACCTTCTATTGCTTTCAACGACACAGCAAGAGGTGAGGATGATTTAACTTTTAAGTTAGCTGATATCCTCAAAGCTAATATTAATGTTCAAAGACTAGAAATGGATGGTTCTCCTCAGCACGTTATCAGTGAGTTCGAGGCTTTATTGCAATTCCATGTCGCCACTTACATGGATAATGACATTGCCGGCCAGCCACAAGCTCTTCAGAAAACTGGACGTCCAATTAAATCCATCAGAGCTAGATTGAAGGGTAAGGAAGGTAGATTGAGAGGTAATCTTATGGGTAAGCGTGTGGATTTTTCTGCACGTACTGTCATTTCTGGTGATCCAAATCTTGACCTTGACCAAGTTGGTGTCCCCATCTCGATTGCCAGAACTTTGTCTTATCCGGAAGTCGTGACTCCATACAATATCCACAAGTTGACGGAATATGTTCGTAACGGTCCAAACGAGCACCCAGGTGCCAAGTATGTTATCAGAGACACCGGTGACCGTATTGATTTGAGATATAACAAGAGAGCTGGTGATATCGCTTTGCAATACGGCTGGAAAGTTGAGCGTCACTTGATGGATGATGATCCAGTCTTGTTTAATCGTCAACCTTCTTTGCACAAAATGTCTATGATGGCACACAGAGTCAAAGTTATGCCTTATTCCACTTTTAGATTGAATCTTTCTGTCACATCTCCATATAATGCTGATTTCGATGGTGACGAAATGAATTTGCATGTTCCACAATCCCCTGAAACTAGAGCAGAGATGTCTCAAATATGTGCCGTTCCTTTGCAGATTGTGTCTCCGCAATCCAATAAGCCTGTTATGGGTATTGTCCAGGATACTCTTTGTGGTATTCGTAAGATGACTCTACGTGACACTTTTATTGAATATGAACAGGTCATGAACATGTTATATTGGATACCCAACTGGGACGGTGTTATCCCACCTCCAGCTGTTCTCAAGCCTAAGCCTATGTGGACAGGAAAACAATTGTTGTCTATGGCAATTCCTAAGGGAATTCATTTACAAAGATTTGACGATGGAAGAGACATGCTTTGTCCGAAGGATAAGGGTATGCTCATCGTCGATGGAGAAATCATCTTTGGTGTTGTTGATAAAAAGACTGTCGGTGCCACCGGTGGTGGTCTTATTCACACAGTGATGAGGGAAAAAGGTCCATACATTTGTGCACAATTATTCAGCTCTATTCAAAAGGTGGTTAACTACTGGCTTCTACACAACGGTTTCTCTATTGGTATAGGTGATACTATTGCTGATAAAGAAACAATGCGTGGTGTGACATCGACAATTCAAGAGGCCAAGCAAAAAGTTCAAGAGATTATTCTTGATGCTCAACAGAATAAGTTAGAACCAGAGCCTGGTATGACATTGAGAGAGTCTTTCGAGCATAATGTCTCACGTGTTTTGAATCAAGCTCGTGATACCGCTGGTCGTTCTGCAGAAATGAACTTGAAAGATTTGAACAACGTGAAACAAATGGTGACATCGGGCTCTAAGGGTTCTTTTATTAATATTTCTCAAATGTCCGCTTGTGTTGGTCAACAAATTGTGGAAGGTAAACGTATTCCATTCGGATTTGCCGATCGTACTTTGCCTCATTTCACCAAAGATGATTACTCTCCTGAGTCTAAGGGTTTCGTCGAGAACTCGTACTTGAGAGGTTTGACTCCTCAAGAGTTTTTCTTCCACGCTATGGCAGGTAGAGAAGGTCTTATTGATACCGCTGTTAAAACAGCCGAAACAGGTTACATTCAACGTCGTTTGGTTAAGGCTTTGGAGGACATTATGGTTCACTACGATGGAACGACAAGAAACTCTTTGGGTGATATCATTCAATTCGTCTATGGTGAGGACGGTGTTGATGGTACCGCTGTAGAGAAGCAATCAGTCGATACTATTCCAGGCTCGGATCTCAACTTCGAAAAGAGATACCGCATCGATGTTTTGGACCCACTGAAGTCTATTTCCGAGTCTTTACTCGAATCTGGTAAGCAAATTAAGGGTGATGTTAATTTACAAAAGGTTCTCGACGAGGAATATGCTCAATTATTGAAGGACCGTAAGTATTTGAGAGAAGTTTGTTTCCCTAACGGTGACTTCAACTGGCCATTGCCAGTTAATTTGCGTCGTATTATTCAAAATGCTCAGCAAATTTTCCACAGTGGTCGTCAAAAGGCTTCGGACTTGAAGCTTGACGAAATTGTTGAAGGTATCCAGGTTCTCTGCACTAAGCTCATGGTTCTTAGAGGCAAGACTGATCTTATTAAGGAAGCACAAGAAAATGCTACCTTGTTGTTCCAATGTTTGTTACGTTCTAGATTGGCAGCTCGTCGTGTCATTGAAGAATTTAAATTGAACAGAATCTCTTTCGAGTGGGTTTGTGGTGAAATTGAATCTCAATTCCAGAAATCTCTTGTGCATCCAGGTGAAATGGTCGGTGTCATTGCAGCTCAATCTATTGGTGAACCAGCCACCCAAATGACATTGAACACTTTCCATTATGCGGGTGTCTCGTCGAAGAACGTCACATTGGGTGTTCCTCGTCTTAAGGAAATTTTGAACGTTGCTAAGAACATTAAGACACCAGCTCTTACTGTCTATTTGCAACCCGAAATTGCATCTGACATTGAGAAGGCAAAGGTCGTTCAATCTGCTATTGAACACACAACTTTAAAGAATGTGACCTCTGCCACAGAAATTTACTACGATCCAGATCCTAGAAGTACTGTCATCGAGGAAGATTATGATACCGTGGAAGCTTATTTCGCAATTCCAGATGAGAAGGTTGAAGAGACTATTGATAATCAATCTCCATGGTTACTTCGTCTTGAATTGGACAGAGCTAAAATGTTGGATAAGCAATTAACCATGGCTCAGGTCGCCGAAAAGATCTCCCAAAATTTTGGAGAAGATTTATTCGTTATCTGGTCTGATGACACAGCAGAAAAATTGATCATCCGTTGTCGTGTTATTCGGGACCCTAAATTAGAAGAAGAAGGAGACCACGAGGAAGATCAGATCTTGAAGCGTGTCGAAGCACACATGTTGGAAACAATTTCTTTACGTGGTATTCCTGGTATCACCAGGGTGTTTATGATGCAACACAAGATGAGTACACCAGACCCAGATGGTGAGTTCACTCAAAAGCAAGAATGGGTTTTGGAAACAGATGGTGTTAATCTTGCTGAGGTCATCACAGTTCCTGGCATTGATGCATCCAGAACATATTCCAACAACTTTATCGAAATTCTTTCGGTTCTCGGTATCGAGGCTACGCGTTCTGCTTTGTTCAAGGAGATTCTTAACGTTATTGCGTTCGATGGTTCTTACGTTAATTACCGTCACATGGCTTTGTTGGTTGATGTGATGACTGCACGTGGTCACTTGATGGCAATTACTCGTCACGGTATCAACAGAGCTGAAACAGGTGCCTTGATGCGTTGTTCTTTCGAAGAAACTGTTGAAATTTTATTGGACGCTGCTGCATCTGCCGAACTTGACGACTGCCGTGGTATTTCCGAGAATGTCATCTTGGGTCAAATGCCACCATTGGGAACAGGTGCGTTCGACGTTATGGTTGATGACAAGATGTTGCAACAGGCCAATCCAAACGTTGAGATGGGTAACGGTATTAAGATGGAAGATGGTGGTGCAACACCATACAGGGATTACGAAATGGAAGATGATAAGATTCAATTCGAAGAAGGAGCCGGTTTCTCGCCAATTCACACTGCCAATGTTTCAGATGCTTCTGGATCTCTTACATCCTACGGTGGCCAATCCTCCATGGTATCTCCAACCTCCCCCTTCTCCTACGGAGCAACGTCGCCAGCTTATGGTGACGCTACTTCGCCAGGCTATGGTGGAACCTCGCCAAGTTACTCACCAACTTCGCCAAGTTACTCACCAACTTCGCCAAGTTACTCCCCAACTTCGCCTAGTTACTCACCAACCTCGCCTAGTTACTCCCCAACTTCGCCAAGTTACTCACCAACTTCGCCAAGCTATTCCCCAACTTCGCCTAGTTACTCACCAACTTCGCCAAGTTACTCACCAACTTCGCCTAGTTACTCCCCAACCTCGCCTAGTTACTCACCAACTTCGCCAAGTTACTCCCCAACTTCGCCAAGTTACTCCCCAACTTCGCCAAGTTACTCACCAACTTCGCCAAGTTACTCCCCAACTTCGCCAAGTTACTCACCAACTTCGCCAAGCTATTCCCCAACTTCGCCTAGTTACTCACCAACTTCGCCAAGTTACTCCCCAACTTCGCCTAGTTACTCACCAACTTCGCCAAGCTACTCACCAACTTCGCCAAGTTACTCACCAACTTCGCCAAGTTACTCCCCAACTTCGCCTAGTTACTCGCCAGGGTCTCCACTGTACTCCAGCGAGAAGAAAGACGATGAGAAAAAATGAAGGACTTAGGTCCGTGTACACAATATTCGACAAATTAAAGTCGCTGTTTTGGGTCTATTTATTCACGTTAAATAGTGCTCCAATTAATCAAGTAAATACAAAAAATAAAAAGTGTAAGGATATTTTGCAACTTTGGTAGAGGGCAGATGAGCGGTATATGTATTCCCTGTACATAATCCACAAGAGAAGAGATCTCATGCGCTCATGCTAGTACCAGGCACCTAGAAAGAAAACCAGCCAAAATGTCTCAAAACAAGCCGGCTCAAGGGTCGCTCAAAGACCTACAGCAAAAGCGGAAAGAGGTTTTTAAGCCTATTCTAGATAATCCATTCACAAAAGGCAACCAGTGGCCGGTGGTGACCAAAGAGACTTCAGATCGAGTGCTAGACAGTTTGACCCAGATTCTCTCCAATTATGGCCGCCATATCGAGCTCAAGAAAACCCATAAAGGTACGGAAATATCAACACCAAAGGAAGCAAAGTTTATTATGATGGGTTTCAATTCTGTGGTGCAAAAACTCGAAGAGCAAGCCGCTCCTAATCGGGCCAAAGTGACAAAGAAGAAACATCAGGCGACCGACAACAAGTGTGACTTTAGATACGTTTTCGTGACAAAGACCGATATAAGCACTGATATCTTGACAAATATGTTCCCCATGTTAACATTCACGGCATCAAAGCTGCTCACAGAAAGAGTCAAACTTGTTGAGCTACCCAAAGGTGCTAGTAACAAACTTCTGAAGATTCTCCACACAGACAATGTGAATTTCCTCGCATTGTCTAAAGAATGGGAAGAGGCGCAGTTTCTCTTCGATTTCATCGATGCAAATGTGTCAGATGTGGATATGCCGTGGCTTAACGGTATATTCGACAACACTATGGCCTTCGCGGACAATTTCAGCAAACCAAAGATTACCTTTGTTAAAACGACCGTTCCGATGGGCAAGCAAAGCAAGAAAGGGAAACGGAATGTTCAGTCGAAAAAGAGAGAATGTGTGCATGAGAATGAGCCTCCTCAAAAAGCTTGTCGGGTTGAAGAAGCCGGCAACGTAAACTGATGGCGACGGATTGCACCGACAATGGCAGGACTTTGTGTGGCGATGTACAAAGCAAAAGGCATAAGCAGCATATATAAATTAGGACAGATATAAAAAAAGGAGAGGATTAAAATGTCTTTAAAGTCTATAAATAAGAATGGATGTGAAATCTAGCAAACCTGAGCTGTGAAACCGATTGACCAATTGTATGTGCCAGCGATGAGGAGAATACCCACAAAGCTGGTCACTAGAGAGATGGCAGCGTAAAAATACAGCCGAGATAATTTCAATGCTCGAAGCTCTACGACAAATGTAGACACAGTGCTTAGGCAGCCGCAGAAACCATCATCAAGACCAACAAGGACCTGACACGTAATCACTTTGGAAACAAGCGGCAAAGGAACGTCTGAAGGATCTCCTGGCTGGCTACCGCGGACAAGGACATTGAAAATTGCAAGGAGAAGAGAAGCACTTAAGTTAGCAGTGTAAGTACCCAAGGGAAAGTCTGTCACTAAAGAGTTCATCAATCTTGCGAGCCAGTAACGAGCCAAGGCACCAAAAGGCGCAAAAAAGCACGAAAACATCCAGGAGCGCCACTCGCCGTCCTTCTCAACAGCCAAGAGCACAATCACAACAGCGTAGCAAGCAACTGCGAGCACACACACCAGAAGCTCGATAGTCTTGTAAATACTAGTCGAGAAGATAGGCAAACGGCGGTCGAATGTTTGTGCTGCATGGATTCCCATCAAAAGGCCGAAGAAAGAAAGACCCATTTGAGCCAAAGTCACTTCAATCCCGGAGAGAATACCATAGCCGCTATTCGGGTAGCTCAAGGTGGCGGCACTGG
Source organism: Metschnikowia hawaiiana (assembly GCA_002893645.1). NCBI lineage: Eukaryota > Fungi > Ascomycota > Pichiomycetes > Serinales > Metschnikowiaceae > Metschnikowia > Metschnikowia hawaiiana. The sequence continues at coordinate 181,897 of NXGY01000013.1, forward strand.
CAGCCATCGGGATGTTTGCAGCCAGGGTGAATATCTCGAAGATAAAGCTGGAAAAACTAGAGCAGGAGCCACAGAAGCCCGTGGCCAAGGCCACGTAAAGCGGAATTGCTGCTTTGGATTGGTACAATGAAGGCCCAGAACGCTTATCGTCGTCTTCCTGAGGGACCAACTTCGACCAGATGGATTTCGATTCCACAGCAAAACCCATCACCAAGCAGGCAACAAAGTTGGCCCACACGATACCACCGAGAAAAGTGCCCGAGTAAGATGTGAGTACCTGGAGACCCTTGCGAGCAAGCACGCCAAAGATGGACCCGAATGTGATGTGAAGCGAAACCACGACTATGGGATGATATATCTTCTCGATGGTGCCGCGAGGCTCTTCTGAATCTCTGAATCCTTCCGGCAAAGCCTCTTCGGCAGACTTCTCTTCAAGCTCCCGAAGACGAGACTCGACACTTTCAGCCAGAGCCCGCTGCCCATACTCAGATGAATTGTCTAGAGGGAAAGAATTGGGGAGGCCTTGTTCGAGCTCGCCTGAGGAAGGCCTGTTTGCGCTGTTCAGGGTACGCATGTCTAAATTAGGCGAGTTCCTGCGATCTTGTGCCATTAAGATCTATTCGAAGGAGGCTTGTGCGATTTTATAGTGTTTTGAGGAATAGTCATTGAGACTGCATTTGATAGTTGACAGAATTATGTACCGGAACGCAGGTGAGAGAAAATTACTACATGGGTCATAAGCGGAGTGGTCAAAAGGCTTTTCTGTGGAGCCAAGAGTGACCATATAAGTATAACGATACGCATCATATACTATATCACATCAGAGTGGTAATTGGGTGCCGGTGGCTGAACTTTGGCTGGGCGCATTTTGCTTGAGATAAGCCGTACCAAGTCCGACTGCGCACTACTTGCAGATAGATTAACAATTTGTTGGAAAAAGTAGTTTTTTGCTGCACGTTGTTCGAGTGGCATGGTATGGCAGCATTACGCAATTCGGAAGTAGGACCGGAAGCTCTTGTGGCTAGCTAGTTTCCTCGGGTTTCCAAATGTCCACAGCTGGACCGGAAGTTCATTTGATTGCGTGCGATTGTCAATACGCATGGCTGGTGAGAGAATTGCATAGAGTCACGCTAGGGTAGACTCTGTCGCCATTGTAGAAATCAGGCTCTGTTGCAATCATAAAAATAACAGTCTGATCTGGGCGTGTCGAAGAGTCTCGGTGGAACAAAGCGGGACAGGATCGGGTGACTACTTTTGGTGGGGTAACACTGACATCGAATACAAAGCCGTCCAGGGCCCAGCCAGAGACTGAGTCCAAGACAAGGCCTAGAGTCTACAAGCGATTTCCCAAAATGTCACCGCCCACTAGAATTGATACCTGGGGCCACCACTGTGTGCCCGTTGATTTAGGCGCCAAAACATAAATCCGGAGCCGCACGCCATACGTGCAAGCTACGGCGCAAGCCTCGTAAATCGGAGGGATCCACCCAACTCGCCGAAAAACAAACAGGCGCTTCCAACCAAAAAGCCGCTTGTTGTCCTATTGCCGACGACCTCCAAAGTGGGCTACATGGGGCGTCAGTGTAACCAAGCCCGTAGGTGTTTGCTCAATACCCGGAGTGCAACACGCACACGCGACCCATCCAGCAGAGGGCGCGCGTCCCAGTTTTTCGACCGACTCCCTCCACCGGCTCAGCACCGTACCTCATCCAGCAGTCACTTCCTCTCGATATCTGCACAATGTCCAAGTTTGCTCTTTCGCTCGAACTCCCGTGGGTCGAGAAATACCGGCCCCACAAGCTCGATGACATCGTGGGCAACGAAGAGACGATCGAGCGTCTCAAGCTCATTGTGAAAGACGGAAACATGCCTCACATGATCATCTCTGGGCTTCCCGGAATCGGAAAAACCACCTCGGTCCACTGTCTTGCGTACGAATTGCTTGGCCCGGACTTGTACCACCAGGCCACCTTGGAGTTGAACGCGTCGGACGACAGAGGTATCGACGTGGTGCGTAACAAGATCAAGCAGTTTGCGCAAACCAAGATCCTGTTGCCTCCCGGAAGACACAAGATCATCATCTTGGATGAGGCAGACTCGATGACCCCCGGTGCCCAGCAGGCACTCAGAAGAACCATGGAGCTATATTCGAACACCACCAGATTTGCATTTGCGTGCAACCAGTCGTCCAAGATCATCGAGCCGCTCCAGTCCAGATGTGCTATTCTTAGATACAACAAGTTGGCCGACGACCAAGTCTTGCTGAGACTTCTTGAGGTGGCCAAGGCCGAGTCCGTGAAATTCAACACCGAGGGGATCAAGGCGCTTATATTTACTGCAGAAGGTGACATGCGTCAAGCCATCAACAACTTGCAAAGTGTGGTCGCTGGCTTTGGCTTTGTTGACGACATCAACGTCTTCAAGATTGTTGACCAGCCACATCCCTTGGTGATCAAGAAGATCCTTGGCTCTTGTATCATCAAGAAGGAGCTTGACGAGTCGCTTGACTTGCTCGAGTCGTTGTGGGAAAAGGGCTACTCTGCTATCGACATTGTCACCCTGGCCTTTAAGGTTGCAAAGACCTTGCCGGGTATTCCAGAGCTGAAGCGCTTGGATGTCATCAAGGAGATTGGGTTCGTGCACATGAGGGTGTTGGAGGGTGTTTCGACTTACTTACAGTTGTGTGGATTACTAGCAAAGCTCGCTCAATTATAAGGGTCCTTGGAGTCCTTAGCGTATGCCGCGGCTGGGCCTTTAATACGTGATGGCTTGCGATTGACTATTCTAGACCCTAATAGCTTGCAGCACCGCTGCATGAAGCATCAATTTTTGTCTGCTTCGAATCTCTGCTCAAACTAAGCAGCGTGCAAAGAAATCGCTTTTGCGTGCGGTTTAGTGCCAATTCCTATAAGCATGCTGCTGCATTTGCCAACATCAGCACGCAATGCCCAGAAAAAGCCTTGTCGTCATTGTGGATCCTCAAAGGCTGCCCATGCACCACTTGTTGGCGCCAAGGAACTTATCAACGCCGACTATCCAAGAAAGAAGAAGCCTGACATGTCATATGTCGGATAGAAACGTTTTTGACCACTTTTCGGAGGCGCGGATAAGCAGAAATACCAGTCGCTGCTGCTGCGCTGATACAGCACCTGCTTCAGGAAACGCTGACTGGCAAGGCGCCATGATACATATACGCACCCCTACACTGAAAGCATCCGCAAGGATGCACACGGCTCCGATGCCAGATCCTTTATATATACCAGAAACCGATAGCGTCAGTAGAACGGATCCGGCTGCCGCACCAAGCGCCTGCTGTAGTTGGTTTTTCCAAAAGCTCTCCTCTTGATGCGTAGAACACGTCCTCTGGCAATACACAGGCGCATCTACGCGCTTGCATGATCAAATTCCTTGTAAGTGCTGGCTGTTCCCAAGGTCATGCGGCACGAAAGCTCGAGAGTATCGAATTGTATCATGGGCCGGAAGCCGCAGGATCTAACAAACCTGCTGTTTGCAGAGGTAAACGGCAAAGACCATTCGGCGGCGCCAGGGCGCGAAAACCCACCCATCACTACAGAGCACCACAAATGGTCAATACACCAAGAACTTCCAGCCCACCAGAGATCTCGACAATCTGCCACCGATACTTCAAATCTGCAAGAAGCCGAAAGCAACTCATCAAGCGCTGTCACGAGCGACACCAAGACCCCTCTGCCGGCAGTGGATCAAAGCGCCTCATCGTCTGGCCTGCAGTCAAGTTGGAGTCAGCCTACAATAGCATCAAGCGCCAGCACAGCCGGCCCTTCCATCCATGATAAGCACCCAGAGGTTGTGCTCACGCTAACAGAGAGCCAGCGCACATGTGTGGAATACCCAGCTGATCCTGGCACCATCTTGCGGATTCGTGCGGGACCCGGGTCCGGCAAGACATTGACTGTGGTGGCACGGGTGGCACAACTCCTCAAGGAAACCCTACAGCCTGAGGAAATCCTCGTATTATCGATGGCCAACAAGTCAGTTGACTCATTGCGCGAGTCTTTGGAGTCGCTCGTTGGGAAAGACATGGCTAAGCGGGTTGACATTTCGACCTTCCACTCCTTCAGTGGCGGTCTCCTTGACCAGTACGGGCCCAATGTGTTTCCGGATTATGTGAAGGCCAAGACTTTCGATAGCAGGATGTGGAAGAATATCACCAAGATATTTCTGGGCAAGCTGATTCGCTTCGGCAACCAAAGTATTGACGGTGCCATCACACCAGCCAAGTTTGGCAGTCTACTCTCTCGGATCTTTGAGGGCAAATTGTCAGCCCAGGAGGCGTCTGCGCAATTCAACATCAACCAGAAATACATCGAGAGCTTCATGCTTTATTTGGAAAGAAACGGGTTTATTCAGTATGATAAGCTTATCGACAATGTCGTGCGTATGATGAGCCTGGCCAGCGAGTTGCAAGCTCAGCATGGTCTCATGTCAGAAAATCTTCTTGGCAGACTATCCACATACAAATGCGTGGTGGTGGATGAGTTTCAAGACATGTATCCGTTGCTCATCAACCTCTTGAAAGCCATAGTAGAGTATCCGACCACTGGAATGGATGCCGCAACTCAGAAGCATTTGACTATCGCTGGTGATGCCGATCAGAGTATTTACGAGTTTTTAGGAAGCCATCATTGTGACATGCAACAAATTTCGGACCGGATCCCTGGCTTCCACATTAAAGATGTATGGTTAAGAGAATCTTTCAGATGTACACAAGAGATTCTCGACTGTGCGGTTTCGGTGTGCTGCCAGGGCGAAAGGGATAGGCTAGTCTCTGCAAGGCCACAGAATTCCATGCTGAAGCCGATTTTGTTCAGCACAGACAGTGAGAGTCTGGAGCAGCACTTTGTGGCCAATGAAATCATCCGAATAATTTGCGAGCTGGGCGGCCTTATTCACTTGAATGACATTGCAATCTTGGCACGGAGTAATAAGGGCGCTGACTCCATGCAATCATTGCTCAAAACATCATTTGAGCTTCCGAGTTCCCGCTTGTCGCAAGGAAATGTCTGGATCGACTCCTCACTTCACACTTACAAAGACGTTCTTGCAGTCATCGCAGGGGAGCTGGGCGCCAGCTTCAACTTGTTGTCCGTTTTGCAGTGCTTGGACAACAAAAGAGGATCGTCGCTCCGTATAGCAAAGATTTTTAACACGAGTCTCAAGGACGCAGATCCTGGTGATGCGTTGTTCCTTGAAACACATTTATTTAATGAGCTAACAAAAGCAGCATCTAACGAGGAATGGAATGACGGGGGACGAAAACGGTCGAAACAAAAAAGCTACATCGAGTCCACCTACAAGAACCACCCCGAGGTTCTCGAAAGAATAGTCGATTTCTTGAATACCGTTCAGTCAGAACGGGCGATTTTAAGCGAGATGCACGAAATAAGCGCAACGAGATACGGCCCTGTCGAATTGGTGGAGAGTTTAACGCGGGTTGCTGCTGCCACAGGATTACCTCAACTCCTCGACCCTAATGCAACGGGAGCGAAAAAAATCGACACCAGGGAGATGCTCGAATCGTTCAACAATTCCGTACATCATTCATTTAGCAAGTTCTCAAATGCCACCGAACTTCGGGGGCGCGACTTTCTCGAATTCTTTCTCCAAACATACGATGCTGAGGTTCCGGATTTGACCACCAACACGATTAAAGTGTCGACTATTCATTCAGCCAAAGGACTCGAGTTTCCTATTGTCTTCGTATTGGGACAGTCCGAATATGCCCTGTATTGGGACAGTCTTCTTTCTTTACGAACAAACCAGAGCAGAAATTCCGCCGACGACCCTATGCTGGGCGAGAAAATCTATGACCCAAAAGACAAGGACGGGGCACGCCTTGGATCGGTCGGGCGACTTCTATATGTTGCCATATCCCGAGCTCGTAATCTAGTGTATCTAGGATGCAGAAAACCGTGGCAGGCGCTCCTGGATACAACCCGCAGTTGCTTTACTTGCCTCTCGCCACAGTTCGCAGAGGTTGGTATCGGAAAGATTCAGGATATGCGTGATACCCCTCACGAGCGAGGGCATACGCCGATGATTCTCGGCAATGCATCCTTGTTCGAACAAGATAAGACTTGCATAACTCCATCAAGTGGGCGAAGTACGACAACGCATGCCTTGAACGGATATATCTCCGGAAGCGGCAGAAGCCAAAGGGGTCTGATCTCCGGAACCAAAATGTTGACCGACTTGGCACTGGACCTAAAACGCGAGAGTCCACCGGGTCGCAACTTGCAACTCGGCTTCAGCTATTTAGCGAAGTTAAGCGAGACGCGCAGATCAAGCATCCTGACCCAGAATCTGGCATACAGCGGGCTCCCGTCGCGTGCACGACGCTTAGCACAGGAAGGCTCAGCCGTGGCAAGAATGCAAACTCGTAACTTCAGCTGTCAATGGAACCAAGCCTCTCCACCTATAGTTTTGAAGAAAGTTATTCGATTGTTACTGCGTCGCTAGTCCCAGTGTGCTGGGGTTCAAATTTCTCCAAAAAGCCTCAAAAGGTGCGCTTAGTCCCTGCGCTGTTGATTGCTCTCGTGGCGCTAGTGGCGGTCTAAAACGAATGCATTCAGGTACACAAGCGCGATCTTGCAACTAACAGCTTATAGAAACATGCCCTCTTTTTCGAAGCAGGGGTAGAGTGACTACCGAGTATGCATGCTAGTGGGGCTCTCTTCATGCAGCATGACTTGATTTGGAGATTGCATGAATATGCGAGGAGCATGGGTGCGGATTTCGAAACTTCCACTATCGCCCGGGTTCCTAACTTTATCTTCCAAGAGCGCTATTTGATCAGAGTTTTTTTTTTTTTTCTTTTTTATGAATTTTAGCTTGAGAAAACGGCAAGACTTGCCTAGGCATATTCAGGCAAATAGAGTATAAAGCCTGCTCGGTGCCTCCAGGAGCAGGTCAAGACAACTTTCGCTTTTTAGTATTTTGGTTGAACACCACGGGATTTCCTAGTCAGATGATTCCACAATTTCTGCATGGCTTCTCGAAATCCCATCCAAAATCTGAGGCTTTTTACTGACGAGACGGGAAGAAGAAGAGAAAAGGATCCATCGAAATTGCGGGAATACCCGCCTCTCGACGAAGTTGACGATCTTGTGAATGAATACCCAGAGATCAACAAGCACATCGGAAGCTTCTGCGTGCGTACCCACAACCAAAAAAGCTATTTAGCAAAGCAGCCCCGACAGCTTCAGGACTCGATTGTTGTCTTCAAGAAAAAAAGATTGGATCATCAGAACTTTCGGACAAAATCAAACATCTATGAGCGAGCGCAGGATAATCTAGAGCTCGATATCCACGACAGCGACAAATCGCGTTCCAGTTGCCGAAGATGTCGTAGGTATAAGAAAAAGTGTACTCGAGATCTCCCCGAATGCCTTAATTGCGTCTATTGTGACGAGATTTGTTACTATACACAGCGGAAGAAGAAGCTGAACCTATCCAAACAAACGAGGAACAAACAGAGTGAAGAAACCTCTTCAAGACTAGCAGAGGAGTATTCTCTGGATCTGTCGTGCATGAAAACACTGCATAAAGTCGACCCGGTACTTCGTCGTTCACCGGGCAATACTCCAAGTATTGCTGGAGAACCTCATCTCATAAGCGATGATATATTGGCTCTTTCGCCCGTGTCATCCAGCGGCGAGTACCTGTGCACTTCCACAAAAAGCAAGGAAAGTAGTATACACTGGCTTCTCAATTGAGCTAGAATTACTTGCCTAGATAATCCCATTGCATCGTTGTATTTAAATCTACTTATTTAAGTTCGTAGGCTTCATCAATTAGCATTATTTTAAATCGAATTACTTTTACTTTATGGAAAAATTATGTCGTGGCCACTCGAAAGCTTCTGTGTGAGCCAAAAATAGTTGCATTGGAGGACTTGCGCCATCCAAAACTGAAAAATATAGGTGTGACTAGTTGAGTTTCGACAACAAGTCCAACAAACCGGACTTTTCATCAGTGTCGGCCTCACCCAAGGTAGTGGGATCGTATTCATCATCGTCAGATTGAACGTCACGTTCGTGTTTGAGCTCCAAAGTGTCCTTGTGGTGGGCTGCAAAAGACTCTGGATCCAATTTATCTGCGCCATTGTGGGAATGAAGGTCCGCGAGGTTCTCGATAGTGTCGTCAGCGATGTGTTCCTGCTCATCCTTCTCAAATTCTTTGATCTGAATATCCTCGGAGAACGCAACCGATTTTTTTTGTGGTGCGGCGCTGGGCTCTGACGTTTTCCTTCTCTTTGCCGCTTGTTCAGAAGCCTCGTCGTCGCTGTCATCGCTCGAGCTTTCGTATGTTGGGATTGCGGAGGAAGGAGTGGCCGTGGAAGGGGCAGGAGTTGCTGTCACTGGGGATGGGGGTTCGCCAGCGGGCATGGAGGTGCTTTCAAATTCCGGCGACGCCTCCTCGTCGACGATTTCCTGGAGCTCCAGGCGCACTGTGTGTAGTTTCGCCATCTGCGACAGAATGAACGCCTTGTTCCTCTTGTCGGTTTCCAATGAGTCGGTCAAGTCCTTCGTGAGTTTGACGAGGGCGAGCAATGCGTCGGCCTTGGACTTTTCAGCGCCCGAGATGGTCTCGGAGGTGATGGTACATAGTTTCTCTAACATGTTGAGCTTTGAGATGTACACTTTGGGCAGCGGAAGGTTTTCCAGGGCCGAAGGGTCATCGGGTAGAAACGACTTGGCCTGGGCGGTGATCAGGGTGATGTTGGAGGCGGAGGTTCTGGAGGCGTCGTCAAAGCTCTGGTACAATGCGTTTAGGGGTGACAAGGCAGCAGCCACACCCACAGTATGGGCTGCAGAGGCGGGCACAGACGTGTCGCCGAGGGCTTTGCCCGCCTTCAGTCGAGCTATGGCCGAGTTCATTTCGCCGATCTGGTCCCGAGAAAAGATGTTTCTTTGGCTCCACACAGACACCAAGCGCTCGATTTTGGGCTGGATGCTGGGCCCCACGGAGGGACAGATGGCATGGAAGACCTTGGGGAGCAAGACCGCAAAGCCGGCGGCGAACTCGGGCTTCCGCTTGTGGCGGGCCTGCTGGACCACGTCGTTGCATAGATAGAGCAACGACAACAGTTTCTTGGGGCCGTGGGCCTCCATGTTGGCAAGAGTATAGTCGGCCCAGAGCTGGCAGAGCTGGGTGGCATGGCGATGGTGGAAAAGAACCCATTGCGAGATAGACACGATGGAGTCCTGCGTGTCCAGGAGAGCGTCCAACTTGGAACGGAAGACTTCCGGCGAGAAAGACATGGCCAGAGAGATTCGGATGGGCGATGTGGCACACCCATGGCGGTTCTGGACTTGAGAGTGCAGTCGCGGCGCGGAGCCAGGGCGCGGGAGGCACGGGTGTGCCGGGGCCAAGACGTTGAGCGGGGCCGGGCGGGACGGGGTGCTGTCTGTGGGGATCGAGCTCGGCGAACGGCGCCGCCGGCACAGCACTGGGCAGGGGACATTTGTCGGTGAGGCGTACCGGAGCAGAGGGCGGGAGGACGGGGTTACGAGCCCGCGGCCGCCTTGCTGCTGTCGGCGGCGCCTGCTGACCACCGTCCGCAGGGCGACCGGCCCACCAGACGCTAGCACGAGCCTCCAGAATGTACCTAGACTCGTGGCAAAGTGGTGTGGTAGCAGGCAGTCTATGCACACACTTTTGGTTGGAGGGCCGTGCGCAGAGGAACACACTGTGGACAGTTGCACCCAAGGTGCGCCCGGCCGGCCCGCGCAGTGCGGTCGGCGAATGCGAGCCGAGCCACTGGAAGAGGCTGCTGCTTTCCTGCGCCCGCTGGTGTTCCGGTGTAGATGGGATGATCCTATGTTTTTTTGTCAGGACTGGTGTTTCGCCACATGGCCATGTGTGTAGTGGGTTGCCATGTGTGTAGTGGGTTGCCATGTGTGTAGTGGGTTGCCATGTGTGTAGTGGGTTGCCATGTGTGTAGTGGGGTGCCATGTGTGTAGTCGGTTGTCATGTGTGTGGAAGGTTGTCATGTGTGTGGTAGGTTGTCGTGTGTGTGGTGGGTTGTCATGTGTGTGGTGGGTTGTCATGTGTGTAGTGGGTTGCCGTGTGTGTAGTGGGTTGCCATGTGTGTAGTGGGTTGCCATGTGTGTAGTGGGTTGCCATGTGTGTAGTGGGTTGCCATGTGTGTAGTCGGTTGTCATGTGTGTGGTAGGTTGTCATGTGTGTGGTAGGTTGTCATGTGTGTGGTAGGTTGTCATGTGTGTGGTAGGTTGTCATGTGTGTGGTAGGTTGTCATGTGAGGGCTATGTTGCCATGTGAATGGGTACGGTGTGGGATTTTGCCGCCAAAGCCTTTGGTTTATTTATAGCTTCTTATCGCTGGAGATGAAATGTGGAGTTCAACAAATGTGGTTTCCTGGCAGCCCGCAAGTGCATGTGCAGCCCTCCGTGCACATGAAATCATAAGCAAAGTTCATGGATGCAAGGCACATGCAACGGTTACGACTGCAAATGTTAAGAATGCAGAAGCTTGGGGTGGAAGTCTTGAACGCAGAGAAAGCCACACATGCACAGAATTTGCAAGAATTTGGAAGAGCCGCCGATGCAGAAAAAGCAACGGACGCAGAGGCGCCATGAGTGCAGCTTTAACCACCGATAAAGATGTGCTGTGCATGAACTTTGGATTGCACATGGCTTGGCCACTGCTGCTGCATGCATCTTCATGGTCTCGGCAGCATCGAACAACTGTTTATCTGGACCTGGTATCTAGGGCAGGACAGTGATTTGCGTGTGTGTGCACCCTCATATACTGATAGGAGGTACTGACTATGGGTAGGCCTGCTCTTAGCTGCCATTCCACTGAGAGGTGCCGACTCTCGTATGTTTATAGAGAGCATAACACTGAATTTTTTTATAGTCAATGCATTGTGATGACGGTGGGTGATGCCAACTCCACGCGATCTGCGAGCCAGAAAGCACCATCAGACATATGAGCAGAAGAAGGCAAGGTGAGCTTTTTAAATTCTTTCTCAACAGACATGCCGATCCATCCAAGTACACCGAGGACTCGTTAAAGGAGATTTGCATTGGTAGGTGCGTCCATGCTCGGGAATTTTTGAACCTTGCCTGAGAGGCCAACGACATCTAAGAGGAGTTCTCATGAGACCGGTTCTTACTGTCTTTTCTCATGATGATCTCTGTCTGGCGACAAACGAGAGCAAGCATCTCGGAGAATAACTGAAGAGAGGGCCCTTTGATTATTGTACTGCCAAGAGAGGCGAAAAAGAGTGCTAGTGAGCAAACAAGACGAGCAGCTCCAAGACATCAGCAGATTGTAGTTGTGGTTTTGCAAGTTGGCAGGCTTTGTTTGAAAGGCGCCGGGGTATAATGATCCATCTCCACACAAGGATCCATCTCCACACAAGCCATCCCGCTTGCGCCTCCACACAGTTCCAAAAACAGAGTTTTGAGTACACTTTTAGAATCGTAGCAAAAAACCAAAAGCCCGCCTGTCCCAGATCGCTCCTCATAAGCTAAAAGCTGGCAGGTGCTGTTCGGTCGACTTTTGGCCTTTACCCGAGTCCCCAAATAGCGTCACATATGCAATCAAATGTCTCTAAGGTATTTCGTAGTTTTGGCCTTCACCCAATGTTGATGACCTTTGGATTTGTATGAATCAGCTCGCCACGTAAAATTTGCCATCACACATGGACTCTTTACTAACACACGAATAGTTGCGTGAACACCATACCCCGTAGAACACGAGCCAGAGCTCAGGCACTTGGTTGCATGGTCATTCAAAAGAAAAAAAAAACAGCACAAACAACAGATAGAAAACGCAGCACTGTTTTTCAAGCGGCAGCCTTGTTCATTTTGAGTACCCCAGGATCGGGTAAACGCAACAGTAGAGAGGGGCGCCACCAAATGTGCTTGTGCAGTTCATTAGTATAAAAAGCAGGAGATTCCGCCTCAATTGGGGCATTAGTCTTTTTTATTGATGCCATACAAATGCAAAGGAGAATCTGTGCAACGTTTCGAATCGGGGGGCATGCATGCATGCGAAGAGTAGCAGCCAGAGTGAATCGGGTAGCAGGCATTGAGCCCCAGGACTCCTCCACCACGCATATTTGACCTAGAAGAGCCTCGCCCCAAGCTGCGTCTCACAATTCTTCGCCTTCGGTACTTTCAACATCCCCCTGGCCTCTTAGTGCTGGCGGTCTGCACGCACACAAGCACAGAGGTTGCAGCCACCAAGAAAGGGTTTTGGCCCTCCAGACTTGTTTTGCCCCGACACACTCCCCTTCTCACTTCAGAAGAGGGACCCTCCTTGGTAGCTATTTCTTGTCACCTCGAACTTCGTTTCCCTGGCGCAAGGCGGGATAAGTCCAGACCCACGCGCGGCTGTTCTGCGGCACCGAGAAGGCACTGGAGTATACTAGCCACCGCCAACATAGTTACTCTCAACCACATAAAATCACACTTTCAACAGCATGAAGGATCTGGACATGTTCACGAGATAGAGCCGCATACAAAAAACAAGGGCCAAAGCCGCCGATCAGCACAAGGCCTGGAGCAAGTCATCAGTGCAGGCGTAGCAGTTGCAGCCGGTCCGATGGGTGGTGGTGTACACTGGCGCTACACGCAAACAATCGCGCGTGCCCTCAATAACACCCGCCTCACCACACCACAACAGCCAGCAAAACCACCATGGGCAGGCCTAGAAAAAACACCCGGGACCCGGCAAACGACCTGGAGATCGAGATCACCACCGTGCGGCGGTCGCCCCGCAAAAAGAAGCCCAGATCCGCTCTGGACGCGCTGGCCTCCCGCGTCTCCAGCAAGGTGCACAAATCATCCACCAAGCTCATTCCCGTCAAGTCCCGCAAGATGCTAGACGACTCGATTCCCGACCTCTCCATGAACTCGCTGACGCTGCACCTGCGGGTGCTCAGCGGGGCCGTGGTGCCGGACGTGGCTCTGCGCAAACCGGGCATCCTGCCCATCTCCGAGGACGACATCCTAGCCGCCGAGTCTCCGGCCCAGATTGCTGCCTTGATCAACACCCTTATATCCACACAGCAGGACCAGCTTTTCCAGGACTACCGCCAGACCGTGCAGCTCCAACAGGCCTCAGACTCCAACCTAATAAGCACCTTGCGCCAGCAATTGGAGATCAAACAGAACACCATCGACACCCTTGCTGCGCAGCTCCAACAGGCCCAGGGGCACGGCCACGACGCCCCCGTGCACGTGAGCTCCACCCCCCAACGGAGCCGCCAGCACGACATGTACGAGTCGCCCATCCGCAAGCAAGCGCTGCTGTCGTCCATGATCCACCGCGACGACCTAGACAACGAGTTGAAGACCATCTCCTTCACGTTCGACATGCTCGAGTTGCTTACTGGCGTGCGGATCGTCAACTACGAGGAGGACGCCGACATGTTCTACTTCGACGTCAAGCAGTCCAGCACCATCTTGGAGCCCGATGTGGACTCTGTGTTTGTGGAGTACAGGCTTGTCATTGCGCGGCAGTTCGAATCGGCGGCCGAAGTCACGTATATCCCGCTGTTTTTGAACAATCTTTCCCGCAAGGCCAGAGACGCGGAGCAGGAGCTGAAAAACAGGGACGCCCACAAGGTCATGGCGTTTCTTCCGGAGTACTTGCAGGACAATTTGAAGTTCCCCTACAACACGCTTCTGCAGTTCTACACCAAGTTCAGCAAGGCATTAAATAGAAGCGCCAAGAGCTAAATGGCGGTGGGTTGGCGGGTCCTGGGCGCCCGGGGCCACATAGACATACATAAGAGACATATCCTGAGCTGTGTTTGTAATGATTCAATGATTTCGACTCGACTAGTCTTTCTATTTACAAGGTAATGACAAGCTTTCCGTCCTTGACGGTGACTTGCAACTGCTCCATAACCTTCTTCTTGTCCAAGTTGGACTCTTTGGAGATGGCCTTAACGACTCTGTACAAGGAACCGTCAGAGAGCTTGGATGCATCGGCCAAAGGCTTGGATTTCTTGGAATCCTTCTTCAGCTCTTTGGCGGGCTTCTCTTCCTTCTTGGCAGGCTTTTCTTCCTTCTTGGCAGGCTTTTCCTCCTTCTTGGCGGGCTTCTCGACCTTTTCTTCGGCCTTTTTGCCGTTCTTGGCCTTACCCTTGTACAAAGACTTTTCGTACTTCTCTGCCTCAGATATACATTGGGTGTGAGATCTGTACTCCGTACCGTTGAAGGTGGTGGAGCAGTCGATGCAGGTGAAGTAAGCACCACGGCACCTTTGTGTGTGCTGGTCTAGTTTGTTCTTCTTGACAGTGTCATTGCAGACTTCACAGGAAAAGGAGACCATTCTGGGGTAATAAGAATAGAGACTTCAAAAAAAAAAAAAAAAATAAAGAACACTTCGCGATGTGCACCTTTGGTAGGATGTACCGCGGTGGGCGGGTCGGCCACACGCAAAACTGATCAGAGCGAGGCTTGAATCAAGCCGCGCTCAACGTAGTCAATAAGTGGGTTGGCGAAGTGAGGCCTCGTATGTACATGAAGTAAAAGCGCCATGACATTGTGCGTCCAAAGAATCCTATTCTTTCCGTCTTTGTTCTTTTTGTGTCACGCCCCTAGCCCTCACCACACCGGCTCATCCTCCTTCTTTCTCTTGACCCTCACAATCTCATAGTCATCAGATACATCTTGAGTGTGGTCCTTTAACAAACCCTGGAGCCTGTAGTAATCGTCACGCTTGTCCACAGAGCGCCGGTTGCCAATCATACCCAACATCTCGTCCTCGTTCATCTGGCGATATTTTTCATCATGACGCTCCCATTTGAGGGCAGTGAATTTCTGGAGATAAATGGAGCCCGCCACAATACTAAGCATGAAGGGCAAACCGAAATAAAGAAAGTGGTTTTTGCGCAATAGAGCCTGGTACCGTCCGCCAAACGTACGGTTGTAGGCCTCTTGTTCCTTCTTGCCCCGGAAAGGCGTCTCTCCAAAGTAAACCATGGTGGAGAGGGAAGTGGCACCATGGTGCGACTGGCGAGGTGTAGACCTGTGTCCACACCCGTGCACCCGCGAAAAGGGGTGCCAAATTCTGGTTTTCGCCAGAGTTCCTGTTTCGAGGCTGCGAACGGTTCGTGGGTACAACCATGGGGAAGGTCCTATAAAAGCGGCGCTTGCCCCCCTGAATTTTCGCTGGCAGTTGCAAGCCAATGAGCTCGCGAATTCTCTAGGAATGACACCGTGTGGTTGCAAAAAAAAAAAAAAAAGAATCAAATTGGCGCTGCTGTTACCACACATTCTTGTCTTTTGCGTGGTCTGGGCCATAAGATCTTGAGCCTTTAAATTTGAATGATCAAGGCAAACAGAAGTCTTGATTCTTAAGATATTCGTCTTGGTTACAATCAGTTTTCTCTATCTGTGCATACTTGAAACCAATTGCAGCCAAACATTCAAAAGAGGGACCGTTTATATGACTGCACTCCCAGATCACAAAGCCTAAGGTTTTAAGGCCGACCACTTTTGAGGCCACGCCTTCGTATTTGCCACGCTCCTCAGAATAACCTTGCCCACAACAACCATACCCGTGACGGTTATCACGTGGTACTCCTGGGTGTATCTGCCCTCGGTGTCCTGTCGTCTCTTGTGATGCAGTAAGATACGTCATACCCTCTCGAAAGCCATTTAACGCCCCACTGCTAATATACAAAGATGAAATTCTGTGGATTACACGTCTCGTGAATATGATATGTTGCTTCTGCTCAAATTCTTCCCCACGCGGCTGTGTCTTCAGTGCTGCTCTGTTTCATAGCTGCATTTTGCTCGTCACATGACTACTGGCATCGTCACCAAGAGAGGGCCGTTTCAGATCTGTCCTACTTTTGTGGCATTTTATATACTGCCTATCTACTCCGGGGCCAAATCTTGCAATCTGGTAACAACTGGCGCGGATGGCGCCCTTAAATTGGGTGTTCCTTTCGCCCGCGGCAACTGGCGTTTATTTCCTTTTTTTGCGGTGGCTTTTTTTTAGCCTTTTTTCCGGTTTTTACTTGCTCGTTTTGGCCTCTTCCAGTTTCTCCTTTTTGCTCGCATTCTTTTTTTTTTTTTTTTTTTTTTTTTTCGTTGTTTTTTTTTCTTTTTTTTTTTTTTTTTTTCTGGCCTTGTTTTTTTGCCTTTATTTTTTCCGTTCTCAACAAACCTCCAACTACTCACTTGTCCCCCACCCCTCGCTCCCTTTTTTTTTCTGAATCAAAACACTGCCATCCACAGGCCTTAATTGTCTGCAGACTACACATCCTAAAACGCCGCTTCGTAGCTCTCTTGTTTAGAGCCACACATTTTCGGCCCGCCTTATCCGGTATTTGACCTTTCGTTCGTCCCGCTATCTCAAAGCAAAAACACCGCCTCGAACTCCACTTGTCATGTCCGTTTACGCAGGCTCTGCTCAGCTGCAAGCTCCAGCTCAACAACAGCAACAACAGCAACAGCAACAACAGCAACAACAGCAGCAACAACAGCAGCAACAACAAAGACATCAGCAGAGATTGAACGAATTGTTGGACGCTGTCAAACAGGAATTCGACTTTGCCCTCAACGAGGCATCCAACTTTTCTAAAGTGAAGGAGGAGTATGACTTGAAGTGCCACCAACAGACTGCTGAAATGCAGCAAATAAGACAGACAGTGTACGAGTTGGAGATGGCTCACCGCAAAATTAAGGAAGCCTACGAGGAAGAGATCTTGCGCTTAAAAACTGAGTTGGAAAGTAGGGATAGACAGGCTCACCAAAAACAAGCCAATGGTCAGTACCCTTACCCTTACGAGCAACTGCTGCAACAACCTCATGTGCAACCTCCTCCGCAACTGCAGCCCCAAAGAGGCCAACCTACGCTCCCTCCCCAACAGCCACAACACGCTCCTCCAGCGCAGGCCCAACAATCCCAACAAGCACCTCAACACTTGCCTCCTCCTGTGCAACACCCTCATGGAATGCAATTTCCTCACCTGGCCAGCGCCCAGCAATCGCCTGCTGCTAAACACGTTCCAATCCAAGAGGCTCAACAACCTAAAAAGTCGCCAACTGTTGCCAAGGTCGAGCCTATTGCTCATCCTCAGGAGTCCGCTCAGGCAAATCAAGACCAACTTGCTTTGACGGTCATTGACAAGACACAGTATATTGTGGAACCTAAAGACAAGAACTTGCACATCAAAGAGATCCCTCCTTTCCTCACTGACTTGGACGTTGCGAAGGCTAGTCCTGACTTCAAGAAGCAGAACCCTGAATACTATGTCCTTTACAATCCTGCTCTCAAACGTGAGTTGGATGTTGACTTGATGCAATCCTTGGACCACTCCTCGGTTGTCTGCTGCGTTAAATTCTCGAAGAACGGAGAATTCATTGCAACCGGATGCAACAAGACAACTCAAGTCTTTGATGTCAAAACAGGTGCTTTGGTTGCCAAGTTAATCGATGACAATAGCTCAAATGCTCTCACAGGTGAAGCAGAGCGCGATAACCAGGGCGACGCCAGCAACGCAGAGAACTCCAGTAATTCTGTTTCCAACACTAATGGCGACTTATATATCAGATCTGTCTGTTTCTCGCCGGACGGAAAATTCTTGGCCACTGGTGCTGAGGACAAGTTAATTAGAATCTGGGATTTGTCGACCAAAAGAATCATCAAAATCTTGAGAGGCCACGAGCAAGATATTTACTCTTTGGACTTTTTCCCAGATGGTGACCGTTTGGTCTCTGGATCTGGTGACCGTACTGTCAGAATCTGGGACTTGAGATCCTCTCAATGCTCCTTGACTTTGTCTATTGAAGACGGCGTCACGACCGTGGCTGTGTCACCAAATGGTAAGTTGATCGCCGCAGGTTCGTTAGACAAGACCGTCAGAGTCTGGGATTCGTCTACCGGATTCCTTGTTGAGAAACTTGACTCTGGAAATGAATCTGGTAACGGCCACCAAGACTCCGTTTACTCGGTTGCATTCTCCACCAACGGCCATCAAATTGCATCTGGCTCTTTGGACAGAACCGTTAAGTTGTGGAACTTGGAGAGCAAGGCCGAGTCCCCACTGTCCGGCGCATATGCCAGCGGACAGCCATTGTCAAAGAAGTCAAGCTGTGAGGTCACCTACGTGGGACATAAAGATTTTGTATTGAGTGTTTGCTCGACACCAGACAGCAAGTATATTCTCTCGGGATCCAAGGACCGTGGAGTCATTTTCTGGGACCAAAACTCAGGAAACCCATTGTTGATGTTGCAAGGTCACCGCAACTCAGTCATTTCCGTTGCTGTGTCTTTCAACTCGCTGGGAACGGAGGGTGTATTCGCTACTGGAAGTGGTGACTGCAAGGCCAGATTGTGGAAGTGGAGAAAAGCTTAATCTCAACATATGTAAAAAAAATAAAAGTATTGTCGAAACAATTCAAAGAACACAATGCACCACACCTTCGTCTGCAAATCTGTAAGTGGGGTAGCCATGAGAATGTTTTGGTTGAACAATTGAACAGAATAATACGGCTCTTCTAGCATCGATGAAGAACTGTTTGACTACAACCAGCCAAATCAAGCAGCGAATCCAGCCATCATTGCAAGTGTTGGTGAGGTCCAACACAGGAAAGTGTATTGGTCAGGTGTACGGGTGTTCTCGTCTGCGCGTCGCCTCGTATAACATTATTTTTTTAAGAGCGGGCACAAGACACGCCTTGAAATACCACACCTCAAATCAACATCATGACCGTGTATTCTGCATCTACCACTGCTCCTGTGAACATTGCTGTATGTTGTGCCAAATCTTACTCTCCATTATGGACCTAGCCACCGGCCATCTGTACATTCTTACTAACATCCAGACGCTCAAGTACTGGGGCAAAAGGGACAAAACCCTCAATCTTCCAACCAACTCATCTATATCCGTGACTTTGGCGCAAGCCGACTTGAGAACACTCACTACCGTGGCTTGCAGTGCTGACTTCACCAAGGACAATTTGTGGCTTAATGACAAAGAAGAAGGTATCAAGGGCGAAAGAACGATAGCGTGCTTGAAGGACTTGAGGGAGTTGAGAGCTCAATTGGAGGCTTCCGACGCTTCTTTGCCCAAGCTCTCTGAGTACAAGTTGCACATTGTCTCCAAGAACAACTTTCCTACAGCCGCCGGCTTGGCCTCTTCGGCTGCTGGCTTTGCTGCCTTGGTGGTTGCAATTGCAAAGTTATACAAGCTTCCCCAACTGATGTCCGAGATTTCTAAGATCGCAAGAAAGGGATCCGGATCTGCATGCAGATCTGTCTTTGGTGGCTATGTTGCCTGGGAAATGGGTGACTTGGAGAACGGTGAGGACTCCAAGGCCGTTGAGGTGGCACCTTTGGATCACTGGCCGACCATGAAGGCTGCCATCTTGGTGGTTTCCGATGACAAGAAGGACACACCTTCCACCACTGGTATGCAAAGCACTGTCGCCACATCAGACTTGTTTCAATGGCGTATCAAGGAGGTGGTTCCTAAGAGATTCGAGGAAATGAAAAAGTCTATTCTTGACCGTGACTTCGAGACATTCGGTAACTTGACCATGATGGACTCCAACTCCTTCCATGCCGTCTGCTTGGACACCTACCCTCCAATCTTCTACTTGACCGACACTTCCAAGAAGATCATGAAGCTAGTTCACAAGTTGAACGAGCAGGAGGGTAAGGTTATTGCTGCTTACACATTTGATGCTGGTCCAAACGCTGTCATCTACTACGAGGAGAAGAATGAGAAAAAGGTCTTGGGTTTGATCCACAAATACTTCAAGCAAGTCCCAGGCTGGTCAAAGGTCGACGACAAGGTTGCCACCTTCGAGGACTCCAACATCGACTTCGATGTTGATGCATGGAAGTCTGTTAGCAGAATTATTTTGACCCAAATTGGCCCTGGTCCCCAGGAAACTTCCGAGTCTTTGATCAACGAAAAGGGCTTGCCAAAGTAAATGTACCCTTCAATTAATATTAATCTTCTCTCGTGGCATTGTCATATCATGGACACGTCCTTGTGTGTAAATACTTGCAAATAAATAACTAAGTCAGTGCCTTTTTTTTTTTTTTTTTTTTTTTTTTTTTTTTC